>QNQO01000773.1:0-529258 GCA_003290165.1 Berberis thunbergii
GAGCATTTGGTGTTTTTCTTTTTCTTAATTGGGACTCGGGGGGTTGGAGGAGGCATGGATGTTTGTGGTGTAGATACTTGTGCAGACAAGGTGATGTAGCAGTAGAAGATGTTGCTACTTTACTAGTTTGTTGGGGGTAATACTTTCAGACATGGTCACTTTGAACACAACTAGTTAATATTTGCTCCTGCAATAAACAAAATTGTATACTTAAGTATAAACAAACGTTACAAACCCATTCAATTCCAACATATGGTAGACAATGGAATATTTCAAACTTCTCATGAATAGTCTCAAATGGTAAAACGAATCAAACAATTAGATTGCATTAAAATGGTGAACAATTAACCCAAATTACTCAAATGTACTCT
The DNA here is from genome assembly GCA_003290165.1 of Berberis thunbergii. Lineage (NCBI taxonomy): Eukaryota > Viridiplantae > Streptophyta > Magnoliopsida > Ranunculales > Berberidaceae > Berberis > Berberis thunbergii. The sequence goes on from QNQO01000773.1 coordinate 372, forward strand.
TGATAGACACACATCTCATCAACTTCTCAAATGTACTCTTGATACACTACTTTAGAAATAGTGAACAATTAACCCAAATTACATAATTCAGTATCACATGATTGTTTGATATGTACAACTCACTTTATCAGTATATTACTCACTTATTCATAATTTACATGCAATTTTTGCAACCGCACTTGAAATATGTTATGTCCACATGGAATTTGCAAATGTGAGGAATGTATCTTATAACACTCTATGGTCCAAAATAGAAATGGAACTACCGCTGCTACACTTAAGGACACAAGGAAGTAGATATTTCTTTTATCATCACTAGAAGGTTGAGAAGGAACCAGGGCTATAAACCCAACTCCATAAATCAGCATTCCCAGACTTCATCAATTTAACAAGAAAACAAGATAGTAAGGGAAAATAATAATTTACTCACACTTTTTTGTGCCACCAGAGGAAACAATCTGATTTGAAACTTGAAAGGAGAGATGGTGTTGAACAATCCAGAAAAACATGCTCACCTGTGGAAGCAAATGGAAATTAATGAGATAGTAAAAAAAACAACAATTAGAATCATGCAAAAAAGAAAAACAGAGACAAAGTTATTATTTGTCTCTGTTTGTCGAAATTTATTTATCGAAACAGTTTTAGGAAATTTATCAAAACAGAAACAGAGACATGGTAAACTCAAGTTATTTGTCGAAATTTTTTATGTCTACAGAAACTCAGTTTTAGGAGATGTTCGATTGAAGATTGAGAGAGGATGAAATCAGTGGAAGGAAATTTTATTTTACCATGTTTTTGAGAAACTAGGGTTAGAAATGAGAGAAACTAGGGACTAGGGTTAGAAAATTTACCATGTGTTTGAAGATTGCATCAGGAACATAGGAACTCAAGAAGATTGTGCTCGCGAGTCGCTTTGCTGCAGCTGCTGCCTGCTCTTCGCCTCTTCGTTGTGGAGAAATGAGATAAATCGAAATGAAAAAGAGAGAGGTGAGAAATCAATGAGATCACCTATTCACTTCTTCGTGGTCGTGGTTACTGGTTGCTCGCGAGTCGCTGCTGTGCTGCGAGTCGCTGCCTGCTCTTCGCCTCTTCTTTTGTTGTCTGACTGCTCTTCGCCTCTTTGTTTTCACCGTGAGGAGTAAGGACCTAGGGTTAGAAATATAATTAGATAGAAACTAAAGTAATTAGGGAATTAGGGTTGGGTATATATATTCGGTTCGAAACGGATCGGAACCGAACCGTTTGAAAAAAAAAATTAGGAACCGGAACCGAACCGTTTAAGAACGGTTCCGGAACCGAACCAAATTGTTCACATTTTTTAAAATCAGAACCAAACTGTTTGGAGTAAAATTGTCCGGTTGGGTTTGGATCCGCGGTTCCTCGACCCGTTTGCCCACCCCTATGTGCGCATGAATAATTTTGTGCTGTCAAATTTCCTTGAGATACGTGCACGAATAAATCTTAGCAGTCAGATTTCCTTGAGATGCATGCATGAATAAATCTGAGTAGTTAGATTTATTGGATGTGCATGCCGGAACGACATAATTTTCTTGAGATGCGTGTTGGATCGACATATTTCTTGATATGCGTGCATAATTAAATTTGGACCATTAGATTTTCCTCGAGATGAGTGATTACGATGAAAATTTAAAAAAATCAACTGTTTCATTTTCCTCGAGATACTAATTACGATTTCAGTTGGGCTTTAGGATTTTCCTCGAAGATGAGATGTCGAGATATGAAAGATTAAATCTCAGCCTTTGATTTCTGATGGGCATTTTGGTAATCTGCTTTGAAAATTGACGATCAATGGACGTTGACCGCTAGTCAGGGGGGTAATTGTAATAGTGATTAATTGATTGGTCTACTTGTTAATTAGCATGTATAATAGGGGGCAAGTGCAAATTACCCTATATTTAATTGTTTTTTAAATATTGGGGCCGAGCTGGAGACCGCCGGGTTCTAAGAAAGGGAAACCGACAAACCAGATCGGCGTATTCGAACCGGGTTGGGGCTTTGGACCGGCTAATAGAATAACATAAAAAAAGGGGACCAGAGCGGCCTGCTAGGTTCGATTCACGGTCCGGGGCGGGTTTTGGTCCTTAAATGCCCACCCCTACTAAACTGAAGTTGCGCATCGTCACAAATGTCTAAGTGCCCTCGCAAAAATTTGGTGTGGGCGCCCTTAAAATGACAACAAACAATGCTAACGCGAAGGGTCCTCGTAAACCAACCATCTGTCCGAACGACCTTTAAATAGCGATCGAGTGGATAAATTTAGGGCCCCAAATCCTAAGCAGTCGTAGCTGAGGAGGAGGTATCGAAGCGGAGCGACAAAGCGAGCGAGTGAGTGAAAGGTGAGTTGCGTAACAAGTGAGCGAGTTAGCGAGTCAGGTCGTTCTTCTACCTTCATTTCTCAATCTTTGAAACGATGATGAGTTGTTGTCGCAGTTTATCTTTCTATTCTTGTTGTGGCTCTTGTGTTTATGTGTGTGAGAGAAAAGAGATGTGCTAATGTGATGCAGGGGTGCTCGAGTTTGAGAAAAGAGAAAAAAAGGAGAAAGGTTCAAGAGTAAGGCCTTAATTTTTGAGTAAGGTTTCTCTTGAGTAAGGCCTTATTTCTTGAGTAAGCCTGTTCTCATGAAGTATATGTTTTAGAGCCTAGTTGCTTAATTTTTGTAGTTTTTACTAGGATTGCTTTCCAAAAAAAAAGGATTGTTTTCGCTGTTATTAATTAGGGTAAAGTTGTAACGTACCCCCGACGTTGTGTAAAAGTTTTGCTATAGTAATAAAGGTCTGGCATCCCCATAGTTTTTCCTCCCTCCCGAAGGTTAATTTAAGAAAAAACATTTGAGTTGGATGGGGTCCCACAACTAAAAGAATCATAAAATTGGAACAATGAACATGCATTGTCCCCACCAACATCCCAAACAGTGAAGCTAATGTTTTTATATTCACAGTTTCATCATTAAACTCTGTTGCCAAAGACATGCAAGTTATTAACATGAATGCGGGGAGTTTCAATAGAAATACTTTTAGCACTAATTTGATTTGATGCCATCTAAAAAAAGATAGAAATAAGTACATTTTATAATTATATATTGCTCCTACAACATCTAAATTCAGTTTTGTTATATTGCAACATCATGGTAAATTATTTTCATCACTCCGTGGACCATAACATTTGTACTAGAAAACTTATGGAGCAATCTCTTTATTCAAAACACTATGTGCAGAGAGTATGAAGTTATTATTACATGCTATATGAAATCAACAAAAAAGTAATAACATAAAATAATCGCAATTTAAATACCAGTGCAAGGTTTTAAATACCAGTGCAAGGTTTGGAGTTCCTGAAGACTTGCCATTATACCGTCTGACAGGCGATCAGACGCTAATGTCGCCTCCGGCCGGTTTCATCTGTTTGCATCAAGGGATGCTTCAAACTGGAGTGTGTTTCCAGTTCTGAACGTGATTTGGGAGTTCTTGGATTTCTTGGGGATTTTTTCTGGCTCAGTTGGGACCAATGGATATAGGATTATTCTCATGATTCTACTCTGTGCTAAGAAGGCCGATGTTAGTGTGACCTCGCGGGCTGATCCAATTGCTAACCACTCATCGTCATAGAGCAATGATGTTTGCAAGATGAAGTTGTCGATAAACTTGCCCGATGATTTCAAGTTCTTGCAAGAAGTACTGCTTTTTGGCTCCTGCGGATTCGAAGTTTTTTCGGTGCAAGGGTCTTTTGCTTGAGCCAATAGTTCAGGTCACATCGTAAGTTCAACTCCTTTCCTATGGACTTTGATATGCTTGATAGTCGGCTGAGTGATCACTGTTTGTGTTCTTTGCAGGAAGGTTTCCCACCGCTCCCCTTACCTTAGAGGAGCAAACCACATAGAGACATTCCGTGTCATGGCAAAAAATGGAAGCGGTTGATATTATAAGAGTTTCAATTTCTTTCGTAGTGGGGCCGTGGGACAACTGGCACGTCCCCCCACTCTGTATCGAGTGTCCGTGCATTAAGCATGAAGAATGGACCCCTTCTAGGAAGAGGAAGGCTGCTAAGGACAAGACTCCCGTTCTGTCTAATGCGGAGGATCCATTTGAGTCGCTTACTTCCTTTGTGAGGAAGAAGCCTCGCATTAGGGCTAGGTCGTCTTCGGCACGGCATGCTCCGTTGAGAGAGAGCGTGAATCTGCTAGGCCTATTGAGGCGGAGACTAATGTTCCTGGTATGGAGAAAGAGTATTTGCAGTTGGCGGGAGTTGTTGATGGGTCGAACCTTAGTGATGCGCAGGTCGAGGCTCTGAATGACCATCTGGTACAGGTTGCAATGGCGACTTCTGCTAGTGCTGATTCTAGTGGGATCACTTCGGTAGAGGGCTCCGAGCGAAGATTTACTGAGGTGGTAGAATTTGATCACCTCACCATTGACTCACCTGAAAGTGGCTGTGGTACCGGTTGTGTCTCCTGTAGTTGCTTACTGTCTTGTTCTAGGCTGCCGCTAAAATTGTTGGAAGGTCATTTGGATACTTTGGTCCCTCCTCTGCCTCGGGATCCCTTTGGGTCGTCTCGTAATAAAGGATCGGTCGTTCTTGACAAGAAAAAGCCTCGATGAGAGTTTGAGGACGGTGCGACCGTAAAGGTTGGCGCTGGAATAGTTCCTGATCAAGGGAAGCTTCATCCTGATGCATGGATAATTCTGTTCTCAACCAAACTTGGTGAAGATTAGCTCACATGTCTGGTACCAAGAGGTAGATGTTGAGTATGCTTCGAGGAAGCATATAAGCAGACGTCACAATTGGCCAATGGACCACTCTCCAAACCCGATGAGGATACGCTGGAAGAACATGTGGACAAGGGTTGAAGTATGTTATGTTTGGTATGTCTCATATGAGTCACGCAGCCGTTGCTTGAACAAAAGTATAGGAGACTCGCAAGAGAGTATATACCTTTAGATCGTGTCTTCTCGCACGTGCAGACGTTGTATTCTGATGCGTTCCGTGAAATTGAGCGACCTAAGAAGCAGGCCGAAGAGATGCAATTCGATCGATCTACTGTGGCCGCTATGGCTCAGAGGGCTCGTCTGGAGAACCTTGAGTGTAATCTGACCGAGGGGCAGTGGTTCGAGAGGGACAGACTTAAGCAGGAGTTGAGCAGGAAGCTGCGACTAAGGCTCATTCTGAGTGCAGGCTTTTGCTGAAGAAAGTGCTTTAAGGGAGCTAACTGGGCTGCTAAGAAATATCAGTTAGAATCTGATGTGGAGTTCTATGCTCGGGAAGTGAGGAAGGCTGAGGACCAACTCAAATTGGGATGGCGTGAACTCAGTATTGTGAAGAGCAGTCTGGCCATAGAGCAGTCTCAGGTCGATGCGCTACTGGCAGTTGGAGCTACTGAAGCGTGACCTTATTGATGCAAAGGTGCGAGAGGAAAAGCTTTTCCAGGAACAAGTCAACGTGAGTTCCGCTGGGTTGTTCATGGCCGGCTGGAGCTGCTGGCGTGGATGAAGGAAGAGCATCCGGAGTGGATCTTAGCCGTTACAAGAAGAAGTCATATTTTGACTTGTATGTTACCTTTAAGTCGTCGAGCGAAGATGATAGTTTGATCCCTAACATCCAAGTTGAAGCATTATAGATGCAACTTCTGCCCCTGTTCCTCCTAAGCTTAGTTCTTCTGTTTCTGTACCTTCTCCTGATTAGGAACAAACTTTGTGCGTTTGTAAACTTTTTGTTTTTTTGCCATTAATGAAAACAATATTTTTTGTTTCATACTTGGCGTCTCAATTGTATGTATTTTGATTTGCCTTGTCGTCTTACGACGACATAAGTTGGTTGAATCAATAGAATGTTGTCTAGTCTGTCTGCGGCAGAGCATTTGACCATTTTCTATTATGAATGACTCGGGGTCATTTCTGCGTAGTTATGTCCTATTGAGGGCATGTTGCGAATAATTTAACTAGGGGTTGAGTCACCCGAGTTGTGTCATGTCCCATAGGTAAGCTGCTTGAGTTTTTTCTTGTTTGTCTGATTGGTCGGCTGTAGCTGTTACCGCGGGCAAGCTGTGGTGTCCGAAAGTATGTGTCAGAGTTTTCACACCAAGTCAAGTGTCGTAAGCTCGGGTCGGCGTCCAAATTAGCTTTCATCTGGGCACCATTTTTACTATCTTATATCAGCACGAGTGCCCTTTTTCTAATCTTAGAATGTCAATCCATTTGAGCATGAAGGTGCTGACTAACCTAAGCTCATATTTGCATCCGCAATCCCGAGGGAGAGCGGAGGTTGTGTGGAGAGTTGTTTGATATTCCCACCTTCCAAATCGTTTATGACTAAGTAGAGTGATCGATAGATTTGGGGCGTAAGGGTTTGGCGACCAGGCTCAAGAGCATTGGTCCAGTGGCAAACCGTCGGAATCAATTCGACAAAGCGGTCGACAAATTTGGGGAGTAAAGGTTTGGCAACCAGACTGAAGAGCAGTGGTTCCATGGCAAGCCATTGAAATCAGTTCAAGACTGACTAGACTTCTACCTTTCGAACTGTCGACACCCTCTCAGCGCGGTGGGGGCTACGTGTTCGAGAGGTTTTTGGCGGCCACGCTGAAAGTAGTGGTTCGGTGGCGAGCCATCAAAATTAGTTCGGGACTGACTAGGCTATCTCCATCCAATTTATCTACACCTGAGTACACCAAGCTACAAATTTCAGAGGGTTCAGCGGCCACGCTGAAAAGCAGTGGTCCCGTGGCAAACCGTCAAAAATCAGGTCGTGGTTGATTGGGTTCCCACCTTATAGACTATCTATACCCTCGCAGCGTGGGCAAACAAGTCTATGTTTGGTGATTTGATGGTCACGCTGAAAAATAGTGGTCTCGTGGCGAGCTATCGGAATCAGTTTGAGACTGACTAGACTCCCATATTCCAGACCATCTACACCCTTGCAGTGGGTGCAACAAGTCCAGGTTTTTATCAGAAACTTTTGTTGCTGGTCGCCAACAACTAGGCTTACCTGATTAGGTTCGGCAAACACTGATCGCGAATGGGGCAGTGTTTCCTGGCAAGTCATCATCACCAAGCGTGGGAACGCTGATTAGACTCCCACTTCCTAAACCGGGAATGCTTGCACTAAGCAGACTAGGTGTCAAGGTGAACCAGAGGTTATCATCATCAGTGTTGGCTGACTAAGCTTGCCCGATTTGACCAGAAGCAGTCTGGTCGCTGAGCAGTCTCAGGTCGATGAGCTAACTGGCAAGTTGGAGCTACTGGAGCGTGACCTTATTGATGCAAAAGTGCGAGAGGAAAAACTTTTCCAGGAACAAGTCAAATGTAAGTTCCGCTGGGTTGTTCCATGGCCGGCTGGAGCTGCTGGTGTGGATGAAGGAAGAACATCCAGAGTGGGATCTTAGCCGTTAGAAGAAGAAGTCATATTTTGACTTGTATGTTACCTCTGACTCGTCGGGCGAAGAGGATAGTTTGATCCCTAACATCCAAGTCGAAGCGTATATAGATGTAACTTCTGCCCCTGTTCCTCCTAAGCTTAGTTCTTCTGTTTTTGTACCTTCTCCTGATTAGGAGCAAACTTTGTGCGTTTGTACACTTTTTGTCTTTGGCCATTAATGAAAACAATATGTTTTGTTTCATACTTGGCGTATCTATTGTATTTTTTGTTTTGCCTTGTCGTCTTACGTCGGCATAAGCAGGTTGAATCAATAGAATGTTGTCTGGTCTGTCTGCGGCAGAGCGTTTGACCGCTTTGTATTGTGAATGACTCGGGGGTATTGCTGCGTAGTTATGTCTTATTGAGGGCATGTTTCGAATAGTTTAACTAGGGGTCGAGTCATGATGCAGATTTAACTAACCTAAATAAATAGGTTAATTTAACCTAGTCTTAATAACTGCAAGTGCACAATGTCTAACTGGTAGACAAGGGCAAGTACAGGTCGATCCCACAAGGACTGTGGTTGCAATTAAATTTCAGAGTTGACTTAAACTAATTTAAATGGGGGTTATAGCAATCAAAATATCTAAAATAAAAATCAAATTAAAAAGTAAAATAAAAAGTTTTTAAGAATATGAGAATGGAAACAAAGGCATTAAATCCACCAATTCAGTTTTTCAAGTTATTTTAATCTAACTTATTATTTTCTAAAGCGAGAAGCTTTAGGGATGAGAATCCCTTGATTGCATCGATGATGTGATCGCTTAGAACAATTCAATTTTAAAATCCAATGTTACAATTAACTTCAGCATAAATTATAGACTTCTAGCATTGAGTGTATTATTACGGCACACTCAATCACAAGTCTAACTTAACCAATTAAAACTAATGCTTTAAATATTAGTAAAGAAAACTCTAACTACCGACTAGTCTAGATCAAATCCGATATAATCGGTGAAAGTAATTTACTAATACTCAGAAATTAAATGTATTTTGCAGTTAAACACATAATAAAATAAAAAGTCAAACTAGAACAAACTCTTGAAACCCAATTGGTTTCATCTTAGCCTTGGCGAAGGGTTTAGCTCTCCATGGTAGCGGTGGTCACAACATCAATGGATGTGGAAGTCATCTCTGGATGGACACGAATCTCGAGAAAAGGATGCTGATGGATCGTGGTAGCTCAGGGCAAACACCGGGGTGCAAATAACCAAATTGTTTGAAAAAATAGTTTTTCCCTCTAGTCGTGCGGCTGTCTCTGGTCTTCATCTCCAGCCAGCCGCGCTCTGTGCTCTGTCGCTGCTGCTTCGTTTCGGTTCTTCTTCTCTAGTGAAACTTCCTTGCAAAAGAGAGAGAGGGTCAGAAGATGGATGAATAGAGAGAGACTGAAGAGGAATAGGGAGAGAATGGAGGAGGGAGACAGGGCAGTGCTCTGTCGCGAGGTGGGGTGGAATAGGGCGACGACGGTGGTTGTGTTGTTGAAGAAGAAGAACAGGCAGAAAGATATATGAAAGAGAGGACGAGAACGGGCGAGAGATGGCGAAGCTCAGTGGCGAGGTGAAGATTTGACGTGAAACAGGGTTGTCATGCCCCTATTTCGTGGTGGTGGTGGTGCTCTGGTGGTGGGGCTTGGTGTTTGGTTGCTGGACAGGGAAGGTGGTGAGGTGACGAGAGATGGATGAAGAGGTTTGCTGTTGTGTGGCGTGATGGAACAAGGGGAGGAGGTGGTGTCTGATGGTGGTGGCGGCTGTGGTTGTTGGACGGTGGCGAGGTGAGGTGGTGATGGCGGGATTATCGCACTGTCGGCTCTTCTATCGAGCGAGGATTGCCGGCAGGGTGGAATTGTGTGGTGGCTGAAAAAAAGAAGAGGGTAGAAGGAACGTGGAAAAAGAGAGAAGAGCCCTAGAGAAATTAGGGTTATTGAGTTTTATAGAAAATTAGGGTAATTGTGTTGGGTTAACTGCACCCTCGTCTCCGCTTGTCAATACCAACTTGCTTATTATAACCTCGAACTCTGCATTAATCCGTTAACGCTCTGAATCCTGAAAAATACAAAATTTAAATAATTAATATAAAATAGATTGTCAAAGTGAATAACAAATATAAATTAGGTGGTATTCTGTGTAATAATTAGGTGAATATCAAATACCCCCAAACCTATATTTTGATAGTCCTCGAGCAAAACAATAGAAATAAAATTATAACTCACTTTCGCAGGAATCATCGGTTGCACTTACCTTAAACGTGCAACAAGGCTTTAAACCTCTAGATTACCTCTAGTGGACGAGTTATAGTCTCGTGAGGGTTTTCAGAAATGTTACCCACAAACATTATGACTAAATAAATTTCCAAAGCATGGTAACTCCATCTATTATCCTCAGAGTAAGAATCTAATTGCCAAAAAAAATTGAAAACTGCTAACAGCCTCACAATAATATATCAAAGAGTCTCACAACAATTTAATAAAACTCAAAGGTTAAATAAATTTCACCAATTATTCCCAACTCGAAGTGTGTGTATGCATTGCCTTATCAACATAACTTTGTTTTTCTCAGCAAAGATACGACTAGATAACCTTTGAATTGTACACTTCGACTATAAATCTCTTTTGTCACTGAGAAATGAATCACTCGGAGATTGGTTAGTTATCACTCAGTTTATATGTGAGAAAGAGAATAAATTATGGAAAGACAAACATCTCACATATAATAATCATGAAAAAACGGATTTTTCAAAGAATGAAATGAATATGATCTCATGGACAGGAATATCAATTACTTTAAGAACGTTGAATCATACGTCATAGTTCTTGTTTATCTAATCTCCACGTCTATGAACCAAACTTTTACTTAAGATCAATTAGGTCTTTATTAGGTTGTAATGAGGCTAAGATTTTGGCTAACAAGAATGGAAAAGGATACGAGAAAACTATCTGAAAATGGATACACCCTTTAATAAGCACGCGGGGCTCTGAAGAATAAACCAATGTTGTACACCATTAATTTTTCTTCTTTCGAAATTCTTCTTCATATATCTTTTTTTTCTTTCTTGTATACATGCTTTCCCTTTCTGCACAATTAAACATTTCAGTCCCGAGGATTCATGGAATATTTAATTTCAACTCTTTTTATTTGCCCATTTCAAAAATACATCAACCATACACATTCTCAAAGACATTGGGTAAGGATAAAAATAATATGGGATATTACTCTCTAACTGGAGTAGGTACTGGAAATGGGGTTAGCAAAGAAAAAGTCTATTTAAAGGCTCAAAGAGCTGCAAACGGATATTTATCATTAGATAGGCTAAATGGCCAAAGAACGGTTCAAAGAAAAAAAATGCCTATATCACTTCTTAAGCTCTAGTCGGTATTATGACATCTTAACTAAATAAAACAAGAAGTTCTAGTGTAATAATTCAATTTTAACGACATTCTCAAATCAATCAATAAAAGAAACAAGAACAATGAGATCATCAACGAGAAAATGCGAACTCAAGAAAAGTCAGAGTTTATTTAATAACCCTCAAGAAAAATAAAATGTCTTAAAACTCACAAGGGTTAAGTCTCCACTATTATTCTAAGGTTTTCTAGTTATTATTTTACTGATTAACTTCAAATCATGCTAACTCGGCTTATAGTGCAAGAATGGTCGAGTAGGAAAACAAATCATGAAATATATTTAACTTAAAAATAATATCGAACCTTATGTTTTCCTATTGATATATAAAAGTGACACGTGAAAGCATGTATTCCTCAAATTTAAAGGCATACTTGAAAACACATCCTTTTCATTGGAAAGAAACTTAGATTTTGAATGCATTTTCAAATCGAAAATTTTCACACAGTCATAATTAACTATGTATTCAATTTTCACACAGTCATAATTAACTATGTATTCAATGGAGATTGAGTAGAATACAATAGTCAATTGTGAAATACATTTCATTTCAAAATTTTCGATGAATGCAAAAAAAACTCTTAAACCTCACCCCCAAACCTAAACCAAACATTGTCCTCAATGTATAAAATGATGATCATGACAAATGCAGGAAAAAAAATATGAGAGTTAGAGTGATATTACCATGGGGAAAAATTTTACCAATTTCAACTAAATTGTCCACCAATGAACGCTCAACAACATAAGAACTGTGGACTCATCATAATAAATTGATAAAAACAATACATGACACAAAAGATATACAAATGAAATAATGAAAAAAAAATTTACATGTATCAGTTGTAAGTCAAAATTGTTACGGAGCTAACAAGTATGGGTAAAGTGCAACTAGAAAGAACTCGAAAATCAATCCAGACTAACCATAATGATACAACTGAAGCTAAGCTGCCTCCTAGGAGCGTTTGGTTTAACGTCGTCAGCCCGACATATATTCTTCCTCATAAATAATGTACCATGAAATGACGAGGAAGAACATAGCAAACACTTCCCCAAACCTAGACACTTAGTCCATGATGTTGACTAGATCATATAACAATAACCGAAAAAGTTGAGGATCCGTCCAACATATAGTAGCACCTACATGCAGCACAACAAAAACTAACACATCCCTAAAATGACGAAGACGCCATGCAAAATCATAGAGAAAATGCAAACGAACCCGCGGTTGTAAAGAAGTCATAGGGATCTGGAGCAGAAAGTTGTCACCAATAGGAATATCCTGCAAATGACTATTTTCTACTCCTAAAAAGGGACATCCTAAGTCAGGTTGCAAATCAGAAGATTGAATGTGCATCACAATAGGGTGGTCAAAACTGAAATCATCTCTTACAAACAATGAATCCACATAGGTAGCATCAGTCAATATGAAACGGATGGACAAAGGTATGTCTATAGATATATCAGGTGGTGCAAGCTCATCATAACAAAATGAATTGCACAAAGATGATGAACTAGACAACTCAACAACACCCCAAACCTAGAATTAACACTACCTATGGCATGTAGTCTCTCCAAGGAATACTGAGGACCAGACTTCATGTAGAAGTCACAAGCAGGACATATGTCAAATGGATCATCATGAACAAGCGGAAAAGGGAATGGGTCATAAAGCCCAATAGTATCAGCAGAAAGGTTCAATTTTGACTCACTGAGTGGAAGAAGTTCCACTTTAGGCTTCCATGTGTAATCTGGATCCATAATAGGGGCTGAATCAAGCAAAGCATTCACTTCCCTAATGGAATGATCAATATCGAAGTCTAAACCGAAGTAAGTCAAGCATGCTGCTAAGGGATCATCTGATACAGACTGCAATAAGAAATTCTCCATCGAACTCTCAATCATGTCAACTTCACAAACATCCTCGGGCTCGGGAGGTTGTTGACTAACATTAAAAACATTGAGTTCGACGGTCATGTTGCCAAATGACAATTTCATAATTCCATTCCTGCAGTTAATAATGGCATTGGATGTGGCAAAAATGGTCGACCCAAAATGACTGGAATTCGACTAGAGGGATTGTGAACAGGTTGTGTATCAAGAACTATAAAGTCCACAGGGTAATAAAAATTTTCAACCTTGATAATCACATCCTCTATAACACCACGGGGGACTCTGACAGACCGATCTACCAACTGTAGTGTTACTCTAGTCGGTTTTAACCCACCGAGACCTAATTGTTCATAAACAGAATATGACAATAAATTAACACTCGCCTCTAAATCCAATAATGCCTTATCTATCACATGATTACCGATAATACAAGAAATAGTCGGGCAACCAGGATCCCTTACTTAGGCGGGGTTCTGTGTTGAATAATTGAGCTCACTTGCTTGGTGAGGAAGGCTCTCTTTTGCACATGGAGCTTCCGCTTTTGTGTGCAAAGATCCTTAAAAACTTGGCATAGTTAAAAACATGCTAGATAGCATCGAGTAATGGGATATTTATGTGAACTTGTTTAAAATTTTCCATTACATCGTTTACACTTGTTCCTTTCTTTGCCGAAGCAAACCGTGATGGAAATGGTGCCCTAGGCAAATAAGATGCCTAAGTGGGGTTAGAGTCAAGAGGCACACCTTTAGAAGATGAGGCTTTATCAGCCTCCTTGTCAGATGGAAATGCAACCTGCGTTGACTTAGACGGAGATGCAACGACACTCAAATTAGACACCTGTACCCGATTGTCAACCTATTTTCCACTCCGAAGGGTAGTAATAGATTGGACATCTTCATGGTGTGACTCAGATATACTACCAACTGTGAATTGACCCTTTGGGTTTGGAACAGGTTGACTAGGAAATCTCTCAAGCACTTTCTACAAAAAGGACTAAGTAATCTTACTCACAGCTATCTCAAGTCTATTGAGGGCTTGAGATTGGTGTTGAGTCTTGGCTTTCAACTCAGATATGTCGTTAGAATGTTGTTTAATTATACTTTCTGAGCGCTGCGAAAATCGGTTAACCGTTTTCTCTAAACTTGAAGTGTTGGATGGAGGAACTTTGTTATGGTGGGGCCTAACAAGGCTAGGGGCTTGAGGAGCCTGGGAGACAACAACAGGTCCCCCTTGGTGTGGGCCATGGGCCCAGGAGAAACTTGGATGTTTGGCGAACCCTGAATTGTAATAGTTAGGTTGCAGATTATTGCCAGGTCGCTGCATCGCATTAAAAGAGTTGACTTGCTTAACATAGTATGCAGGATAATCGTTTTGCAAGTCACAATTAGCTATTGAATGACCAGGACTCAAACATGCAGCACAGACTTCAGATGAAGCGTTTGCGAGAGGTACAGGTTGACTCAAATTCAAAAGTGCATCTATCTTTTGAGTCATGGTCATAACAGCCGTCTCTAACTTTGAGGTAGAAGAGGCTTGAACAGATGTATCTCTAACTTCATATGTACCACCCTTACGCCTATCAGACTCCTTTCTTGAATAATCCCATTGCTGAGAATTTTTGAAAAGAGTTTCAAAGAATTCCCATATTTCATTGACACTCATCTTCATTAATGACCCACTACTGATAGCATCAATCATACGACGGTTTTGAGGGGTTAAACCGTCTTGGAAGTATTGAACCAGCCGCCACTTCTCAAATCCGTGATGGGGACACCTGACAATGAGCTCATTGAACCTTTCCCAACATTCATAGAAATGTTCACTCTCTTTTTGTTGAAAATTAGATATATCTCGTCGGAGGGCATTCGTTTTATGAATGGGGAAGTATTTTGTCAAGAACTTTCTTGACAACGCATCCCATGATGTGATGGATCCCCTCTAATGCATTTAACCACGATTTCGCCTTATCTTTCAGAGAAAAGGGAAATAACCTAAGACGGACCGAATCATCAGAAAAGTTTTGGTACTTCAGGGTAGCGCAGATGTCAAGAAATTCTTTGACATGAAGATAAGGGTCATTTTTCTCAAAACCATAAAAAGTGGGCAAGAGATGAATAATAGATGGTTTTGAGTTCGAAACTTTCTGCATTTGTCTCAGGTAAGACAATGCAAGATGGAACACTACTAGGAAGAGGGGCGAAGTAATCCTTAAAGGCCTTCCCCTCAGCCATCTCAGTGGACAAAGATGATGAACCTAAATAGGTAATGGGGACTTCAAATAACTCTTCGAATTCTTGTCGGACAAGTCTACTCGTAGAATCACGCACCCAGGTATGCATAAACTAATGGATAACAAAGGTGCAAAGTCAACACTCCTAAATAGACTTCAATTTATTTATTTATTTATTTATTTATGCAAGCCTAACCTCTATATGAGGATGACCTAACTCAAAAAAAATAAAAATGGGAAAACCTAATCAGGACCTATATGATGCGCAAGCAATATGAATGGCAAATGACCCTAGATAAGGACCTAGCAATACAATCATTCATATTGCCTTCGGGTACTGCACAGCTGATAGTTATAGCCCCACGAAAATTTGAGGTTTCTATAAAGTAAATTAATCTCGTGAGAAACTAATTTACTAGGTAGAGGCTGTAACGTCTGGTAATCCCTACAAGCACCCCTTTTTATTACCTATGTTTGTTACTAATCAGGGGCTGAAATCCATTTTAATTAGCCTATCCGCGGGAGAGAGCACGGAGTTTCCCAGCATAAAAAATATCCTGAAATCTAATTGCTCCTACCTTCTTTTCTACCTTCAGCTTAAAGTGTAATGTCGGTTTCAAAACTATTCCAAGATTGGATATGTTCCTTCACTTGACTACTTTAAACTTTCAAGTTTCAAAAGAGGGGTCCTATGAGCGTCTTGTCCTAATTTATCTTGTTACAAATTTTAATAGTGAGGGCTTAGGTCCCTAACCCTAAAATAGATGGTGGTTAACCTATCCGCGGGAGAAAGCACGTAATTTTACAGCATCAGAAATATCCTCAATCTATTCAAATTTGCATGCAATTCTAGCTAAAAACAAAACAAGCAAAACACACAGTAATCCACTCAGAAACCGCGTGCTTATGCGGTAGGAAGAAGTTACCTCCGGCGTGAATCTCTCTTGGGTTACTTGCGACGCCGGGTAGAAGTTGAGTTGACGTCGATCAGAAGCATCGTCCACCTGACGGCTCGCCGACTTCTGAGAGTGTTCACACGATAACAACCTGTAAACAATTCAAACCCTGTGCTTTTTGTTTTGTTTTGTTTTTGTTTTTTTTATGCACCCTGTAATATATGCTTCCTACCTGTAAATACCTGCAAAAATTAAAAAAACAAAAACAAGTATCAAAACTTCTAAGACTTAAAAGAAATAACTAAAAAATAAAATCAAGCCTATCCTAAAAGCAAAAGCAATCTATATCTGACCTAAATTTTTTTTATTATTTTAACCTAAACTACAAATAAGTGAAAATAAACTCTTAAATTCAATTACACCGCTACAGTCCCCGGCAACGGCGCCAAAAACTTGATGCAGATTTAACTAACCTAAATAAATAGGTTAATTTAACCTAGTCTTAATAACTGCAACTGCACAGTGTCTAACTGGTAAACAAGGGCAAGTACAGGTCGATCCCACAAAGACTGTGGTTGTAATTAAATTTCCGAGTTGACTTAACCTAATTTAAATGGGGGGTTACAGTAATCAAAATATCTAAACTAAAAATCAAATTAAAAAGCAAAATAAATAGTTTTTAAAAATATGAGAAGGAAAACCAAGGCATTGAATCCACAAATTCAGTTTTTCAAGTTATTTTAATCTAACTTATTATTTCTAAAGCGAGAAACTTTAGGGATGATAATCATTTGCTTGCATCGATGATGTGATCATTTAGAACAATTCAGTTTTAAAATCCAATGTTACAATTAACTTCAGCATAAATTATAGACTCCTAGCATTGAGTGTCTTATTACGGCACACTCAATCACAAGTCTAACTTAACCAATTAAAACAAATGCTTTAAATATTAGTAAAGAAAATTCTAACTACCGACTAGTCTAGATCAAATCCGATATAATCGGTGGAGGTAATTTACTAATACTCAGAAATTAAATGTATTTTGCAGTTAAGCACATAATAAAATAAAAAGTCAAACTAGAACAAACTCTTGAAACCCAATTGGTTTCATCTTAGCCTTGGCGAAGGGTTTAGCTCTCCATGGTAGCGGTGGTCACAACATCAATGGATGTGGAAGTCACTCTGGACGGACACGAATCTCGAGAAAAAGGCTGTTGATGGACCGTGGTAGCTCAGAGCAAACACCGGGGTGCAAATAACCAAATTGTTTGAAAAAATAGTTTCCCTCCAGTCGCGCGGCTGTCTCTGGTCGTCGTCTCCAGCGAGCCGTGCCCTGTGCTTCGTCGCTGCTGCTTCGTTTCGGTTCTTCTTCTCCAGCGAAACTTCCTTGCAAAAGAGAGAGAGGGTCAGGAGATGGATGAACAGAGAGAGACTGATGAGGAATAGGGAGAGAATGGAGGAGGGAGAAAGGGCGGTGCTTTGTCGCGAGGTGGAACAAGGCAGCGGCGGTGGTTGTGTTGCTGAAGAAGAAGAACATGCAGAGAGAGATATGAGAAAGAGGCCTAGAACGGGCAAGAGATGGCAGTGATGGCGAAGCTCGGTGGCGAGGTGAAGATTTGACGTGAAATAGGGTTGTCACGCCCCTATTTCGTGGTGGTGGTGGTGCTCTGGTGGCGGGGCTCGGTGCTTGGTTGCTGGACAGGGAAGGTGGCGAGGTGACGAGAGATGGATGAAGAGGTTTGTTGTTGTGTGGCGTGATGGAACAGGGGGAGGAGGTGGTGTCTGATGGTGGCGGCGGCTATGGTTGTTGGACAGTGGTGAGGTGAGGTGGTGATGGCGGGATTATCGCACTGCCGGCTCTCCTATCGAGCGAGGATTGCCGGTAGGGTGTATTGTTGTGGTGGCTGGAATAAAGAAGAGGGAGAAGGAACGCTCGCCAATACCAAATTGCTTATTATCACCTCGATCTCCGCATTAATCTGTTAACACTCTGAATCCTGAAAAATAAAAATTTAAATTATTAATATAAAATAGATCGTCAAAGTGAATAACAAATATAAATTAGGTGGTATTCTGTGTAATAATTAGGTGAATATCAAGTCACCTGAGTTGTGTTCTGTCCTATAGGTACGCTGCTTGACCTTTTTCTTGTTTGTCTAATTGATCGACTGTAGCTGTTACCGCGGGCAAGCTGTGGTGCCAAAAGTAAGTGTTAGAGTTTTCGCACCAAGTCAGGCGTCGTAAGCTCGGTTTGGCGTCCTAATTAGCTTTCATCTGGGCACCGGTTGCACTATCTTATATCAGCATGAGTGCCCTTTTTTTCTAATGTTAGAATGTCAATCCGTTTGAGCGTGAAGGTGCTAACTAACCTAAGTTCATATTTGCATCCACAGTCCCGAATGAGAGCGGAGGTCGTGTGGAGAGTTGTTTGAGATTCTCACCTTCCAAATCGTTTATGACTGAGTAGAGTGGTCGATAGATTTGGGGCGTCTTGGCGACCAGGCTCAAGAGCAGTGGTCCAGTGGCAAACCGTCGGAATCAGTTCGGGATTGACTAGGCCTCCACCTTCCTAATTATTTATAACCGAGCAAAGCGGTCGGCAAATTTGGGGAGTAAAGGTTTGGCGACCAGACTAAAGAGAAGTGGTTTTATGGCAAGCCATCGAAATCAGTTCAGGACTAACTAGGCTTCAATCTTTCGAATTGTCGACACCCTCCCAGCGCGGTGGGGACTACGTGTTCGAGAGGTTTTTGGCGGCCAAGCTGAATGTAGTGGTTCGGTGGAGTGCCATCAAAATCAGTTTGGGACTGACTTGGCTATCTCCATCCAAATTATCTACACCTGAGTGTACCAAGCTACAAATTTGAGAGAGTTCAACGGCCACGCTGAAAAGCAGTGGTCCCGTGGAAAACCGTCGAAATTAGGTCATGGCTGACTGGGTTCCCACCTTATAGACTATCTATACCCTCGCAACGTGGGCATAAAGTCTAGGTTTTGTAATTTGACAGCCAAGCTGAAAAGCAGTGGTTTCGTGGCGAGCCATCAAAATCGGTTTGAGACTAACTAGGCTCCCACATTCCGGACCATCTACACCCTTGCAGTGGGTGCTACAAGTCCAGGTTTTGATCAGAAGCTTTTGTTGATGGTCGTCACCAACAAGGCTTACCTGATTAGGTTCGGCAAACATTGATCGCGAATGGGGGGCAGTGATTCCCGACAAGTCATCATCACCAGGCGTGGCAATGTTAATTAGATTCCCACTTCCTAAACCGTCAATGCTTGCAATAAGCAGACTAGGTGTCGAGGTGAACCATAAGCTATCATCATCAGTGTTGGCTGACTAAGCTTCCCCGATTTGACCAGAAGCAGTCTGGCCACAGAGCAGTCTTAGGTTGATACACTAACTGAAAAGTTGGAGCTACTGGAGCAGAACCTTATTGATGCAAAGGTGCGAGAGGAAAAGCTTTTCCAGAAACAAGTCAAATTTGAGTTTTGCTGAGTTGTTCATGGCCGGGTGGAGCTGCTAGTGTGGATGAAGAAAGAGCATCCGTAGTGGGATCTTAGCCATTACAAGAAGTGATATTTGGACTTGTATGTTACCTCTGAGTCGTTGGGTGAAGGGGATAGTTTGATCCCTAACATCCAAGTTGAAGCGTATATAGATGTAACTTCTGCCCCTGTTCCTCCTAGGCTTAATTCTTCTGTTTCTGTACCTTCTCCTAATTAGGAGCAAACTTTGTGTGTTTGTACACTTTTTGTCTTTGGCCATTAATGAAAACAATATTTTTTGTTTCATACTTGGCGTCTCTATTGTATTTTTTTCGTTTTTCCTTGTCGTCTTATGTCGGCATAAGTTGGTTGAATCAATAGTATGTTGTCTAGTCTGTCTGTGGCAGAGCGTTTGACCGCTTTGTATTGTGAATGACTCAGGGTCATTGCTGCGTAGTTATGTCCTATTGAGGGCATGTTGCGAATAGTTTAACTATGGGTTGAGTCACCCGAGTTGTGTCATGTCCCATAGGTAAGCTCCTTGAGTTTTTTCTTGTTTGTCTGATTGATTGGTTGTAGCTGTTACCGCGGGCAAGCTGTGGTGGCCGAAAGTACGTGTCAGAGTTTTCGCACCAAGTCAGGTGCCGTAAGCTTGGGTTGGCACCCTAATTTGCTTTCATCTGAGCACCGGTTGTACTATCTTATATCAGCACGAGTGCCCTTTTTTCTAATGTTAGAATTTCAATCTGTTTGAGCGTGAAGGTGCTGACTAACCTAAGCTCATATTTGCATCCACTGTTCCGAGGGAGAGCGGAGGTGATGTGGAGAGTTTTTTGAGATTCCTACCTTCCAAATCGTTTATGACTGAGTAGAGCGTGGTCTAGTGGCGTAAGAGTTTGGCGACCAGGCTCAAGAGCAGTGGTCTAGTGGCAAATCGTTGGAATCAGTTCGAGATTGACTAGGCCTCCACCTTCCAAATTATTTATAACCGAGCAAAGCGGTCGACAAATTTGGGGAGTAAAGGTTTGGCGACCAGGCTGAAGAGCAGTGGTTCCATGGCAAGCCATCGAAATCAGTTTAGGACCGACTAGGCTTCCACCTTTTGAACCGTCGTTACCCTCCTAGAGCGGTGCAGGCTACGTGTTCTAGAGGTTTTTGGAAGCCACGCTGAAAGCACTGGTTCGATGGCGAGCCATCAAAATCAGTTCAGGACTGACTAGGCTATCTCCAGCCAAATTATCTACATCTGAGTGCACCAAGCTACAAATTTGAAAGGGTTCAGCGGCCACCTTGAAAAGCAGTGGTCCCATGGAAAACTGTCAAAATCAGGTCGTGGCTGATTGGGTTCCCACCTTATAGACCATCGGAATCAGTTTGACACTGACTAGGCTCCCACCTTCCGGACCATCTACACCCTTGCAGTAGGTGCTACAAGTCCAGGTTTTGATCAGAATATTTTGTTTCTGGTCATCACCAGCTAGGCTTATCTGATTAGGTTCGGCAAACACTGATCGCGAATGGGCAGTGATTCCCGGCAAGTCATCGTCAGCAAGCGTGGCAGCGCTGATTAGACTCTCACTTCCTAAACCGTTGATGTTTGCACTAAGCAGACTAGGTGTTGAGTTGAACTAGAAGCTATCATCATCAGTGCTGGCTGACTAAGCTTGCCCGATTTGACTAGAAGGTTCGCCTGCTGAGGGGCGTGTGAACCTAGTGGCTCAGGGTGTGGGCGAAATTACCTTAACTTGGCGAGTGGTAAAGTTCATACGTCAAAGTTGACTAGGATCCTTGAGTGCTTGTGCCAAGCATGCGATAGGGTTGTTCGAATAACTGGCTGAGTTCATGGGTATGTAAAGGAAGGGGCTAGGATTTCCTGCGTGGTGCGTTATGTGTACATCGTAGGTCGCATAGTGACACGTGTATTGTGTAGGTTGCGCGACGTTTGAGTATATTGGTTACTCTCCCTCAATTGATGGGGTTGCGTGCAACGCCATTAATTGATTGATGTGATCTGCGCAGTTTCTTGGTAACCGTCGTCTTCCAATTTTCCATACAGCATTCAATGCTTGGCAGCTAATGCTGGAGTGCCCGTTTGGTGAACACTATGTCTATATAATGGTATTTTCAAATCGTTGTAGGCACCATCTTTTGCTGAGTTTATTTCCTGTAATGTTCTTGTTTGGAGAAAAATGCTCTGGATTTTTCAAAGACTGAGGGAAATGCTTTGGATTTTCCAAAGGCTGAAGTTGGATCTCCATCACTGGAGTGTCCGAAAAATCTGACGTTTGCCTCGACCAGGCATGGTGATGGTTGTTGTTATGTGTGGTCACCTATTGTGGGTGGGCACATAGTTAATCCGCTGAGGTTTCGTAAGCCTTTCTCATACCACGGAGAAGTAGTGCGGGTACTTTCCCAAGGGAAGGGTTTGTCTTTATGTGCAGGTGTCTTATTGTTGTTCCTGGATGTTTGATTTCAGAGATAACATCTACATCCCACTTCATGGTGGCCGCCTCCACCACTTCTCGATTAACGCTGTCGCCTCCCTTGCTCTGGAAGTCGACACCCAGGTTGAAGGTGGAGTCAAGTATGGCCTGTTGGAATGGGCCTTCGATTCCCAAATATTCCATTTCCCCTTGCATGGGAAGGCGTGTGCATTCTGAGTTTACCTGATACTTGTCCCAAGTTCGCAAAGTGTGGGAATTGGGTCTGAATCTCCGCAAGGTACTCCTGATTGTCGATTTTGTGACCCCGCAACCCATATTTGAAGGCATCGTTCCGTGGAGTGTCCCTCCGCTCGCAGGTAGCTCGCCTTGGACTGTTTGTTTTGCTTACGAGATCAAGCAGTCTAAGCAAGTCCTCACTCCATGTTGATCAGATGCCCGCAGTATGTAGTCTTTTGTATCCGTATCCGTCTCGGGGCGTTCGTAGTATGTAGTCTTTTGTATCCGCCTCAAGGTGCTTGTTGTTACATTTTTCCAATAATCAATAGAGTTTGTTTATGAAATTCTTGTTTTATTTCTTAAATGATTGCGAATCACATAAGTTTCTTAAGAACTCTAAACTCAATATTGACTACGGAAAGGGAAACAAACAACTTATAGAAAACTAACTGTTGATGGAGATAAACTGATCTTGGCTTCGAAGCGAATTCAGACAGCTTTCACGGATCATTTAGCGGACTGTCAAGGCGTTACGTAGGTTGCTGAATGTTAGGGGGATGTGTTCCCGCTTGCCATTAATGCTATTACCAAGGATTGTGATTTCGTTTTTTGAGTTAATTTTGATTTCCTGATTTTAAGAAATATTTTGAGAAATATTTTGGTGTGTAAAGAAAAAACGTAAAAATTTCGAGGATAAATGAAATATATAATGAATTTTGAAGGTATATTAAATATGTGAAAAAATAATTTGCAAGTAAATAAATGTATTAAACACATTAAATGAAACTAAAATGCCTATAATTAGAAAATCAAGGGGTAGTTAAAAAATTCAATATATAAGCAGAAGACGTGATAATTAGGAAATTAGTGGATGGTGTCAAAAACCAATAAATAATTAGAATGAATGATAATTAGAAGAAAAAAATCGAAATTTACGAAAAAAAATATTTTGAAAAAATCTTCGAAAAAATTTAAATTTTAGTAGCTGACTTTGTATTTTTACGAAATTACAAAAAAACCTCAAAATTTTTCGAAAAACCATCATATTTTTTTCCATTTGCCCTTTTTCTTTTTGTAATTTTAAAAAAAAATTGGCAAAATTTTGCATAATTTCACGAAATCACAATCCTTTGCCATTACAACTCACTGGGCGGGAGAGTTGACTGCTCCTATACCGCTTGAAAATGGTGTCCCTTCAGTCTTTTGGCCTTGCACTGGGTCAGGCTACTCTGCATGATGTAGCTGGATCTAGGAGCACTCCATCTGTTTCAGTGCGGCGTAGTGGCAGCCTCATGCCATAGGTTGGTATCCACGTATTGTCCCTTTTGACTTGTTAGCAATACACTTAACACACTGGTGAAGGGTGGAGACCACTGCTTCCTATTCATGTAGCCACGGTGTTCCCAAGATAAAGTTGAAGGACGACAGTGTGTCCACCACCATGAAATCCAATAATAGGACCTTCTTCAGTCGATGTTCTCCAATTACCGTGGCTAATCTTATCTTTCCGATGGGAAAACATTTCTCCCCACTGAATTTGATCAGCGAGTGCTCTGATGACACTAGGTTTTCCTCTTTGAGGTTCATGCTGTGGAGAGCATTGTAGAACAGAACATTGAGTAAGCTTCTTGTGTCAACAATATATAGCTCTCTTCACTTTCACTTTACGATGGAAACGGAAATGACCAAGGTGTCATTGTGCGGTCTTAGACTCCATCGAGGTCCTTGTCCGTGACAGTCAAATGGGGAATGGGGTTCTAAATTTTTGAATAGCAAACACATATGTCTTCATCTGCGGTTTGTGTCCACATATCCAGTAGAGTTCGCTTGCAAGACTTGCGCGACTGGTCTTCATTCAGTCTAGCTCCATGAAGGACGTATATTATCCCAGTAGTCTCCTTCTCTATCTCTTTGACCGACTCCCCATGTTCCTGGTCTGTTCTGGTTGCTTTTCAGACTTTAGGAAGTCTTTCGATTTGCCTTTGCGGATCCAATACTCTACTTCATACCTCAGACTTTTGCAATCATTGGTGTTGTGGCCACCTTCCTTGTGGTACGCACAATACTTGCCATTGTCCCTTTTGGCAGAGTCTCTGCGTGTCTTAGGAGGCCACTTCAATTCCTCCCAACTTTTTATGGAGTTGAGTACATCAGACAAACTAGCATTTAGGGGTGTCACAGCTTTGGATACAACGTTGTTGGATGACTTCTCTATCCTGAGATGATCAAGATCCAGTCTATTGTAAGTGCACTTCTTCTTGCTCCGCTCTTCATCCTCGTGTATCTTTCCCTCTTTCTTATCCTTAGAAACTTAGGGCTTCATGTTGTCTTCGGACTCCCTCTTAGCGGTCCTTGACTCCTCCAAGGTGATGTGTCTCTGGACGCTCTTAAGGAGTTTTGCCATGTCTAGATGGGGCTCCAAGGTGAGGTCCTCGAAGGGCTTTCCCTCTTTGAGGCCCACAATGAACGCCGTCACAGTTGTATCGTCGTTGCACCAGTCGATGAGGGACAGGTAGTTGTTGAAGCATGTGACGTACTCTTGGAGCATCTCACCGGACCTCTGCCTTAGAGAGAGTATGTAGTGCGGGCCTTTTTTGAAACGTTAACTTCCGACAGAACGTATCAAGCATTTCTTCGCCAATGTTTTGAATGAGTTGATTAACTTCGGTAGAAGGTTGTGGACCACGTCAATGCAGGGCCTTTAAGACTGGTGGGAAAGGTTCTACACATGACGAATTCATATCCTTCCTTGAGCGCCATTACGTGCTGGTAATGGCTAGATGATCGAAAAGATCAGTGGTTTCGTCATAGGAATCAAGCTTCGAGGGAGTGAACTTTCTCGGAAGTACTTCACTCATGATTTGGTCCACAAAAGGTGGGACGAAGAGGCGATACAATACGTCCAAATCGTGCACTCCTCTGCGGAGAGGTTCCCAAAACCGAGCCTCTTTGTCCTGGTGGCTGGATCAACGTTAGCTGCACAACTTCCCTTAGTCCAATAGGAACTGGCGGGGGCCTAGCTCTCCTGTGCTTGCTCCCTATCATCCACTGGAGGTGGAGGTCCGTGTTGTTCTTGGTCTCCATCAACAGCGGGTAGTTTTGTCGTGTGAGTGTTTCCACCGCCTTGATAACCAGCTGTATTTGGGATGCCAGCACCTCGATTCTGGGGTTTGTCGTTGCCGCCGTTGGTGCAGGGGTGTGAGTTGGCTGCCCGTGCATGGAAAGAATTGGTATAGGGATAGCCAGAGCGTTGGAAGTGTCCCTTGGTTCGTTGTTGTGTGACATGGTTGTCACCATTTCTCTGGAATTTGGTAGGGGACCACTCTTAGTAGAAAGTTAAGAACTATGTCGTCCCCATGAACGCGCCAAACTGATGCAGTCGATTTTCACTCATTGCTTCGACCCTGTTCTTGCTGACCTGTACAAGTAACGAATGTGCGCCACAGACCAACGTGGGTGGCTGATGGCACTCTGATGCTAAAATCAGACAGAGATATGAGGAAAGTGTAATGTTGTAACATGGATTTTGTAGCGTGTCTTATCTTACCAACCTCATGTCTTATTTATAGTGCTAGGAGTTCTGGTTCAACCAGGCCATCGTAGGCGTAGTTTAGGGAGGAGATCTTCATGGAGATCCCTCTCTAATTAAGAGTCGTGCTGTAGAAGGTAAGTTCACTATTAGCTCTGCACTCCTAGATATGCAAGAGATAGTTCCTAATCCAAGAGCAATCCATAGAAGGGAGTTTCCTTGTGTGGAAGATATTATGGTGTTTGCTTCCTAGTTGGAAGCAAAGAGCAGTTGTAGTTGCCCGTCCGAAGCTGATCCTCGAGATACTTGCCTGAAGAGGGCTTATGGGTATTGAGAATGGTTGAGAGAAATGTGGGCCTAGCATGCTGTGAGTGTCCGGGTCTGCTTGGCAGACTGAAGTTGAGCAGGCTATGATTCGCTTGGGCTAGATCTGTGTTGGACCGATGCTTGAGCTCATACTTCCTTGAGATCATCATGACACATGGTTCGGCTTAGATGTGTGACCGTTTTTATGTATCATTACCCCCAATTTCCATAAAACATATCTCAAGGATGATCTAGAGGCCTTTAACCAAAACCCCTCATCTATTTTCTTCAAGCCCCCCCCATCCATTTTTTTAACCTCCTCCTTGTTTCATAATGAACCACCTTGCTCATTTACTTCCATGATCCTCCCCCTACACCTTCAAACAAATCACCATCCCATCCTACCACTTCCAATGCTACCATCACCCCCAACCATGAACACATTTAATTAATTCAAATCCACCACCATCAAGACTCTGCTATGGGTAGTGTTGTTCATTTCCTACAAAACCAACATGATGAACATACCCAAGAAAAGTTGATTGTGGATCCGATTTCAAAACCTTTAGAAATCAGTAGCACTGAAGTTTTAGATTACACAACTTCAAACATGGATTCAATTGAAAGCACCCAAGAAAACAATTTGTGCTCTAAAACTGTTAGGGTTGAAGAAGAAGGCCATGAAGCCCAACAAATGGACGCGAAGATTTTAGTGGATTCTTCAACTAGCCCCGTGAAAGATAAAGAACTCGAAGAAGGAGAGATCACGGGTGATTTAGCAATTTCTGACCCATCAAAAATTTGATCCTTGAACATCGTGTTGAATTGGATAGGCAGCAGTTAGAGGCTGTTGGAGGTGCCATAAGTCTGACGTTTGAGCTGAAAAAGAGGAAGACATGTTGGATGTGCTTGAGGTGTTCATAAAACTAGACATGCGAGGTGGATATCACCAATTTCGAATCGAGCTTGAAGACGAATGGAAAACAATTGTCAGGAGCAAGGACAGATTATACGTGTTGATTCCATGGAAATTTCCAACAATTTCAGTTTCTAATTTATATGAGTTTCGTGAGGATAAGGTTGTCTATTATGACAATAACTTGCGGTTGAGTTATTTCGAAGTGGAAGAGACTGATGTAGGACATGATTTTAGTTCCAAATAAATACTAAAATTCTATTCCAAAGAGGATTTTAGTTCTATTTTTCAATAGGTTTTTAGTTTCTATTTTCCAATAAGATTTTAATTTCTATTTTATAATAGGATTTTAGTTTCTATTTTCGAATAGGATTTTACTTTCCATAGGTTTTTAGTTTCTATTTTACAAATAGTATTTTAGTTTGTTTCTAATAGGATTATAGTTTATTTCCCATTGAACATTGAATTTTCAAAACCTATTAGGACAATCCAAGGTTAAGTTTGGTCTTTATATAGTTCTCATGTTTGCTAAAAATTATTCAATCAATTATTATTCAAAAAACCTTTGTGTTTTTATCTTTGTTGGTGGATTCCAATTTTTTTTTATGATGAATTCCAGATTGTTCTAGCTTGTGATGCTCAACTACCTTCGATTGAATCAATCTAACACATTAAACACCTTCAATTTGAGTTTAACCAAATCAAATTTAGAATTAATCACCCAACTTCACTTATCAAACTCAACCAACTCACCCACCACCTTGTGTTATCATCAATAGGGCATGACAAAAGTGCAAAAAATAAACATAACCATAATATGAGACATACTTCCCCACTGTTAATACATAAATGAACAATCCCCACCCACAGTTATATAAAGTATTATTGACACCTCCTCATTTGTATCATTCATGGAGACATCTTCTAACAAATCAGTAGCTTATAAATATCAGTGGTGGATCTGATTCAATTGATAGTAGGTGGGTTTTGATAAAAGGTGGAAAATCTAATTACATTGAAGGTGGTGGGTTTGGTATAATTGAAGTTGTTGGTGGTTTGATACAATTGGGTATGATACAACTGAAGTTGCTGGTAGTGGCAGTTCAGTTCGAGATGGAACAAGGCTAGGTGATGGTGGTGGGATGAGGCGACGGTTCAGTCCCATTGATGATGTTGGAGGGACAACGATAAAGGTGGGGTGGGGCATGATAATTGTGATTTAGGTTCAAAATAAGTGGATATTGAAGAATACAAATTTGGTAAAGGAAGAAGATGAAAAGGGGGTTTTGATTAGAATCCTTAAGTTATCTTTGCCAAGTACGGACAAAATAAGGTGTACGAAAATACCTGAAAAGATCCTTAAGATACTTGTGCATTCCATAATCTGGAACAAAAAATCCATATAGCAACTCGTAATTAACTTTTTTTTTTCTATATATGTGTGTGTGACAAGTGAAAACAAATAGTTATCAAATTTAGGAAATGGTGAAGCTTTCTACATTAACTATTTTGACCATTTTACTCAATTGAAAGGGTTTGACCAGTAGTTCTAAAAAAAAATTTCTTTAGTACTTGAGCCTCCCACACATTGTAACAAATGATCTACAACCATAAAAACTATTAAGGGGAGTTGCTACGTGTACCTGACTATTTGCCTCAGTTGCACCAACTCTTTGTTGCAACGATAGTTTGGGATGTTTCGACTTTGTTGCATCGACTTAAAGTATGTATCACCGACTATCATTTTTTTGTAATAATAAAAATCATTTTGTGTGAAATTTTCTCGTTTAGGAGCATTAATTGGTTATTGAATGAAAGAACAATAATAACCATCATCTATAAACTATAAAACTAAAATTTAATCATGCATTCATTAAATTTCAATGTGCTCATTTACCATACAGGGGTTGACAAAACCAATATGTACTCAAAAAAAAAATGTTGCAACTATATATCAAATTCCAAAAAATTGCATTCAAAACCTAAAAAATTCAAAATCCAAACATTTACATTAGAAATCCTTTATACAAATTCCCCAATTAACAATATGAGTAACGTATTTTGTACGATTTAATATTAACAAAATTTGGTTGGGTACATCAAACAATTTTTAAAAATAAATCTACAACATAAAGTTGGGGCCATCGAGCCAAACGATCAAGTACACGTAGCAACTCCCCTATTAAAATGTTGAGATTCCCTCATGTATGAGAACAACTTCATTCCCATGCTTTGATAAAAAAAAAAAAAAAAAAAAAAAAAAAAAAAAAAAAAAAACCTTCATTCCCATGCTCTTTAAAACTTGATATAAGATTAACATAACATAGTGCAACAATTCAGTTTTAAAGGGGAATGAAAGCCTAAGACAAACATATGGTGCAATTGGGAAATAATACAACCAAGTTCCTAGGCACCCCGAAAATACCTAAAAGAATGCAAAGATTAACATAATACTACAATGAGAAATTTGAAACAGACCACTAAACAACTATATCATAAAAAATGTCATTGACAGCCATATGAGCAAACCATTCTTCTCTCAATGGAAAATTTTGCTTTATAGCAAATGCATAAATAAATAAATAAATAAACCCATTAATTACTTTTCTAGCAACTCACACAAGTACTTTTGGATAAATATTTACCTTGTCAGGAAGTAGAGGCATTCAAGGAGATTCGAGGTTTAAAAGTGTCTCCTTTTCAAACACTACTCTCGTTGAAGTTGAAGATGATGAAAGTTTTGAAGTTGTAAAAGGTGCTACTTATACCATCGTTGAATGTAATACACTATGTGATGCATTCATAAGAACATTTGAAGACTCCGTAACCGGAATCAACACGTAGCAAAAGTCGTTCTACCAATGCATAAGTGACATCTACAACGATATAGTTCCTTGTGGGTTTTGAAAAAAGGGATCTTGTATCTTTAGAAAATAGAATCAGAAGATTGAAAAAATTATGGCAGAATGGTCAGCGTGCATTGAAAGAGTAGCACAACTAAACCTTAGTGGTGCTAACAAGAGGATCGAGTGTTTACTCAATTTTTACAATGAAATGGTAAAATAATGCATTTGCACAAAGTCTTCTATCTGAGAAACCTTTTCAAGAATATATGCATACATCGTTCAAACGGGGTCACATTTATCCGATATTGATGAACTGAGGAAGGTTCAATTTCACAATTACTAGCTCAAGAAAAAAGTTTGGTAAGAAGTTTAATAACAGAACTATGGGAGTTGAAGTTGCCTTTACCAGTCCTCCAGGTTCGGCCTCGACATGCTTGGAACCTAACACTCCTTATTTAGTAAGTGGGAGTAAAAGGTTTGCTTTTGAGGCTGGGATCTCTGATGATTTTGTAGGCTTAGAGGATGAATATGATGAAGACGTGTTTGTTGGTGATGACATATTGCCCCTACTGATGACATTCGTCCACTGGGAAAAAAAGTACATGAATAAGCCACAAGAGAAGAAGCCAATGGTAAGGGAGATAAATGCCTTTATTAGTTGCGTCTCAAAAGAATGGAAGTTAGTACAAAAGAGCATTAAACAAGATAACATAGCCAAATTTAAACAGACGCTTGTAGACCACCTGAACATAGCAAGTACACATCGTATCGTGTATGTTTAAGATCATAAGAAAAAAAAATATGATATGGAACAACATAGACTTGATATATTCATGAAGAAAATAGAAGATTTGGCGAAATATATTCAACTTGAAGAAGAAAAGGCTGAAACTGGAAGGGTGAATGCTAATCATCAAATAATGACTATGAAGTACGAGGATTGTGAAAATGAATAAAATTGTGTTGGTTGAAAAGGATGACGATCAAAAGTTTGAGGAAATGAAAAATGCAAATGTAACTTGAGGGAAAAAATGTAGCTTCTTTGTATTTTTATTTTTATTTATTTTCAATAAAGGATTAAGTTTTACTTTTAATATTACTCTTCAAACATATGTATTTATCTGTAAAATTAGTGCTAGCAATTTTTTTTAAATTAAATGGAGAAAACAAAAATCTAATTACTTAATTGGATAAAACATAATTTTAATAACTTAAGTAGAGAATACAATATAATTTAAATCGAGAGGTCTTGAAATACATGAAAGTAAAAACATCACAATGAGCCAAAGTGATTCTGGATGTGTTCCACTAAATAACGTTGTAGTTGATGGTGAGTTGTTGCATCCTGATAAGCATCTTAACAGATGAACTACTCAACATAATGCCCCTCCAGGTTCATAATCATAGCTACACTCAGCTAGTGGGATATCACTAGGAAATATATTGATCATGATCAGGTGGCCAACCATGTTCATCTTCAACAATATTTTTTGTTCAAAATGATGCAAGTGAGCATAATATCATGCATTTGGCTCTTACTCCAAATTCTTGCAGGTTTATGAATAATGGCCCACCGTGCTTGCAATATCATTTCTAAATAACCTATTTTTGGTGTAATAACATTTCTATTTGACAAACACAATAAATATTATGAGTCCATTAAATATGAAATTTGTGCCATTGCATTTACATGAAAATACCATCATATAACTGTTATTAAAGGCTATTTTTGTTGTAGTGGGTATAGTTGGCTCCAATGAATCAAAGGTACATATATATATATACTTGTTTTTTATTAGTGTGTTGTTTATTGTGTCTAGTTATTTGTGATTTCGAAAAGAAACTCAAAACTCTTTATTCTGTATTATTAGGTTTTAGCAAGGATTTATCCTGTGCCTATGCCATCAAGAAGTTATTTTACCTAGAGTTAGATT
Organism: Berberis thunbergii; assembly: GCA_003290165.1. Lineage (NCBI taxonomy): Eukaryota > Viridiplantae > Streptophyta > Magnoliopsida > Ranunculales > Berberidaceae > Berberis > Berberis thunbergii. Next base: position 31,895 of record QNQO01000773.1, read on the forward strand.
TGAATAATGGCTCTCACACATTGTTGGGGTGTTTGAGTATTCTATTTATAATTGAATTGATAGGTGATACACTGTAACAGTTACAAATATGATGGGATATGATAAGTGTTACAGTTGATATGATAAGTGATATACTGTAACAGTTACAGATATGAGGAGACATGCTAAATGTTTGTTACATGTTTGAATATTTGAAAGTGTTAGTGTTTGACACATCCTCTAACTGTTTCTTCTCCTGATGAGTTCCTTGATTTTGGTTGACATTGTTTTGATGTGGCCTAACACTTCCCCGCAAGTTGAGCGTCGTCATATTTTGGACGGTTAACTTGTCTCGAAGAAACTAAAAACAAAAAGTGTTAAGCCTCTTAGTGAAAATCAGTGTTCTAAAAAGCGCTAGGCGGTGGGTGGGCGGCAAGCAGGTGCCTAGCACCTAGGCAGTTTTAGGTTTTGTATTATAACTTTAATAATTTACAAAACTTAAGCATAAAACTTTATCAATTACATCCAATTTAATGCCAAGATACATATGCAAAATTTAAAAACATGAAAAATTAACAATCATGAACAAAATTTATTAAAACTCAAATGACTGAAGTTGGTCATGATGGGTATTTTATAGAAAGTTGAATTTGTGAACAAATATCCAAACCTACTCTTTATTTTTCTTCAAATTGCATGAATGACCTCAGTCATGTTTGATAAAATCTACATTACCAAAATTGGTACCAGAAAACCCTTTGAGAATTTCATTAAGTAATCATCATTTGCTACATTCAGACATATACTGAATAAAAAACAATTAAATTGTTTATTTCCCAAAAAAGGGAAAGAAAAATAAAATAAGAACACAATCAGCCTTAAAAAAAAAAAAAACCTCGCCCAGATCCCGCCTAGACCACCCAAACCTAGCCCAGAACCCGCTCAGCCATTCATCTGGTTGTTTATCTAATGCCTAGGCCATTTTTTAGAACACTGGTAAAAAATTTAAATTTTAAGTACAATTTATATAAAAAAAAAAATGGAACTTATATTGTTTTGAGTGAGTAAAATACTAGAAGAACTTGACCCAATATTAGGGGAAGACTCCTCCGAATGGAATGGGGGTGACCTATCAATTCTCGGTGGTCGTGGCGTCATACCTGAAAAATGCACAAAAAGTGAGCTAGTGCCATAACATAATAATAATACATTATAACATTTGATGATATTAAATTACCATAGTTTAAACATCAACTCTTTTTTTTTTTTTTTTTTCCTATTTTTTTTTGGTGTTGTTTTCTGACAATGGAAATGTTTCCATTGGAAAATTAGCTCTATTCCATACAACAACATGATCAACATCATCATTTGGTGCACAAGTGATTGATGTATCCCCTAGTATTAAGGGTTGCAATGCCTTTGTTTCATCGACGGTTGTCTCGTCTTCATGTTCTAGCACGGCATAAAATTCACGTGGTGCAACTTTTGTCACAACTAGCCATCCCTATCTTGCATTGTCTCTAACATAGAAACCTTGTTCGCACTAGCTTGCTAAGACGAATGGTTCATTTGTTGAAAGTGTTCGTTGGGAATTAACACTTACAAAATCATGTCTATCATTTTCAATACCTCGTCCAGGGCTATGGATATCTCTCCAATCACACTTGAATAGAACAATACGATTTCCTCCTAAATATTGCAATTCAACAACATCAATAAGAACTCCATAATAATTCAATCTATCGACTCCATTATCTCTATTAACAACCACACCACACCACTATTTTGTGTTTTTAACCGAGCTTCCCAGCTTTTTGTGTGGAACTTAAATCCATTGACAACATAACCATTCCATGACAATACTACTTTGTCAGGACCAGGAGCTAATGGGCGCAACTGTTCAATTGATTCATCATTAGTTGTTCAACATTATTCAACAACCTATGTAATGAAAAGTACCAATTATGTTATGAAAAATATTCTTAGTATGATTGTTGACAATGAATAAGGTCTAAGTTCCTTACACAAGCCTCAAACCACTTTGGGAATTGTGGACGATGAATAAGGTCTAAGTTCCTTGAATGTGTATGTTTCAAGATTTCTTTATGTTCCCAGCAAATAAGTAACATATGTTAGATAATTTGGTGACTTAAAAGCACACAAGTAGTATAAATGGTTATTTCTTACTCAACAAAAGGTGTCACATCTTCACAATTTTGCAAGATGTACCAGTGTGCTTGGGTCCATTCTTCCATAGTTAACTCTTTTACAACTGACTTTCACAAAGCACGTCCCTTTGTTGAAAATATAGAAAGTCCACCTTGATGTTGGTCACCAGAGCCATCAAAGTTCCTAGGAACTTGATTAAACTTTGTTTCTATATCATGCAAGTACCTTGAACAAAAATGCATACACTCTTCTAGAATGTAACCTTCAGCCATTGATCCCTCTGGTCGGTTTTGTTCCGGACATATGACTTCAAGGTGTGCAAGTACCTACATTAATTGGAATTATAAGTATAGTTCTCAAACAAAGCTTACTTGTGGGTACTTACAACAACGAAAATATATGTACCTCTCAATGGGATACATCCAATGGTATTGAACATGACCAACAATCTTGACTTCATTTGCCAAGTGGATCGGTAAGTGTACCATCACATCAAAGAATGATGGTGGAAATAACATCTCTAAACGACACAACGTAATTGCAGCATTCCTTTCTATTCTCTCTAGTTCCTCTACTTGAAGAGTTTTTTAGCATAAATCAACAAATAAACTACTCAAACCGATCAAGGCATCACACACATCATCTGGCAATATGCCTCGAATAGCAAGTAGAAATAGTCATTGGAAAAGAACACGACAATCATGACTTTTTAGGCCAATTAACCTTTTTTTTCTTTTAAGTTAACACATCTGGATATGTTTGAAGAAAAACCATCTGGAACCTTGATATCTTTCAAGATTTGTAGCACACGACTCTTTTCATCGAATGACAAAGTATAACGGGCGAGAGGGAGTAAATAAGTGTTCTTGTCTTTCGTAATTGGATGTAACTCTTCTCTAAGCTTTAATTGTTGCAAATCCAAACGGGAATTGAGATTATCCTTTGTTTTTGTTGAAACTCCTCGCAATGTCGCAATCATTATCGCACACATTTTTCTCAATGTGCATAACATCTAGATTGTAACAAATGAGCAAAATTTTCCAATATGGAAGATCAAATAATATACTCTTTTTTTTTTCCAATTATGATGCCCACTTCCCTTGGCTTGTTTCTTCCCCTTACCAAATGTTATTTGTTCTACGTCTTGCATTTGCTCGAGAATATCATCACTTGACAAAACAACGGTGGAGGTCTTGGTTCTTTGTTGCAATCAAAATTGCGTTTGTTATCATGCCATTTATGTCATGCCCCAAAATTTTCAAAATCCACGTAGGATTATCCGTTTTTCCCAAAATTCGGGACATGAATTTTCATTCACTAAAAGTAACACTTGACATCTATAAGAGATAATCAAATGCACAATTTACCAAATTAGAGAAAAATAAAACAGCTAATCTAAAAGCCCATCAAAATGAAGGAAAATATTTTAAAGCGCGTAGAACCAACTCTAACAAGTTCAACAAATCACGAATGTATCTCTCCCAAGAAATAATAAAAAAGAAACTCCAAGTTCTATTACAAAGGCTTAAATTGTCACCTACAAACAAAAATGACCTAATCACTCGAACAACGTGCAACTCCCAGCAATGCTCGTCGCGTAAGAAACGAACTGCTCTAAGCTCGCCCGGAATTACTAAATCCTGAAAATAAGCTAGTCGGCTACATTCCCAAAGGAATGTACCCAAGAAGCCAAAACCCACTTGGGTCAACAATAAAGCTGGTGTGAAATTCTTTGTTCCCAAAAATCAATACAAGAAATAGCATGACATGACAGAAAAATATAATGCGACAAAATAACCAAAACAAATAGGTAGTTCCTCCACGAGGCCATTATGTTATCCTAATAAGTAAAAATGCATTTACTTACACTTACACTGTAGGAGTTGACTATGGCAAGTTTGTTCTGCAGAAATATTAGTGGACTTGCCATTCTGTATAAAAAGGGTTAGAAACAATATAAACATAATTTATTCATTTTTATTTGAATTTTGATTCATCTTTTAATGAATTGATCACTTAGACGATACCACATTCGCACCACCTCCGTGCCGAACATACATGCCCATATGCCTCTCTCATATAAAGGATGACTTTTCCGTCATCCATGCCCAAGTGGGAACACATCACATATAGACATGCATCAATGTGCATAAAGTCACGTCACGTTTTTTACGGATAAATATCAAAGCCTATCTTAGGCATACAAATTCACCTCATTTCCGCAAGACTAACCCGAATGGTATTTTAGTTTCTCTATAAGAAATAGGCGCCCCACCTCCGCAAGACAACCCGCAGGTTATTTAGTTTTTCTAGTAAGAGAGAGGAAACAATAAACCAAGAAAAGATGTGTGGTAGTTCTAAGTGATACAATTCCAAGTGATTTAATTTAATTTTTTTCGGGAACCAAAGTTTATCAATATTTTTTATTGTGATATCTCACTTTCCTTTCACAAGGGCATTTTGTCATATATCAACCCATTTCTTCGGGGAAACATAGCATTTGACACATTGCCAAATCATAAACAACTTCATCATAATATTCTCCCATTGTTCTGGGACAACCTACATGTCTCATACATTAAAACATCCAATTGACACCGAGATACACAATTAACAACAATACACAAATCAGAAAGCCTGGAACATCCTTCAAATAACCCCAAAATAAGTTCAAATCAAATAAGTCACAACTATAATACACTTGTCATCTATCTTGACCAGTAGAAACCTGCATCAAGACATCCTTGCCGTACAACAAATTAGTGTGGGACCAATAACACTAATCAACCATGCACACATGTCACAGAGGGGAACTAAACATCAATTCTGATGAGATCATTTGTATCTGAACAATCCGGACCAACCAATACTAGGTACATCATCTTATCACTCCACATTAATATTGGTGGTTAGATCAAATACAACAAGATGTCACGGAGATCATGTGCGACTCTCACATTCACAGTCCATGTCACTTTTGATCTGAATTGTGAGCTCAATCAGTACTTTAATCATGGACAAATAAAAGCCAATGGGAAAACATGTCCACATGACTCCCAAGTCCTTAGATTTATTTATTTTTCATACTTATAAAACACAATCAAAACACCCCCAACCTATCAACATCGAAACTTGGTGAGATGAAAAGATCTTAAATCTTTAAAAAATCAGAAAGAATTGTTGTGCCTGCCTAGCAAAAGAGGGTTGACACAACCCAAACCCTTTGACTCTATGAGTCATAAGCTGATTTCCTATTAAACTATTGCAAATACATGCAAGCATAATGAATTTGATTCTGCAATAGGACCAGGGACTAATTTGTTTTCTTCTAATTGTTGTGTGAATCTGACATTGGAATGAATACAACTTGGACATGATCATGAAATTGTGTATGGGTTTTTGGTCTTTGAATTCACAACTTTTTATTAGTTGTCCTATAAAGAATCAAAATAAAAAGAAATAGAGAAAAATAACTCACCCTTTTTTGTTTTTTTTTTCGTTTTTCCCGTTTGCTCCTTCTCTTCTTCTTTTTCCTTCTTTTTTTTTTATAGTCTTTTTTTTTTCTAAGTCGACTGAGAGGAAACCCAAACCTCTATTTAACTAAACTAAAGGTAAAACCCTACAAAGTTAGGGTTTTTTTTTTTGCACCAGGTTAGTGATACCCCCTCATTTATCTAGTTATGCTATGACTAAATCTCAAATTTAATAAAGCCCAAAAAATAAAATAAAAATTATAATGTGTTAAATTAGGGTCGTTACATTATACACACCTCAAAAGGAATCCTCGTCTCGAGATTCACTGGATGAATAGCTCCGGGTGCAACTGTCTCACTTTGTCCTCTAGCTCCCAAGTTACATCATTTTCCTTTTCACTCCACTGAACTTTCATCAAACTCACTATCATTCTGCGGAGTTGTTTCACGTCACGATCCACAATCATGAAGTCGTCATTAATCTCAATTTCTGCGGGTTGGATGATGTGAGCATGATCCTTCACACACTTCCTCAGCATGGAAATGTGAATCACATCATGAACAACTGATAAGCTCGGTGACAAGGCGAGTTTATAGGCTAAACTCCCTACCCAAGCAATGATCTCAAATGGTCCCACAAATCTAGGACTTAACTTCCCTTTCTTATTGAACCTCAATACACCGCTCATAGGTAGAACCTTGAGAAAAACAAGGTCCCCAACCTGAAATTCTATCGCCTTACGCTTCCGATTAGCATAACTCTTCTGTCGGCTTTTTGAGCAGTTTTGATCCGCTCTCTAATAATCTGCACCTTCTCCGATGTCTCCCAAACCATCTCTGGCCCCAACAAGACTATGTCGCCAACCTCCGCCCAACAGGATGGGGATCGAAAAGGTCTCCCATATAAAGCCTCAAACGGGGCCATGCCAATGCTAGAATGGTAATTGTTGTTATAAGCAAACTCTATGAGAGATAAATAATCCTCCCAACTACCACCAAAATCGAGCACAAATGCCCGAAGCATATCCTCTAGAGTCTGATTCACCCACTCCGTCTGACCATTAGTCTGAGGATGATAAACTATACTCAAATCTAGTCTTGTCCCCATGGTTCGCTGAAAACTCTCCCAAAACTCAGCTGTAAACAAGGGATCTCTGTCAAGCACAATGGACACTGGTACTCCGTGAAGCTTAACTACCTCACGGATGTATCGTCTGGCTAGCTGTTCGGTGGTGCGGTGCACACCAACCGAAACAAAATGCGCGGACTTAGTCAAATGGTCAACTATAACACAAATGGACTTGTTACCTCATCGGGTCTTCGGTAAACCATCTACAAAGTCCATATAAATATTTTCCCATTTCCAGATAGGAATCTCTAATGGTTGCATCAAACCTGAGGGTCGTTGATGCTCGGCCTTCACTTGTTGACAAGTGAAACACCGTGATACATAATCTCCCACATCCTTTTTCATACCGTTCCACCAGAAAGTTTGCTTCAGATCATGATACATTTTTGTGCCTTCCGGGTGAATGGTAAAACGTGACTTATGAGCCTCATCCATAATTTCTTTCTTCAATCCCTCAATCTCAGGCACACAAAGTCTCCCGTGAAATCTCAAACCACCATCGGACTCAATTGACCACTCTGAGGGACAATCATCTAGATTATCAAGCACTACGTCTTCCAATTTGTTCATCAAACGAGAATCCTTATGTTGCTCCTCTAAAACCCTGCTGATCAAAGAAGGTCGAACAGATAAACTACAAACATAAGCCGTGTTTGCTCCCTGTACAAACTGAACATCACAAGAAATAGCCTCAAGAGACTTCCATTCCTCTACCATGAGTGAAGCCATAATAGTGTGTTGCCGACTAAGAGCATCGGTTTCCACATTTCCCTTATCTGGGTGGTAAAGGGTCTCAAAATCATAACTACTAATAAATTTCACCCGCCTTTGTTGTCTCATATTCAACTCCTTCTGCGAAAACAAATACTTGAGACTCTTGTGATCCGTGAACAATTCAAAATGCTCCCCATAAAGGTAGTGTCGCCACATCTTCAAAGCAAATACAACTGTCGCTACTTCCAACTCATGGGTAGGATATCGCCTCTCATAAAACTTTAATTGTCGTGAGACGTAAAACACAACTTTCTAATTCTGCATCAATATACTACTCAGACATGTGCCACTAACATCCGCGAAGACCACCAACTTTTCACCCTCTGCGAAAACAAAAACTTCTCGATAAGAATAACCTAAAAAAGTATTTGAAATTGTAAAGTACTAAAGTGAAAATTTTCCCAAACATCGAATGCACACTACAATCACACACGCTTCTCTTCTGAACGCTCCTCCTCTCTTTAGCTCTCGCTTCTCTTCTTCTCCACCTCCCCCCATTCATTGTTCCACCAACTTCCCCATTCACCCATCTCATCTCATCTCATCCACCCCTTGAAAGCCCACAACCCCATCACCCCAGCACATCGATTTTGAGATTTCTTTCACCCCAAAATGATCCATCTTTTGTTCACTGTGATCGGGACAGAGATGGGGTTGATCATGACCCTTCTCTTCAGAACCCCATTGAGGAAACTCGTCATAATGGGGCTGGATCGGGTCAAGAGGGGCCGAGGCCCTGTGATGGTGAAGACGGTAGCAGGGACCGTATTTGTGGTGTTGATTTCCAGTGTGTACAGCATGAATAAGATCCAGAGGCACTCTGAAGAAGCTGGGGTGCTTAATCCAACTGAAGAGGTTCTCATGTCAAAACACCTCCTTGAAGCCTCTTTCATGGGTAATTCTTCTTTTAGTTCTACCTTTATTTGAATTCTGAGTTTATTTATTTATGAATTTTTATTTTATTTTATGAATTGTGTGTTTTGGGGTGTTTCTTGAAGTGGGTTTGGATTAATTTGTTTGATTTCATTGTTGTTGACAATTGATTTGTTTGATGGATCCAGTATAATTACTTGAAATTGCAGTCTGGGTATATATGGTTAGTGTTCGGATCAGATCGGGTTCATAGAAATATTCAGCATTTTTGTATGTTTGGTTAAGGACACAATTAGGGTTTAGTAAGGTTTGAGTTGTTTTGGATTCGAATTGTGGAGGTATGGTCCATCATTGGATTGTTTACTTTTCTTTGACGGTGATATGGGGGCGGTGTTACAATTTCATTCCACAAAGCAAAACATGAGAGTTTTGGGCAGACAATATATTTTATATGGATTAGTACAGGAATTGGAGTCAAGTCTGGTGTGCATCGTGTAGATTTGGCAGAACCAAAAAGTTCAGATGCGATGGCTGAACATTGCCTTTTTGGCATTGACATTAGTACAACTGTGCAAGTATCCTAGTTCAATTTGTCCCTGGTGCTAGGTTCTGCAACATGGGGAAAGAAAAATTGGATTAGTGGATTCAACATTATGTTTTGTTTAAGAGGCTATAAATACTTATTGCACATTAAGGAAGATACTGCCATATGTATGTTTGGGGATCCTTTAAACCCGTTTTTCAAAAGTAAAAAAGAATACTGCCATATGTATGTTTAACACTAGGGCAATGCTTTTGTCGTTCAGGTGTGTAAATGTCTTCTTTTTCTCATAGTGAGTTTCTCATGTGCTGAGTTACTTGTGTTGCTATTATGATATTTCTGGTTAAAGAATGATTATTGTACATTAGTAGAATATAGGGGGGGAGTATGGTGCTTTGTCAATGAAAATCCATTCTACTTTGAGATAGGTAGAAAGTTGCCTAAACTTGAAGTAATTTAAAATGAGAAGGCTTGATAAGGAAAATAGGCCGAGATGCCTCGACTGAAAAGTAATTTGAGATGAGAAGCCTTAAGTAATCCAAGATTCCTCAAGAAAGAATTATTTCCAGAGAAAAGCCTTGGTAAAATTCCCAAACAAATGCTTGACTACAATCACCCACACTTCTCTTCCGATCTCTCTCTCTCTCATTTATTCTTTCTTCTTGTTCTCTTCTTCCTCCTTCATCTCCCCTTCATTGCTCCACCAATTTCCCATCTCACCATTTCATCTTGATCCCATCCATCTTATCTTCCTCAACCCCTTATTAGAACCCTCACACACAACCCCATCACCCTAAACTTTGATTTCTTTCTACCCATCTTGAAAATGAGTAGCCTTTTGTTCACTGTGATCGGGACCGAGATGGGTCTGATCATGACCCTCCTCTTCACAACCCCATTGCAGAAGCTGGTGATAATGGGGATGGATCTGGTCAAAAGGGGTCAAGGTCCTGTGATGGTGAAGACGGTTGCAGGCACTGTATCTGTTATGTTGATGTCCAGTGTATATAGCATGATGAAAATCCAGAGACACTCAGAGGATACTGGGGTTCTTAATCCAACCGAAGAGGTTCTTATGTCAAGGCATCTCCTTGAGGCTTCTCTCATGGGTAATGTTCTTTAGATCCCGTTTTTTAGTTGTGAATGTTGAATTTTTTGAGGGATTGTGAGTTTTTGTGATGATTTTGAAGTGGGGTCGTATCGACTGCGTGTGTAGAAATGGCAAGCATTTTCTTGTGTTTGATTAAAGACACAATTAGGGTTTAGTAAGGTTTGAGTTGTTTAGGATTAGCATGAGTCCTTCAAAATGTGTAGCTATGATCCATCATTGGATAGTTCACTTTTCTTTGATGTGATAGGGAGTGGTGTTAGAATTTGATGCCACAATAACATGAGAGTTTTGGTTTAGGCAAAATATTTTACATGGATCAGTATAGGAATTGGAGGCGAGTCAGGTGTGCAGTATTAGATTGGCAAAACCAAAAAGTTCAGATGTGATGGCTAAACATTATGTTATGCATTTTGGCATTGAAATTAGTACAACTGTCCAAACATCCTAGTTCAATTTGTCCCTGGCTCCAGATTCAGCAAAATAGGGAACGAAAAATTGGGTTAGTGGATATTGTGGATTCAACATTATTTTTTGCGTAACAGACTATAAATTATGGAAGATGTTTTTATATAATAGGGGCAATGTTTTGTAAGCAAGTCAGTTATATAAGTCTCTATTTTTTCTTCATTGACTTTCTCACTGCTGAGCTGCTCGTGTCACTTACTATATTACCGATTTAAGAATGTAATGCATTTGGACATAGATTGTGTGTGTGTGATGGGGGGGGCGCGGGGCGGTGGAAGTGTGTAACTGCTCTTATAATTTCCTCATGAGAAATGACTGGACGAACTTATCATATTCTTCGTCTGGTAATGAATGCTTCATGTTTGAAAATCCTTTCTTCTTAAAGATGCCTCAAACATGAAGTAATCTAAAATGAGAAGTCTTGATAAGGAAATAGGTCAAGATGCCTCGAACAAAAAGTAATTTGAGATGAGAAACCTCGAGCAATCCAAGATTCCTCAAACAAAAAGTATTTCAAGATAAAAGCCTTGGTAAAGAAGTATGAAGAGATGCCTGAGGGTTGAGTTGTTGGTGAAGTATACCTAGATGCCTCGAACATGAAATAGTCCAAAAAAGAACCCTTTGTCATGAAGAGAACCTAGATGCCTTGGGAATGAAGTAGTCTGGGGTGAGAAGGTATTTGATCAGGAAGCAAATCAAAATCTAGTCCTATGAGTAAAATTCTGAGGAAAAAGAAATCTCATTGCTGCAAAAATACGTTAGTCTATATAGCAAAAAAGGGATTCTAAGCAGGAACAACCCCTAGGAGATACTCTCAATTGTGTAGAATGATCAAATCCCTAAACCAACAATTTGCATGCAGGAATTCCCAGGCCAAACTTGACATTATTTGAAATTTATTATAAACCAGAGCAGGATGTTGCATAGGAAACTGGCCCCAACTTTGCAAAATTCTAAATTTGGGGGAAAGAAAGTATTGCAATGATAGAAGTAGAACTATTGGAAATTATGAAGAAGCAAGACCTCTCCGCAGTTGTTAAATGACCTCATATTTGAAGCAAATAACTTTTGACTGATCCTTTTTTGAATGCGGATGAAGATGACAAATTTGTTTGATACTTACCCTCAGGAAAAATTCTAAAAGGTGGGGTGCAGTCTATGAGTTGTGGCTAAATTTTTATGGTTGAATGCATAAGTTGTAACTATGAATCTTCTTATTCAAGATTAGGAGGTTGTTGTCGTTTAAGGATGTTCCCGGTAGGAGCTTTTGGGTGGAAACAAAACATGAATCAATAAATAAATAAATGAAAATTTTAAAGTTTGGTACTAGCTGTGTAGTTAAAACAACATTATAACGCCGATATAACTCTTAACATGGGTGAGCCGTTACGTTATGACACTATCACATTATGGTATCGGCATTATGTGGCTGTTATTGAGATAACGTTTTTTTTCTTCTTTTCAATAACGCCGTTTTAACGTTTTGTTCTAATACATTAAAAAAATCACCAATTTCATTAACTAGAACCCCAAACTCATAGGAAAGAAGGATCAGAGCTCGCCGTCGCCAATCACCAGAGAACTAGATCTCACCGTTTGACAGAGAATGAGATAAGAAGAAGGCGAAAGTCAATCGCACTCTCTCGTGCGATCTCACTCTCATACGAAGGTTTGTTTTTTAATGTAATGTTATGAACATAATTTACTTTTTTGACTATAATACATTAGTATTTTGTGGGGGTATTAAAATATATATTTAAAAAACTATTTCGTTATATACCATTATATCTCGGTATATCCCGTTATAATCTATAACGTTCTTGGACCGTTATGGGTACGTTATCCATTTTAACTGCATAGGGTACTAGTGCTTTTAAGAGTTTGGTTTATTATTGAAGGCAATAATCCTCCAAAAGGAAGTAGAGTAGTAGACATGTAATTTCACCCGATAAATCTTACCTTTTGGTACAGGGGTCATGTACAATCAAAACAATCCTGTGAAATTATGAGAAATTATCTTGGGGCTTGAAAAGGAATAAAGAATATAGAATTGTATTTTGGTGTTTTGTGAGGTGTGGTGTTAGTTGGAATGTGTGTTTGGCCTGCTTTGATTTGTTTGTTTGTCTTGATATATGGAAGTGGTTGGAAATTTTATTTTCAGAGGAGAAATTGAAGAGAATAGGGATGTTGTGGTAAGTGGGGCAGTCTAGGCAAAGCCTTGGCATCACAAGGAGGTACACCACTCCCTGAATTTTCCTTATTTAGGAAGTGCAAGCTGTTTTCTCTTCCTCCAGCAGGTGGTGAAGGCTGGCTTCTTCATGAAGCAAAAGTTGGAATTATGAAAAAAAATAAAAAATAAATTAGCGTCGTCCTTCCATTTCTTCACTTGTCTTCAATTAGTATGCATGTGCTGAATCTTTCTTCGGCTTCATTGCCCAGATGCTCTAGATAATGAGTTGCAGTTATGCTTATTGAAACTTCATGGGCCTACATCTCATTTTAAGTTTCATTTTTGAAAAACATTCTGTGCCCATACGTATTGGACACTCGGACACATAGATGTGTTTGGGCATGCCAATGGACGCAACACTCTTAGTTCATAACTTTCTCCATATATCTTTCAAAGGTCTATGCATGAATATAATATATTATGACCTGATATCAATATTAATTCACAAGTACAAGTGAAAAAATATGACTAACAAAATGGAGATTTGTGACTATCAAAAATAATAATAGTCTAATTCATGATCATCATGTCCCTGAATTGGTCGATGTGGTGGACACGTCACACCAGTACATTTTACTCACGCAGTTACATGGGTTAGAATGCTAAGTGGTACATCCGTACATGACTCTTTTATTTTGCTGATCTAATAAATACTACTATCAAAATGGGGTTTATAACTGGAAAATTTATAATAGTGTAATTTTTGGATGTGTCTCCTAATTAGTTGACATGTCAGTTCATAAGTTGCTTGTGTCATTGTTACATAGGCAACAAAGCAAGTGTTATATGACACTTTGATTTTGGTTAGAAAGCCACCCTTTAGGTGCCACAAAGCAAGTGTTACATGACACTTTGATTTTGGTGAGCAAGTCACCCTTCAGGTATGAATGTTTCTATGTACAAGGATGGCTGTCCAAGCCCAGAAAAAGAGAGAGAGAGATTTTGATGTTGGCTATACTTGTACTCATTTCCAGTTTTTGTACATTTGCAACTCATCCCCAGTATTTGATCATTTGGCCGACAACTCAAAGTTTTGGTGGATTTGTGCAGGATTTTCTTTGTTCCTTGCTCTGATGATAGACAGACTGCACCATTATATCAGGGAGCTCCGCTCGCTAAGGAAGAGCATGGAGGCTGTAAAGAAACAGAGCCGAAGTGCTGAGGAAAAGAATGGAAATGCAGAGGACTTCAAAGCCATGGAGGAAGAGCTCAGTGGTTACAAGGCGAAAGTTAAGAAGCTGGAATCTGATTATGAGAAAAGGTCGAAGGAGTTTGAGGCTGCTGAATCCAATGCATTGGCTCTGAAGAAGCAATCAGAAGGTTTCCTTCTCGAGTATGACCGACTTCTAGAGGACAACCAAAACCTTAGAAGCCAATTGCAATCAATGGATAATATGTTGTCACATTCTGACACCAAGAAGAGCCCATAAGGTACCTGCAGTGAACAATGTCATATTTCGGTACTAGTATTTGTTTTATATTTGGGAACCTTTTGATGGGGTGTGTAGTAATGATAACATAGTATATATATATATGTGGTCAACAGTGTGGCCGAATGAATTTGTTAATGTTACAGTTAGTGCAAGTGGGAAAAGCGTATGGAAAAAGATCTAAACTGTGGATTTTGATAAACTGTGGATTTTGATGCAACATAGTCAGTCGATCTCAACAACTGAGTACAAATATGCATTTTTCTTTTATATCATCTACCATCTTTTTTCTGACATGAATACATTCTTGTCCTTTAGTTTTTGGTGATTCAATAGAATTAGGCACAAACAATGCATGCCTCTGTTTTGTTTTGTTTTTTTGTTTTTTTTTTTGAAAGTGGTATAACCGTTAGGGGAGTCATTAGTACTTCAAGAAACAGAAAGCAGGTAGTAATTCATAAGCATATAGAGTAAGAGTAAGAGATGTTTCTGCTTTGAACTATTTGAATTCCAGCCTAGAACATCAAGAGATATATGACCTTGGGTTTCTGTAGCTCTTTTACATGTATATTTTAAACTCTATGTTCTATTTGTCATTCATAAATTTGTGTATGGTTAAATAATACATAGATATCAAAGTGTGTTTAGGTGTGAATTAATTATCAAATTGTAATGTTGTGCTTTATCTGTCATTACTTTATCAGTTATTCTACTGGCCCCATTTTCACTCTTTAAGTATGAGGAATTTGTATTGTATTTGATTTTGTTGCAATCATGGTAACGGCAGTTCTTAGATGCATGCAAACCTAATTTCAATTAAATTGCTTAAGACTTTTTGTTTATCAACTTCACTCTCCTTGTCATGATATGCAATGGAAGACAAGTAGTGTTTACTGTTCAACGTTGATAAAGCTGATACACTATGTAGTCTTAGTAGTTCGCCTGCTGATACATTCGATTTGGTTTTAATGCTTAGTAGATGGCATTACGAACGACTTTTTACAATCATATGTAAGCATATTTATTATTTCACTCACATAAACCCCCATAGCCTGAAGATGACATAAACAAGATGGTCCTGAAACATATGAACATAGTGTGTCATACATGGGTACGTATAGAGTAGATAATTGGTGATGGACAGTCGCTTTGAACTTGACAACTGCATTGAGGTTTGGAAGACCGAGGTAAACCGTTTCTAGGACAGCATAGCCCTTTGCGAAAGAAAACATTCCTGTTCCTGACACAACCGAAACTTCTCTTTGCTTTAGGAAGAATCTGTCAGAACCTTGAATCTCTAGGGTACTACCATTGTACTTCTTGTTTGTGAACACAGCTGAGAACACTAGATGGAGATCAGAAGCATCCAAGGCCAAGTTCACATAAATACCTTGTGCCCGCCCTACTTGCTTGGATTTCCTATCTAGTGAGTCCCGTAGTGCATCATCAATAACCATGATAGTTGCAAAGTTCAGTACACATGAGTTAGTGCCATTGGTTCCGGCTACTGGTACAGCACTCCAGTTTTTACCAGTCTGATAATCATGCATGAAGAACACAACATTAGTTTTCGTCGTTTTCTTTATAGTGCCTTCTGAAGCACTCGCCATTCTTATCAGTAGTATTGCATCAAAAGCTTTTATTAACCAAGCAGAAGTTCTCGGAGTCATTGATGTTTCTTCTGAATGGGTTACTGCAGTCGTTTAACTTGGTGTGTGAACTTACTGACAGAAACCCCAAATTTATAATGGAGGATTTGGCTGTCTTGATAAATTCATAATTAAAGCTATCTGATTGTAAATTTTCCTACATTTCATGGAATTGAATACAGACATTGTCTCTTAGGAGCTTGTCATGTTTGGCCTATTTTAAGGTAGTCAAATAAACCCAACAAAAAATGGGCAAGCATGCCTGCTGCATCATCTTCTTGTCTTCATACAATGTTCTGATGCTTCGAATTACTAATTTGTCTGGGTATCTCCATTGAGAAGCAAGAGTAGAATTTGTGTGCAAGAAATGGAATGGAACCGAACAAAGCTTACGGTACCCAAAGATGATGAGACTACCATAAACAAGAATGCAAAACATCGTGGATTGCTGAAGAAACTATTGCACTCTCCAATACCAGGTAGTACCACTAACATATGGTTTAGAGTGAAGTTTTCTCAATGTACATAATCTAGCAATTGAATTAAAACTCTTGTTGGGATGGAGAATAATTCATCACATCTATTGTTGATTATTTATGTATTTTCATTTTCCAAGATAAACCTTGAACACACAAGACATCTAAAAGAAAAATTATGCCACTCACCTCTGTTTTTTTGAACCATTATAAGGGTTTTGATGTCTCCGGAGCTCTTCAATAAGTTTTTCAATGGAAGAATGCAATGCCAGTACAACCATACATGGTAACTCTAAGCACCTTGAAAAATTCGGAAACTTAGGTTTAGTAATAGCCTGAAAACAAAAGAAAAAAACATTTACAAGCTCCAATATAGACAAATCTTTCACATTGGCGAGATGGTTGAGAAGTTTCATCATCCGTTTAACATCCAACACTTTTAGGGCGTGTTTGGTTGTGTGAAATCATATGCCATGAGAATTCATGTAGGATTCTTAAGGCTAATTTGAAGTATTACTCCACATCTACAATTTAATTTTGCGATCAATGGTGAGAATGAAAGTTTCATAAACATGAGAATCACATGCCTTGGGGGACTCTTATATTTTAGACTAATTTGAGGTATCACTCCACATCAATCATTTGATTTTGCGATTAATGGTGAGAATGAAAATTTCATAAACATGAGAATCACATGCTTTGGGGGCTAAGGAGTGTGATTCTCATGTTCATGAGACTTACATTTCCACTATTGATCACAAAATCAAATGGTGGGTGTGAAATAATACACCAATTTACTCTAAAATATAAAGTTTTCCTCATAGATTTCTATAGCATAATATTCCACGCAACTAAACACACCCTTAGGTTAATTTATGCTTTCTCTAAAGATTGTAGGTTTCAGAGAGAGTAGTTTTTATTCAATGAACTAATCCGTACTAGGGAAGTGAGGTTTGTGGTTTCAAAATTATTATTCATTCAATACATATATAGTATACCTCCAACTTCTTGAGATACTGTGCTGAAAATTTTAACTCCTTTAAGTTATAAATGTAGCAGCTTGCAAAAGGCCATATGAATCCATTCTCAACCTGCTTCCGGGAATGTGTTTAAAACCAACGTTTGCAAAAGTGGACTATTTTTCATGAAAATATCGATATGACGAAGAACATGCATGTACCGCTAGTGCCGGAGGGACACTAAAATAGTGATATGTTTTGGGAGCAAATGGGCATATCACAATTAACCACACATAAATAATGGGACTTTATCTTTCGAACTTTTAAATATTATTTTACCAACAATTTTAGGCAGTCAGGAGACTAGCCATTTTTTTTGTCAGGTTTTAGGCTTTTTACACTTTTACCCATTCTATAAATGATGCTTATATTTGTGTTTTAAAGAGAATAGATAAAAGTATAAAAAAAAACCCAAACCTGACTAAATAATGGTTATATTCCCGAATGCCTAGACTTACTCGTATTTTACATCTCAAAGCAAGTTGAATGGTTTATCTAGTTGAGTACGCACCCTTCGAGATTCAAGAATTCTATTTTGTGAAGGAAACAAAAAGAAAAAAGTGAAAATTTGAAGATCCTATAATGGGCTTGGCCCCTTTATTTGGAATATTATGCTCCAAAGGTAGTGTTGGACTTTATTCATATCTAATGGGTTTTAATGAGTGCGTATGATGATCTGGCTAAAAGAGCAATTGGCATTTGCCGGAAAATAACATATCATTGGGTTTTATTTATTTAATCCCTTAACCCCTCCCCTCAGATGCCGACAATTGAGTTCGACTCGTAATCTAGTGATACTATTCGTCACTGCTTAATCACTGAGCCATCACACCTTTGTAAACATATCATTGGGTTAACTCTAAATTCAATATGTTTAACATCGTTAGGATAAAAGAGTGCCCATACTAACGACTCAAAGATAACACATATCGAATAATAATGGATAGTGCAAATTAACTCATGAAATCAACCCAACACAGAACGTGGACTATACTCTAACACAAAGGAGGAGCTCAATATCCCCCAAAAGAGTTGACAGAAAATTAGTTCAACCATTTAGCTTACCAAAATGAAAATGTCAACAACTCAGACATAGCCAAGAAAAATGAGCCCAAAAGTAACACAAGAAACTATGGAGTAAGTTAAGCAATGAGAGTCCTGTTTCCAAACCTCCCTTGTACACCCACCTTAATTCATGCATGATTGATTGACTTGCTGCAAATTCTAGAATATATAATGGGGGTTGACAACATAGATATCTTAGACTTGGAGCATCCAGAAGTCTAAATTATCAGATCTGGAGTTGTTATTGGAATCAATAATAAACATCATTTGATCAACTAAGTTAGAGATTTGGCCACCTAAAGATTACATGATGATTTGTAGGTTTCGCGGTCCATGTTCTTAATATCCCAGTGTGTATCAGTTAATTGGATGACCAAAACCTACACCCTCATTTTAGGTTATAGCCATGTTAAAACATTTATCTTGTCCAAACAGTTGTGAGTTGCATCGAAAAAATTTGACGTAAGATACCAAAATATTGCTTATCAAAAAATTTGAGGTTTGGCTGTGATTTTCTGTTTGTATTTTTGTGTTTAAGTTTAGTAATGTTTGGGCATCTCTGTCTGTTGTGTTACTAACATTTATATAATTATTCACCTTGTAAGTTGCATTACTTGCTCAATCATGGCCAGATTTGACTAGCCTGTTGACACTAAGGGTGTGTTTCGTTGCATGGAATTTCATGTTATGGAAATTCATGAGGGGACCACTATATTTTAGGCTAAATTGATATATCACTCCACATTTACTATTTGACCACCATTTGATTTTGTGATCAATGGTGGGAATGGAAGTCCCATGAACATGAAAATCTCACTCCTTGGCCCCCTAAGGCATGTGATTCCCATGTTCATGGGACTTTCATTCCCACCATTGATCACAAAACCAAATGATGGATGTGGAGTGATATATCAATTTAGCCTAAAATATAGTGGTCCCTTCATAAATTTTCATGACATAGGATTCCGTGCAACCAAACACACCCTAAATCACAGCTTGCTCTAAAGAATTGAACATTGATTTGTTGTTCTATATGTTGCCACAAGAAACCATTCCTTGCTTGCTATTGATATCAACTATCAACTCCAGCCACTGACCCAAACAAACGAGGTGATTTGAATACTTAATGGTCCAATTTGCCAACTGCATTCACCTGGTGTGAGCCAAACCCCATGGACCCACATTTGAACCAAAGCCATGGACCCACATTTGTTGGTTCTTCTTCACACCTAAACCCCAACTCACCTTCACTCAACCTTCCATTTAGGTCAAGTCATCATTTTAGAGCTTACTAGTTTATTTAAACAATAAGAGAAGTTGAGTGGAAGCTCAGCTGACCTTCTACAACCCTCTCGCATCCACACATCAAACCCCCAGTGGGTTTAGACACTATTTTTACCTAAACCACTCAGTGTTTGACATATCAAAGATGAGATTAGTAAGATATTTTGGTCAACTCAAACCCGCTAATTTAGATAGTTTTGGTTTGAAGCACGTCACTTTTAAATGGGTGTTTGTTTTCCTTACCATTGCAAGTAGACTTTAGGAACAAAATGAAGCAAATTTTAGTCAGCTTGTCGAAGGGGGTGTCAAATTTGATCGTCTTAGCTCTAGACGCGTAATAACAGAAATAAAAAACACCCCGTTATTTGGGGCTACTCAAATTGACAAAACAACCTTCATTTGGGTCATCAATGAAGTCTTGTCTTTCCTTCTAAACCTAAACAAGTTTGAAACCAAGAATGAACTCAGTGGTTGACCTCCCCAACAAGTCTTTTCCATTCACACACAAAAAAAAAAAAAAAACATGCTAAACCCATAGAATAATTTCTCAAGTAACATGTGGTTACCTAAAACCACTCACCAAATGACAAGTATCCAAGACTAATTAGCACAAAATTAATATAAAAAAAAAACATTCACAAGAAACACTGTAATCAAGAGCAATTAAGAGAAGAAAGAGATTAGTTTAAGTGCTAAAATAATTGTATTAACTCTCTTTGCGTCTCAAAATTGAGATTTCTATCTACACAACATTTACAAACATCACCTAAACATCTCTTCCTACATAAATTGCTGCTAATTCTATCACTAATACCACTAATTTTAGCTACTGAAATATCCATAAAATCTCTATCTGAAACAGAGGAAACAGAGCATCCAATTTGCTCTGAATCTGACCCACTAATGGTAGCGGGCTCGTTGCGTACTTCAATCAAGCAATCTTGACGTTCTTCGCTCGTTCTGATTGTAACCCAATTTTCATCTGACGCCCAATTAGGCACCATTGGAGACGAAATTTTCCGAAGCCTGTCGAATGCGGAATTCGATGGACTAATATGAGTCGTTGCTTCGGACTCTTGAATTGAATCCCACAAACCTTGGTCTAGTATACTTGTAGGAGAATTTGTCGTAGAGACTTGAATTTCCTTAGAGTACTGAATGACAAATGGATGATCAAGCAATTGCTTAATAGTCCATCGGTCTTTTGCACTTCTTTGCAAACACTTGCTTAAAAAATCCTTTGCTTCTTCGGATAAAAAGCTAGGAAATTCAGGGACTTCGCCAGAGAACCCAATCTTGTAAAGGGCAGAAACGTTGTTCTTCACTTCTGGCCAAGGCGCGCGGCCTGTAGCCATTTCAATCATGGTACATCCTACAGCCCAAACATCTGCAGCAAAACTTTGAGCTTCGCCAAGGGCTACTTCAGGTG
The DNA here is from genome assembly GCA_003290165.1 of Berberis thunbergii. Lineage (NCBI taxonomy): Eukaryota > Viridiplantae > Streptophyta > Magnoliopsida > Ranunculales > Berberidaceae > Berberis > Berberis thunbergii. The sequence goes on from QNQO01000773.1 coordinate 52,991, forward strand.
CCATATAGACCGGGGTTCCGGAAATTGGTACAACTTCATCAGCCCATTTAGCACAACCCAAGTCAGCTATTTTCGCTTCACCTTCTGGTCCAACCAATATGTTCCTCCCCTTAATGTCACAATGCACAAGACCATTCATGTGAAGGTGATCAACACCAAGAAGAATTTCCTTCGTATATGATCGAATAAAATCCTCTTCGAGTCGGCCACCTTGGCTTTGTATTGCGTTGCTAAGCGATCCTCCAGCAACATACTCCATGAACAAATTGAACATAAGGTTACCATTCTCATTAGTAACATCACAACCCATATAACTCACTACATGAGGACTCTTAATTGATCTTAGGATTTTTTCCTCCCTTTGTAATACACTAGACTTTGCAAGCTCCATAGACTTCACCGCGAAAACCTCCCCTGAGCTATTGTTCATACCGATCGATACGGTGGCTGATGAACCTTGCCCAATTGGGTCACCTCTGATCCAATCCATTGGTGATGAGTTTGAGAGCTTGAACAGGAATTTTTTTGAGTTTGGTTTGTTCGGTATGTTTTGGAATGAAACTAGGTGAGAGGGGTGGTATTTATATTGAAGTGATAATCTTGGATTAACTTAACTAGTGTAGGTTTAGGACGGCCGTTTTTTTGCAGTCTATCTAATGTGAGTGTGCCACCTGGCAAAAGGAAGATAGGTGAACAGCTTTGGCCGACTGGGCGGCGGTTGCTTGGCTTGGATTGGAATAATAACACACCACATGATATCAGCACGTGAGCACGTGCGTAGTTAACGGTATGTATGAAGTGTGAACTTGACTTGTGATTATTTCAAACTTAAAAAAAAAAAAAAAAAAAATGGTGCAATGGATTTGGATATTCTAAGCTAAGATCCCTCTCTTCTCATTGGAAGAATTTTAGGGTATTTTTTTAAAATAGGGCTATAAAATTATGGTGGAGTTGTAGAACAATATTTTTGTCGAATTTTGGTATATCTTTGATTGATTATGAAGTTTTGGGGGTCTAGAAAAGCACAAGTCTTTTGGGGTTTGATTGGAATTGGTTGAAATGTTATTTAAGACTCAAGTCTTTTTTTGTTAATCATTCTTTATTTTCGAGGAATCAAGTTCAATTATGATTAATCCATGCATAATAATCACATTATTTGGTTGTTGATATCTAGAAAATATAGAATGACGACTCTCTTTACACGATACAAAATTGATCAAAGAATCCAAATTATAGGTCAAGGCTACGAAAGAATGTACTAAGCGTACCCTCCATATTGAGGGATTAACTTAAATGATAAGGTTAACAACCCTAATTATGCATACTTAAACAATGAACCCTAGCTAGATTTTAGGATTTAAGATACCAAAAAGTTGAAAAAAGCACCAAACATTAAAAAAAAAGGAAATGAATATAAAGTTCATGAGAAGGTATAGATGGAAAGAGAGGTTTTATGATTATTAAAAGGTAGCGTTAGTTTGGGGTAGAAGTTAAGGTTTGGGATCAAAAAACAAAGCAAAGGCAAGTAAGGGACTCCCCCCTAAACTAGAGAAGACCAAGAAGAAGAGTAGAGGGGAGGTTGTAACTTGTAATCTACCAACCCTCCCAAAACCCAAAACCCCTTTGAAAAGGGTGGATTCTTCACAATCATACAGTTGTAAAGGAAAGTTATGCAATCACTTACTACACAATATGGACATTCCCACCTCCCCTCTCCTTCACTTTTTCCACTTTATAACCTTTTAAGCACACATTTGGTTAAACCATAAGGTTGAGATGCACCAATAATAATGTGCCATAACATGTGGGATGACATAATTAGGAGCACCCAAACTTAGGAAGTTCAATAATTTGGGTCTTTGCTCATGTTTCTAAATTTTATTCATGTTCAATTGTCTATTATAAGCTTGTCCTCTCGAATTTTTATTCTCTTATAGGTTGAACCAAATTTGAAATATTTCAAATTGAAAAAAACAACACAAATGATTATTTCTGTTAATTATATAAAATTAAAAAAAAAAGGTTAAGACCTAGGATACTAATAAATTAGTGAATCGATCACAATAGTTATTTTATTAATGGTATGAAACGAAAATGTTAGGAAATCATGTTTTTGTAACCAGATTTTGTAATTATGGTGTCGTGACGTGATCTTGAAAAAATGATGAAATCTCTAAAGTGTTTATGTGTATCTTGAGGTTGTAAAAACATCTTCTAATGATATCACATCATCGTGATTATAAAACATAGTTACAAAACCCGATTCCCTAGCCTCACTCTGAACCAGGATGTAGAAATAGTTCAGTAATCATACGAAAAATCTACGAAGTCGTATAAATTTGTTGTTGCAAATGCAAATGTTTTTCTTTGAAGACATGAAAGATTATTTTGGAAATATGATTTCCGATAGATAATCAAATAGTTAGGCCTAGCTTCTACTCTTTGTCTCTACAACAAATTATCACTAAGTTTGCATTTACTAGGAAAATATTTTGTTTAAATTTGGTATTCTCATTTGAAAATTCCGTAATAGATTAGAACCCGTGTATTTTATGGCACTCCTAACAAATTAAACATTAATATCACATTTTATTCAAGAAAAACATGGTATTTTAAAGTTATCCCCATATGACTCTTTGTCAGGGTTATTGCGGGGAACCTTATAAATATCTTGATTGCAATCATCAACTTGAACTAAAAAGGAACCAAAATGAGAAAATCAATAAGTATGAAGGCATCATCATCAACTTGAACACTAGCAAGTAATTAGATTCAAATTTATCTACTATTCTATCAATAGCAACACAGACCCAAATGATCCAATAAAAAAGGACCAAAAAGAAATAATAAAAGAAGAGAATGGTGGGAGGGGAAGGGGGAGGTTGAAAGAAAGGATGATACAGATGCGTCCCTTGCAAGCAAACAAATCATTGGATTCGTTAGCTTATTCTTTTAACTTCCCCAATTCAAAATTGAATTGAATTGAATTGCAATAGAGATTGATGTGTCTTCCTTCTTACTCAAATCTCCACACATATTACTTCAAGTTCTTCACTGCACTTTTGCATGCCTTTGCTTCTTTCGGTAAAAGGGATGGTTGTGGGGTCCATTCATATTGGTCCCGACCACCAATTGGTGCTCGACATGTGGATGATGAGTAGGATTAACTTTAGATACTTTTTAAGCTTTCAATGACCGCCGCTTACAAATAGTGTGGCTACGCATTTAAGTGAGTTTAAATTTACGTGTTCTGACAATTCATTAATTATTTAATAAATTGAGTTATCAATCATGTTGAATTGATATGAATAAAATACACGATCGAATTGTGATTATGAGCGACCAAGGCACATAAATGGTAAAATGAGTTCACCGTGTCCCACATCGAATAAGACCCATATTCTAATTTTGTTTGGCCACATAGGGTGCGTTTCAAGGGGAATAGAGATTCGGGTGAGTGAGAGTTGGTTTTTGGTGTGTTTGTAAGGGTATTTATTCTTCTTTTCTTTGCTAAAATCATGTGAACAAAAGGGTTACAGGTAATCGTTTGAGGGTCGCTTTAGCTGAGCTTTTTCTCTAGCAATGTTTGCTTGCAATTCTCTTATTAGATGTGGAAGTAAAGGCCGTAGCTATAAAGGGTTTGCTTACAGTTAAGAACCTTGTGGGGTTGTGTTGTGGCTTAGCTTATTGGATCAGTTGAGGTCACCACTTGGTGACACTTTAATTTGGAAAAGAATAAAAAAAGTATCTTCCATGAATATTATTCTGCGGTCATCATAGTTCCATATACTCCTTCCCAACATGTGGTTCAATGTAGGGTGGAATGTCATAATTCTCTGTCCGATTGATGTTGATTAGGGTTAGATCTTTTGTACTAGACAATGATATTATGTTAAATTGACATCTATTCTAAAATCTTAAAGATGTCAAAAAAAAAGGCAAAAATTATTGTCAAGAAATTTTATCGGTGGATAGCAGAAGAATCTAAGTTGCACAACTTTCAACTAAAACTAATGAGACTCGATTGCCACACTTTAGAAATGCTACAAACGAGACGAGTTTTAGAGGGCACGGTTGGAGATACTCTTATCGAAGGCACCCCCGAATTTTTGTTTTACAAATTAACTTTGCTTGTGTTTTACAAAATTTTCAACACATCTAACAACAATTTTTTGACAAATTGGTTTTGAGCACAACCAATGCTATCCAAATCTTGAACCATAAATGAAGTTGATAGATAGATGGATCAAATAGTGAAAGAAATGGCTGTTAAAAGTAGGTAGTAACGGTTGTACCAGCATGTCTTCTAGAACCTCTCACGTAAAAATTTTGCTGGTACACGTGTAAATGGGCAATTCCCTAATGAATGATCAAGATTTAAGAGTATGGGTTGGTCACTAATTTGTTGATAATTTTGGTAAACTAATCAATAGTTTGATTTCAATGTTGGTTTTGCCTTGATGGATGTGCTCATTTGAACTAACCATTAATTAAGCTTTGCTTATTGTTCAATTCACTTGATCTAGAAGAGCACTCCACTACCAATTATTTTGAATTAACACCTAATCGAGTCGCAAGTGTAGTTGTAGATGTGATGTTACAAGGAAAATAATCACAGTTATCATGATCAATCATTTTTGGAAATTTTAATGTCAAATATATGTTCAATTGTATGCTAAAAATGGATCCCAAAATATTAGTTTTACAAATATCCAATTATAAGAAAGTAGATGTCAAAAATAAGACTTTTGATTTCGCTTCACTCGGGTCAGACAAATGATTTGTATGTCATTATAGCAACAAACTTCCAACAAAGTGTCATTCTATTATTTACTTTTTACTCTTTAACTTTCTTAGTAAAAATAAAGTTACGAAATTTATGAATTCAAAACATTTGCCTAAGCATCGACATGGGCTAACTACCAAGTACCAAATGCTTACGAAAAGGCTTAAAAAACAACAAACACACTCTAATTGCACCTTACCAAGAATAACTCTCTTTGATAATGACACCAAATCAAGACTTATAGACAAAATCTAATGGTATTAAAACACGTGGGTTGAAGGATAAATGCCCATGAAGAATACCCAATTTATGATCGTTTTGTTCATTAACAAATAAAGTAGAGAAGTAGAAGAACCTAACAACACACGTTTACATGACCATATCAACCAGACAATAGGGTCCCAAATGGCAGGTAGATAGAGGAGTCTCCTTTATTGAATTGGCAGACTTGAAATTCCAATTTGATTCAGGTCTTGACATGGAGGGTGAACTGACCAAACCCAAGATTTGGTCTTCTCCTTCCCCATATACTAGGCCATCCATTTGGAATTCGATAACATCACTTCAGGTTTGGTTGTTTATCCAGGAGGAGTGTTTTTCCTTTAGATTATAAAAATGAAAAATAATGTTTCAATGTACCACATGTTAAATACAAATAATCGGATTTGTTTTAGGGAGAGTCAGGTATGGTGGCTTGTAGTGTTGTTAATGAATTATTTATGTTTGATGTATAATTTGAATTGATTTCATGAAAAGTCTTCATCCAAATCCAATCTAAATTTGGTATGAGCCAGTTTAAGATTTAAAATTTATTCAAGTATCACGACGCAATACATAAACTTTAGGACACGTATAAATTTATATTAGATATCCATCTTATTAGATTAAAGTCGATCTACTCTCGTTGTTCATAAGCGTCAACTACTTAAATCAAAGTCTAATCCTATCGCGCCTTAGACTATTTGGATTAAAAGTCAACTTCCATACCCTTTGTGTGCCCTAACGACATGATACATTTGTTATCACTAACAACGTGAGCTTTTAAAGTAAATAGTGATTTGATTATAAGACAACTTATTGGATTTATAATTAGAATACTTCAAGATCAAACTTTAATTTACCGAGCACAGATCAGAAGAAGATGGTGATGCCAACATAGTCATTCATTTTAGAGAATTACTTAATTATGCTTTGAATTGATCCCAAACTGATGTGAGAGAAGGAACTTCTCTTAAAATTTCTATCTAGAATAGTGAAGAAAATTAGTTATCAGATGATGGTATCATGATATGGATTGTCTAAGTACGTGGAATGAAAAGGAAGACAGATAGGCTTAAGAAGACCAAGTTGAACTTAAATTGAACAATCATTCCAAGGAAGCAGCTAGATATTTGTTGAAGAAAGCTAATGCCAAATGGATGCATCTTCTTTGAACTTGGAGCATTTCCTGTTTTTGCTGGTTCACATCCTTTGCCAGGAGGCTCCCAAACCAATTGCCATGTAAATGAATGAGGTGACCTATCTTTTGGGAGATGGGGACTTGTTTTGTGTGTTTTCCTTAAATATTTGGTCAGTAAATTGAGGGCTACATCACCTAACCATTATCAAACAAAGCACACATAAAACGAAGTAAATGACTCTCCCTAGTGGATCACTAGAGAAGCATAACCATTGTAGGTGGCTTTGTGTGAAACTGAGATCATGCAAGATGTAGGTGATGTTGTCGTTGGGCTAAAAGAGGTTTTGTGATGATCAAACACATCGTCACACAATCGTAAACACTCAAATCATTGTGTGGGCTTGATCTGCAAGTTAGGTGGGTCAAAACTCAGCACGATGAACTAAGTTGAATGGGCCTAAAGTAGCAGGCCCATTATGCCTCGCTCGGATTACTAGGGTGCAACAATGTTTCCTACACAACAGAATCAAATTCAGAAAATTCTTATAATGCAAGTATGACACTTGTTTTTTAATGTGATGCTGGGTGATTGAGATGCCACTTAGTTGTCATACCATTGCTTAAAAACAACATAGTTCGTACAACTTTATTCTAGTTCTCTGATTTTAGGCTCATCTACTAAGTAATCAATCGATGTAGTTCATATATATCTTCTGTTTCATTGTATAAACAAGACGGACCTAATCTCAGATATCAGATTAACGCCATTATGTTACCTACCAGGATCTAGCCAGAACCAAGCACTTGTTTTCTACAACCAGCACGATCTCTTATTCGATTAGCATAACGTTCTGTTAGTTATTGTAACTTGGAAATATGAGATCACATAATTTGTTTTGATTGTTTCAGGTAATAATCATCAGGTGTAAATATTTACATGCCAAAAGAGTCTTTAAAACAGTTTCAAGAAAAAGATGGGAGGGAATAGACAACAAGCGGCAAAGAAATCCTGAAAGAAATGGATTTCTTCAAGCTGCTTCTGCGAATCCACCCTCATATTGCCAGAGTCAAACACTGTGTGATACCGGCCCATGAAAACATCTCCCAAGATCCTGCATAACAAACCAACATCATTTAAATCTTTTCTTTCTGAAGGAACCACAACACTTTCTCTTTCTGCAGAGGGGATGAAAGAATAAATTGAGTGACAAACGAAAAATAAGGAAAAAAATACCAGAGAGGACCACGAGGTGGAGGAATGTCCATAGCTGTGAAACCGCTAATGCACTGTGCTACAGCTCCCTCACCCACTTTAAGAACATACTAATCACCACAAAAAACCCAAAACAAATCCCATAAGAATTTTGTATTAAGAGCCGGTGCCAAGTGAAAATTACACAACATTCCAATAACTTCTACACTGCTTAAAAGGATAAAGATGCCATTAGGAATCCAACTCAATATACAGAACATTTCAAGAAAAAGAAAAGGATAACACATATACCTGATGTGGAGCAAGATCAAATACTTTACCACCAATGGTAAATGAAACATCAGGCATGGAATCAAGGGCAGTACAGTCAACAGCGGATTCTCCCATTGGGCTAGGTAATCGCTCACAGAGCTGCAACTCAAATGGAGAACATAAGCCATCATGCAATGGACTATCACTTAGCACGTAAAATGTCGCTGCAGAAGCTACTTCACCTGATTGACATAGTCCAATACACGCTCCTGTGTCTGGTTCTGTCTAAGCTGATTTTGCATCCAGACAACGCTCATCTCACAAGCACCACACATGGGGCTCTCACCAAGACCATCAGAAGTTTTGCCAACATTTACCTCATCCACCATGCTCTTGATAACAGAACTGTAAAAGACATATTCCCCAACCCAAGTTAACACAAACTCAAATGCAAAATTACAAAAGTACTCATTGTTCAGGCAATTGATAAGAGACCAGTAAGAGATGGATTAATCTAACCTAACACCTTGAGTCCCATCAAATGTACATAGACCAATCTGAGCACAAATTTTCTTGGGTTGTGTCTACAAAAAACCACCAGGAAAAATAATCAGTTTTCCAATAAATGAATATTTAGCATGTGAATCAGGCAGCAGCATAACAATTAAGCAATGATGCGTCAATTGGTATGAGGTTGCAAAAACTTTACAATGAATATACTCTAATGAATGCGAGAAAATACATTGTTTTCCATACCTCAGATAGCAACAAGTTCAATATCATTTCCCCATATTGTGAAACCACTGTTTTGCACTCTTGGCTAACAATCCCAGTAGCACCAATAGCATGATTTATTTCTGTGACAATAGTCTGTAAAATTTTGCAAAATGAAGTAAATAACAACAGCAACAATTTAACGATACATCCATGATTACAGAGGCTTTTATGTTTAATGACAAGGAAAACTCAAAGATATTGCCAAATTGAGTTTTAGAATCACAATCCGGTGGGCCCGTGTCAGGCTGTGACTCGTGACTCTTGTGTCCCGAGTCTCCCGACTAATATCAAAAGTGAACCATGAATCATAAGAGTTGAAACAGGCGCATAAGTGCAAGGCAGATTGTTCAGGTCAATGTTCTAAAAGTGAAGGAGGCTGACGCTCCAAGGCTAGCCTCAGAGGGATGTGAACCAAAAGAATTCATAGACTCATTTTCTTCATTCTTATTCTGGCCAATAACAAAATTTAGTAATTTTTAGAAGTAGGGATTGTGCTACAAGTAGGGATAGTTACCACCTAGAAGTATGGAGGATATGTAATTTTCAGAAGTTATCTAAAATGTGGAGTTAGTCAAGGTGGAAACAAGAAAGCTTTCAATCCCCCATCAACACTTTAAGGGTCGATGACATGGATCTTTAATCGAGAGGTGTGGGTGGTAGCCGGTAGGTGAGGAGTGGCACAGCTATTCCAAAAGTAAACTTTGGCAACTAAATGAGTAACTGACAACAATTGGAGGGTCACCTGCCAGAGAACAGGATTTGACTGCAGCTCAGTAAGTGTCATGAGGTTGGCATCCCTGATCTACATAGAGAGCTTGATATGCCACTAAGATAACAACCCTAACCATGCTACTGAGTCACAAAACTTTAGATTCAAATCTACTCAACATAATTGATCAAGATCTAGGAACGAAAAATCACCAAATCCGTGGTATTAATGAACCATGAATATGACAGGCAAAAAGTAACCATTCCAACTAATTTATGTGCATTTGACCTGCATCATTGTAATTTTTAGTTCCTCCCTCAAAATGGACCAGGAGAAATCCAATGTGAATTATGGATGGTCACAAGATCATTTTGATTGTTATCGGTCAAATTATTCAGTAAATAAAGAGAAGTTTAGCTACTGCAGTATTTGGACTGACGAGCATCATAAACCATCTTTCTCTCATTGAAGACAACTTCATCAGAAGGTGACCCCGTAAAAAATGGTATTCATCCTCTAGCTGAGGCAGTCATGTCTCCTTTTCCTAAATTTGATTTAGCAATACACCCAACATCTAAATGATTAAAACATCATTATGGTAAGCATTGATTGATAACTCTACCCAACATTTAAAAAGATTAAAACATCATTATGGTATGCATTGATTGATAGGTTATTTAGATAAAGAAGAATGCTACATACCGTTGGACCCGCCAACAAAGATGTTCCTGAATCAGCTATTGCCGCACAACCATCAGCACAGAATCCTGAAAAATAGATTTTCTCAGGTTAGACCAAGACAATATAAACTCGAATGGAATATAGTCCTCTCCAAGAACAATTAGAGCATTAAATTAATTACCTGATGTTTTACCATCGATAAGGACATCACCCATATCAAACTGAGATCACACAAACAACATTTGCAAACAGTTAGGTGTGAAATTGTGAGAGGTAGCAGAGAAAATACATAATTTTTGTCAAGGACTTACCTGCCAATAACCTTTTTGAGTCACTGGCACATAGGTGTGCTCTCCCTTGTAATGATTGGGATCAACACCTCCAAAAACGAGCTCACCACCTTCTTCTTCATCTGCATTTCGGTTGAACCAAAAAGAGAAAACAGGTTCCTTAACTAGACCTTGCTTAACCATGTTGTACCTATCACCATTATTAGTTTGTCAGCTAACGATACCAATACTGCACAATCTATAGATGAATCTTCACAACTGTTTTTAAATCACAAAGAGAAGACAGGTTCCTTAACCAGACCCATTTTTTCTATTTTTTAATCACAGCTCTTGACTTTGAATAGCATTACACTGATAGATTTTTTGTGAACAAATATTGCAATAAAATTGCTGTAGCATACCACAAAGGGACAGCATTTCCAACTGATATCTCCGGGAACCCAAGCCCAAGTATGCCATCGAACTTAGCAGCCAAAAATGTGATACCGGGTTCTCTAGTGGCCTCAATAAACTCCTGCCAAGCATAGCCACTATTAGTACACAAAATGATACAAAAATAATTGAACTACAGCAATTATAAAAATATCCTTTTAAATTTACCTGACTCTTGACTTTAAGGTCACCAACTGTCACATAGTCCTCGCTAAAGAAACCAGAAATAGCACCGGTACCATAGTGAATGGCAGCTGATTTCCCTGAATCAATGACAAAAGTAGACCAACATTAACACTTAGGGAAAAACCTTTTTAAAAAGTGATACCGGATTGTAATGATAGCAGCAGCATAGTATAATTGCGGTTTGAGACCAACTTGTAACACAAAAATACATGCTGTCTAAACAAGAGACTATGAGGATTAGACAAAAGTTCACCATGGTTCAAGAAACAACTTTCATCATAAAAAGGTAGTAATCTACCAGTAATATCACATTAGTATGTGCAAGAATATGTTATATGTTCTTCATATTTTTTCACTAACATTTGATAATGACTGGACTAGATTGTGTTGAACGCCTCCCTAAGCTATTTCCAGATTTACGTTATTCTCATATTTTCTGCTTTTTTTCTCTTTCTTTTCGCAATTAACCAACTGTATTTTAACAAAAAGTAAAGACCTAAGCCTCAGTTTTGTGATGCTTCACCACATTTATGTCCACGCCTTAATAAACGTTACCATCTCAGTACCCGATTAAGCCTTCTTAACCATCAGAAGAGGGTGTAATATATTAAGTAGTTGGGGAATGTTGGATTGCATATGAGGAAAATAGATTAAATAGACATTAGAACAAGATGCTGGTTGAGAAGGTTAACATATCCGTGCAAACATTAAGCTCAAAGGTATCCTCAAGGGCCAGCTGGAGAAAGGATGGGGCTTCATACAGTATAGAAGCCCCATTCTAACTCGAGATTTTCCAGGAAGTTTATTTTAAGTATCAATTATAAGGCTCATTTGAAAACAAGCGTGGTTCACTCATGCCTTCAAGTGTTTAATTGAGATGGTTTTGCTTAACCCCATTTTAGTGCCGTAGCCATATAACACAAACACTGTGGTAGCAAACTAAGAATTAGATTCAAAATGAAAATTTTCCTATCATTACCCAAATAAAGACTGTTTTCGTATACACATGTATAATGAAAATAGCATTAAGAAACAAATACTAACACGAACTCAATACTGTGAAGCACAACACCTGTACTAATTTCATATAAACAAATAAAAAATTACAATGTCACTGTTTCACATTACTTAAAGAAACAAATATATGCCTGTCACACATTAATGGAAACTTTTGCTCTTAACCATTATTCTGGCTGACCAATTGACTAAATCAAAATCAAGTGGAAGAAATTTCTTAAAATAAAGTAAACTTAATAGGAAAAGGGATTCAGATACAAACCGTTTTTCTTGTAGGTACTTGAATGGCTTGACTTATACTTTGCATGGAAATAGCAAGCAACCTGAAAATAAACAAATATGGGTAGAACGTTATCTTCATCCAAATTACATGCCAAGGTATAACAAATACCAATTAATATGTTGCAAGTACATAACACATAATCTATGGTCGCAAACAAAACTTACCGAGAAATAGCACTTTGTGGAGGGAACCCACAAGTTAGAACTACCAGTATCAAATATCACAGTGAAATTCTGGGGAGGAGTACCAATAGCAATCTCACCGAAATATTGTGCATCCATGTAGTTCTTCAAAGCTACAATATCAGTCTCCGCAGAGCCACTAAGCTCACCACGGTAACGATACTTCCTAATGTTTTCCTTAAAGGACGCTGCTCCTTCCTTGGACTCAAGCTGAGCCGCAAGCTGGTTGTTTTGAGTCAATGTCTTCTTCTTCAGCCCAACTCTCAAGAGCCCATCGTTGGACACCGCAAAAATTGGAGAGAAGACTAGGCAAAACACGAAAAGAGCTGACACTAGCACATTGCATTTGGTTCCCATGTTGACCTATAATCACACAACGGAATTACAAAAAACCAGCTATAAGCACACAACGAAAACAAACTATATCCCACAATCATGATATATACTTGACTTCAAACACCCTAATTTTAACTGAATTAATCTATTAGTTATACAAACCCCACCACACGAATCTCTTTCAAATGTTTCTAAACAATATGCTAAATTTAGCCTTTCCAGATAACCCAAAGAACCAATTCATCATAACCCAACTACAACCAGCACGAAAAGCATATCCATCCACCAATACAAACCCTTGTTTAAGTAACCAAAAACCCACAAATGGGTGTTTTCGTTCTAAAACATTATCACAAATTCCTTCTCTATAGTAAAAACGGCCAATTGGGTTTTCAAATAAGCACTAAATTTCATCACCCACAAATAAAAAAAAGGGAAAAAAGATGAAATTGCACAACAAAACACTAACTAAGAACCAACCAACAAACCATATACAGTGAAACTGAAGTGAACAAGCACTCGAAAACCCAGAAATCAAAACCAAATTTCAATCTAACACTCTGTACAAGTCCAAATTAGAGACCAAACAAGTATAGCTCCAACCTCTACGATCAAATTGATCCAAAAAATCACAAAAACATTTAAAAAAAATTCACAAATTTCAGCCTTTGATCATCGAAACAAGTACCCAATCGAAGAAAAAAAATAAAGAGAAGTGAGATTACTTACCGATCCGCGAAGCAGAGTAGATGAAGACTGTTGAAGAGACGAGGAGAGAGAGTGAAGACATTTTTATACAGAGATACCTTGCCACCCAACTCAACCAACAGTTGTGCTTGGGTGGACTTTTAATCTCAGACGTTGGTTTGTAACTTCCTGATATCTCGAGGTGTGTTAAACGAAATTGTCAACTGGTTAGCTTGATGGACAAAAAAAAAAAAGGGATATTTGTTGTGAGGTTTTATCCTGTGGTTGGATCGAGAGGGTCTCCTGCGCACAAAGCACAGGACCCCTTCTGATCCGACAGAAGGAACTGTGACATCCTTTGAAGTTGCTTGTTAGATGTATTTCAAACCTTTAGTTTCTGCAGAATATGGACTTCAACACCCATTAAAAAGTAATCATACTGCAGGTGAGATTCGAAGCTAAGACGTGGAGAACAAATTCACACATCCCTAACCACTAGGCCATAACACCATTGATTTATTGGCCACACAACCCTAACCACTGGGCCAATTGACCTTATTCAAATTAAAAATACTTGTATTAATGCATGTTTCATGCATGTTTATTGGTTTCTCTCTTAATAGTTGTCCCTGTTTAAGGTACTTAGCTCTTCTATTATTCCCTTTAAAAAAAGGAATATAAATATATGAGATTTGAAGCTATACTATATATATTTGAGATAGAACAAATAACATATGGGGGATTTGATGACAGAGTAAAATTGTCAAGATTATGTGAAGAAAACCAACAAATCTGATATGAAGATTTTGTTTTTGCTTGAATTGAGAGCATTTCCAAATGGCAATCTGTTACATAATGAGGGCACAAAACCAAAAGGCTGTATTAGCCATCCTATAAACACTCTGCATCACTGCTGTCAGGACTAGTACCGTTAGTCAGGGAAACCAAGGTCAGCGGCCTTTCAAGACTTTCCTAATGGTCTCAAAACTCAATGTTCCCTTTTGAAAAGTGCCCAAATGCTTATCATCTATATTATAGGGGGAAGCTTTGAGCTCTTAACTGTGAGGACGTGTTGCCTCCATTGCATAGTTGGGCCAGACTGTACCGCTAGCATTTTTATTGTTTTCTTTGCATTGCTTTTCAACTTCAAACTTGTATTTCCATCGATCGATAGCATCGAACTAATCTTGAGCAACGTCCTTCCGAACGTTCCTCCCCATTGTAATCTATTGAATGTGAATGAGAGCTTTTACTGACTATTGTGCATTGTTATATTGTCTACAGATTGATATTGTGCATTCTCAAGTTAATATTTGTGCCCGTCAAAGTAATTACTCATCGGCTTACTAGTGAATTGGATAGCTAGTGCCGCACGGATTACTAGTCCGTGACAACTGCCTAGCACCGAAACCACCGCAAAACCAAATTGGTCCGACATTAATTTATGTGAAGTATAAATATTGGTTACTTTCCATGATTAGAGAATATCAAAGATCAAAATGTGAATCATAGACAGAAAGAGAGACAACCTGCATTACCAATTTTGTGTTAGAAAACACCTAAAACGGATCGAGGGGGCCGCAGATGGTCTATTCCAAGCAGATTTTTCATATTTCTCTGTATGTTTATATATGATATTAAGTGAATTGGAGGTGCCAATACACCAAAGTTACATTACCAAATAGAGGTTCATGTGTACAAATACACCAAACAGAGGTTCAAGTGCAAATACACCAAAGTTACATTACCAAACAGAGGTTCTACTGGCATCAAAGTTCACGTGTACATTACCAAATAGAGAACCATTCACCAATAATTTCATTACATAATTGAAGTTACAAAATCTGTTCATGTGTACAATACAAAAAAAAAAAAAAAAAAACTACACAATAAAACCTCACATATCATTCATGTCGCGAAGAAAGGCTTGAAGATTTGGAGAAACCTTTGATCTTAGCGGCTTGAAGATTTGGAGAATCCCTAGACTGAGCGGCTTGAAGATTTAGAGAAACCCTAGATCTCAGAGCGGCTTGAAGATGGTCCCTTGAAGATTTGGAGAAACCTTTCATTCCTGCCAAAACTTCTAATTAAAATTTTCTTTTCACATCCATCAGATCCGACGGCCTAGATACATGCGCATAACCTCCTCATGCCCCCCCCCCCCCGAGTCCTCGGTGGTTGGCGATAGCTATATTTTTTGTAGGCTCCTCCATTCTAGGTGTAGAAATTTGAGTCGAACCCGCCAACACGACCTGAAACCAATATGTTATTATCGGGTTGGGGGTCAATTTTTAATGCTCAGAGCATCCACAATAGTCCAATCTAGGGCCAGACAACCCTTCCTAGAGTTATTTTTTTTCGAAAATTCTAGGGAACGAGGGATGGGTGTAACCACCCATCTTTCTCGAGATGCGTGCCCTGGCTTATCTCGAGGGGGATGGGTGGTACCCATCCCTCGCTCCCTAGAATGGATCTTTTTTTCCCTATGTGGGGTAGCTCCCTCCCCCATACACAGACAGATTTGCCAAGAAAGAGCCCATCCTCAATGGCACACGACATAAACAAAAGGTCAAAACATTCATATTTCACAGGACTGCTTTGACCTTGTTTTTTACTGATCTCCTCCCTTCCCTCTTTCTTTCTCTCATCTTTCATAACAAACCATACAAAACCCTCTTTCTGCCCATTTCTCCTTCTTCGACAATAACCAATTCTCCCATTTTTTTTCTTCAAAATCTGACTAATCAGTCTATGTTTCACCTCCTTCGCCCCCGCTGAAGGTCTGTTATTAGGCCATCTGCATCGCATCATGACTGAGGAGCACAATGGAATGAAGCAGACTCTCCACATGTGAATGCTGATAATATGATGGAGTTAACTATGTTTATGGATCTATTGACTAATACCAACTTTGGGCCTATCCAAAGTTGGGATTTCCCTCCTAACAAGTACGCGAGTTAGCAAAGTTTTGTTTAGTAGATATCGTGCCTAAAACACAACCTTAGATTTTAGCTTATTTTTTTGATATTAGATGTGACCGATGTAAATTAATTTCAACCTTAGACATTTTCTATGATTTATTAGTTAATGCAACATAGTCTTTTAATTATATTTTTTACTTACATGTGTGATATACTTTCGACATTAGATATTTGTTGATTATAAAATAAGCTCAATTAACTAAGAAAACATAGTTCCATAAATTACAACAAGGTACTAAAATTTGAGAAGAAAATTTAGATTATTGTTGTGGTAAAATTGAAGTTTGGAAGGAGAACTTATATAGGGTAAATATGAATTCCATAAGTTATAAATGATTGTTATGGTAAAAAAATATAGCCTTGGAGTCATTAGAGCATTGAAACGTATGGGTAAGCCGTGAGTATAAAAAAAAAGACACGTAGCAAAAAAAAATTGAATTTGGGTTGTGCAGCCTATAATAAGCCTTATGGCCTATCATTGACCGTGCGGCTTATCATAGGCCGCACAACCCAAATTCAAGTAGCCCGTAGCCTCTCTGAAAGCATATGTGCGTGAGGTTTGCCTGGGGAATGGGATTGTGCAAAAAATGGTTTTTGTGGGTGTTTTGGGCATGAATAGGGAGATAGGGGATAAGACCCAAAACATTGATTTTTACGCCTCATTTACATCTTTATCAGTCTCTAATTGATCTTATCATTAATTAAATGTCTCTATTTGTCTCGAATTTGATTATTGTCATAATTTGTATAGGAAATCGATAAATGTGCAATATTCAAGACAATTCTACTATAAATTTGCATGACTAGGAGCAACTGAAGAAATTATGAAATCAATGAAATGTACAAAATTTGAGACATTTGGGCATGTTCGTGGCACATGTAGATCAAGAGTTTCATTCTAAGACCAATATTATGGAAGTCAACATTCGATACCAATTAGCGGTGATTTATGATGGAGACATGTGACAAGTTTCAAGATATGAACTTCAAGTATGAAGCATACAATCATAAAGACAAATAAAGCATTAACCCAAAGCACATTCCAAGGATTAAATCAAAGAATATTCAATTACCTTGAGTTTTGTCTCAACGTATCTACTTCCAATTAGAACTATCTTGTTGTATCTACCTCTAATTATGACTCCCTTTATTTTATATGAGATGATTTGGAGTATAACCAAGGAATTTGTAGGATTTTTTCCCATTTCTAGCTTGGAGAACACTAGAAATAGGCTCTCAAACTCTTAGAGAAGAGACATCCAATACATCTAGATTTTTTTCATACATCTTTCCCCTTATTTCTACCATAACTTAGATTAGTTTTATCTCTTTCGCGGGAGCTTTCGTTCAAGTTACATGTAAGTTTTAGTTTTGAATTTAATAAAATTAATATTTATGCATTAGTTATCTTTTAATTTAATTATTTTACTTCCCCGTCTACCTTTCTAGTTCCACTCTTAGATTATTTCATCACAATGATGATGATAGATTAAACCTCTCAGGAGATGAAACATACTTGAGTGATGTAGAGATTTTAATACAAATAAATAATAAAACTTGTATTATTTCTATTAATTCTAGATTCAACCAATGAATCAAAATTGTAAAATCGAAAGATGGACAACAAATGATTATGCGAAATGAAGATATGGACTTGGGAAAAAAATTTATATTTGTTTTTTGTAGTTCTTAAATTTTTCATAAATTATAACCATTCATTGAAAGAGGGGTGGATTAATGATGTTTTAAGAGTTTCTTTTATTATCGAAAGAGATAAGTGATATTTTATCTAAGAAAAACAATTTCTTTTGAGCATTGGTCTTGAATTAAAAATTAAATAAATTTGTGTAAGTGTTACAAAAACATTTATAAAAATGTGTTAAATTTATTTCTACAAAGCTAAGAAGTGGATTTTCCAATCCTTGAAATCTTTCTTTTAATTAGTAAATTTGTTTAGTAATTTTCATCCTCAATTTTGAATCAAAGTTTGTTTAGAGAGAAAAAAATTCATCTGCTAATCTCCAAATCTTATTTCACTTATTTTCACAAATTCATAATATTTATTTGATATTCTAAAGTTTTTTTAACATTTTGAGCTTGAATCCTTTTAACTTGGTGAATAAGACGATAACCCCTTCTAAGATTCCAATCAGAATTCACCATCAACTTCTTCCAAGATTCCATGCTTCTTTATCTAGTCACAAACAAATAACAAAACAAGATACAATGTTTGAAGTATACAAAATAACACTCGAATAAAAGAATTCAATAAGAAAGAAATGGAATTAGGGTTGAACGAAAAACCGATCAAACCGATTAAACCGATCTAAACCGAACCGATTGGTTCGGTTTAAATTCAGTTCGGATCAGTTTCGATTTTAAAAAATTCAAAACTGAAGTGGTCGGTTTGGTTTTCGGTTTCTATGTGATTTTAACCGACCGAATATATATAATAAATAATATATATTTTATATATAAATAATACAGTATGTTTATAATAGTCGGTTGGTTCAGTTTTATTTTGGTTTTTGGTTCGATTTTAGTCGGTTCGGTTCGTTTAGGATTTGCAGAAATTAGAATCGGTTCGGTTTCAGTTTGAAAATTTTAAAACCAATATAAGTCGGTTCAATTCATGGTTTAGGCGAAAAACCGAACCGACGGTTCGATTTTCAACCCTAAATGGAATTGGAAGAAATAAAATTGGACTTTGATCAGGTTGCTATTTGGAAATAATGTTGAGTATTAAACTTGTTTTTATGAAGGGTATCTAGAAGGTTGGAGATATAAGTTTGGAATAGGAATAGGCACATTTAATATTAGTTTATATTTGTATCTTGAAATATGAAAAGTCTATCTTGAGAAAGTGGAAAGTCACCCCTAGAAAGATCTAATGGCTCTATAAATAGTGTACTTGTAATTGGTTTGTTCAAGCAAGTAGAAATGAAAATTTGAGTTTAAGAAGCCAAATATCTCTTCTTCCTCCAACAAATTTGGTATCAGAGCACATCAAAATTTCTCTAAGTGATGGCTTCTAGCAATAGCTTCCAACCACAAATTCCTCGACTCACAAAAGAAAACTATGATTTATGGTCCATTCAAATAAAGGCTCTCCTGGGCTCTCTAAATGTATGGGAGCTTGTTGAAGATGGGTACACCGAGTAAACCTTGGTAGAGGCTAAAGCAGGTCTAAAAAGGAAGAGGAGCAGCTCAAAGACTCAAGAAAAAGAGATAAGAAAGCCTTGCTTACAATTTATCAAGGCTTGGATGATGTTATGTTCGAATTAATTTTTGCTGCAAAAACATCGAAGGAAGCGTGGGAACTTCTCCAAAAGGCATTCAACGGCGCTGAAAATGTGAAAAAGGTTCGTTTGCAAGCATTGAGAGGACAATTTGAATCTTTATGTCAAGAGGGTTCTGAAACTATTTCAGATTATTTCTCACGGGTCATTTCCATCGTTCAACAAATGCGGAGAAATGGAGAACAGCTTACCGATGTTCGAGTGATGGAGAAAATTTAGAGGTCTTTGGACTCAAAATTTGATTTTGTGGCCGTAGCGATTGAAGAATCGAAGGATTTGGAAGAAATGACCGTGGAACAACACATGGGCTCTCTCCAAGCCTATGAACAAAGGCACACAAAAAGAAATGAAGACAAACCGGTCGAGCAAGTGTTACAAACCAAGCTTACTCTTAATGAGAAGAAACATGAGCCCGGAAGAGGAGGATTCCATCGAGGCCGAGTTTTTGGACTCCGAGGAAGAGGTGCAAGATGGAAAAACAATGAAACTCGTAACAAGTATCATGATGGAAATAGAGGCTTTCAAAGAGGAAGAGATTGTGGTAGAAGTCAAGGTCGCGAACGTGGTAGAAACTCATGGTGGAGGTATGATAAGGCTGAAACTCAATGTCGAATATGTAAAAAATATGAGCATTATGCTTCTGAATGTTATTTCAACACTAATAATGGAGCTGAGGAAGTAAATTTTGTTGACAAAGAATAAGAGAATGAGAAAGGGGAACCAATTCTATTGCTTGCCTATAATGGTTCAGAATCTTGCAACTCCACGACTTGGTTCCTTGACACTGGTGCCTTGAACCACATGTGCGGAAGAAATGAGTTTTTTATTTAGCTTGATGAAGGGCATTATGGCAACGTCACTTTTGGTGACTTATCTCAAACATCAGTCAGGGGCAAAGGTAAATTCTTCTTGAACTCAAAAACGGTGAAAAGAAATATATTTCGGAAGTTTATAATGTTCCAGAGATGAAAAACAATATTTTGAGTTTGGACCAAATATTTGAGAAAGGATATAATGTGCAAATGAAAAATTCCTCACTTCATTTGCGTGATAAAGACAATAAGTTGATTGCTAATGTGAAAATGGCAAAGAATAGAATGTTTCCTTTGAATTTGACCATTAATCAGCCTAATTGTTTCAAGGCTAATGTTGGAGACGATTCTGCCCTTTGGCACATCAGATATGGGCATTTAAATTACAAGGCATTGAAGCTTTTGGAAAAAATAACATGGTGACAGGTTTGCCAAATATCAGCTGCTCGGTCAAAATGTGAAGTATGTGTCTTGGGAAAGCAACAAAAGAGGCATTTCAAGACGAGCATGTCATGGAGAGCAACCCAACGTCTTGATTTGGTGCATTCAGATGTGTGCGGACCTATCTAGCCAATGTCACTTGGTGGAAATAGGTACTTTCTTACATTTATTGATGATCTACATGCTAAAAAATAAAAGTGAAGTGTTCGAAAAATTTATCGAGTATAAAACTCTAGTTGAAAAACAAAGTGGGTGTCGTATAAAATGTCTACGGACTGATAGAGGTGGTGAATACATCTCTAAGGACTTCCAAAACTTTTGCAACGAAAATGGGATTGTTCATCAGCTTACAATGCCCAAAACACCACAACAAAATGGTGTTTCGGAAAGGAAAAATATAACCATCCTTAATATGGTTAGATGTATGTTAAAAGAAAGAAGAGTTCCTAAAGAATTTTGGGGAGATGTTGTTTCTTGTGCAGTTTATTTATTGAATAGGTTTCCTACAAAACGACTTGGCAATACCACACCAGAAAAAGCATGGAGTTTGCGCAAGCCGAGAGTTGACCACTTCAGAATTTTTGGTAGTGTGGCATATGCCAAAATTTCTGAGGACAGCAGGACAAAGCTTGAAGATAAAAGTCAAAAATGTATTCTTTTGGGTTATGGTGAAAACTTATGTGGCTACAATTTGTTTAATCCCATCACCAAAAAGGTAGTGATGTCAAGAGACGTTGAGTTTGACAAGGAGCAAATTTGGAATTGGAATGATGAAAAGTCGTCAAAGCAAGTTCTAATTGAAGATGATCAAGTGCAAAATGAATGAAGCAATGAGCGAAATGTGGCTACAACATCACCTATTACCACTGCTTCATCAAGTCCACAACAAAGAGGGCCAGGCCCATTCAAGAATTATATGATGCTACAAGGAGAATTGATTTTGATGAAGAATTCAATATGTTTTGTCTATTTGCATGTTTTGATCCATACACATTTGAAGAAGCTTACAAAGAAGTTAAATGGAGGAGGAGATATATGCAATAAATAAAAATAGTACCTGGGAGCTCACTACACTTCCTAAAGGGCACACAATTATTGGTGTAAAATGGGTATTCAAAACAAAACGGAATGCACAAGGAGAAGTTGAAAAACATAAGGCGAGGCTAGTGGCTAAAGGATACAAGCAACAATATGGAATTGACTACGAAGATGTCTTTGCACCAGTGGCAAGAATGGAGACCGTGAGGTTGCTAATCTTTCTAGCAGCCCAAAAGAAGTTCAAGATATTTCAGATGTACGTGAAATCAACCTTTCTCAATGGGTATCTTGAAAAAGAGGTGTACGTCAAGCAGCCACCTAGTTTCATAGTTCCAGGACAAGAAGAAAATGTTTACAGATTAAGGAGAGCTCTTTATGGCCTCAAACAAACACCGCTAGCATGGAATTCTAGAATCGATGCTTATTTTCTTCAAAATGGATTTTCTAAATGTCCATATGAACATGCTCTATACTCGAAAATTAATTCACAGTGAGATGCTATGTTTGTGTGCCTTTACGTTGATGACTTGATTTTTACTGGGAGTAATTCCTCCATAATTGAATAATTCAAGCAATCAATGAAAAAGGAGTTTGATATGACAGATTTGGGCCTCAGGTCTTATTTCTTGGGCATTGAAGTACAACAAACAGTGAAAGAGATTTTTATCTCACAAGCAAAATATGCAAAAGAAATTTTAGAGAAGTTCTCCATGGACGATTGCCAAGCAGTAGACACTCCGGTAGAATGTGGCAGCGTCAAGCTTACGAAGGAAGGCCAAGGGAGACCGGTGAATCCAACTTATTATAAAAGTCTCGTCGGGTGTCTGCGGTATCTGACATGCACTCGGCCTGATATTTTATTTGGCGTAGGTTTGATCAGCAGGTTCATGGAAACTCCAAAGACAACTCACTTGAAGGTTGCCAAAAGAATTATGCGATATATTAAAGGTACCATTCGTTATGGTCTATTTTATTCATCAACACAAAATTGGGAGCTTGTTGGGTTTAGAATTAGTGACTGTGCTGGATGTTGCGATGACCGGAAAAACACTTCTGGTTTTGTATTTTTTCTTGGAGAAACTGCTTTCACATGGACTTTGAAGAAACAACCAATTGTTGCATTATCAACTTGTGAAGCATAATATGTCGCTGCAGCATTTTGTGTTTGTCATGCTATTTGGTTGAGAAGATTACTCGAAGAATTGCAGCTGAAGCAAGGAAGTTCAACTATAATTCAAGTTGATAACAAATCAACTATTGCCTTGGCTAAAAATCTAGTCCATCATGAAATATCCAAGCATATCGATACTCGATTCCACTTCATAAATGAACATGTGAAGACTAATGAAGTTGAGATGGTTCATGTGAAGTCAAAGGAACAAGTCGTTGATATATTGACAAAGCCTCTCAAAGCTGAAGACTTCCATCGATTAAAAAAACGGCTTGGAGTTGTTGCAGCAAGAAAAACAAGTTTAAGGGGGAGAATGTTGAGTATTAAACTTGTTTTTATGAAGGGTATCTAGAAGGTTGGAGATATAAGTTTGGAATAGGAATAAGCACCTTTAATATTAGTTTACATTTGTATCTTGAAATATGAAAAGCCTATCTTGAGAAAGTGGAAAATCACCCCTAGAAAGATCTAATGGCTCTATAGTGTACTTGTAATTGGTTTGTTCAAGCAAGTAAAAATGAAAATTTGAGTTTAAGAAGCTAAATATCTCTTCTTTCTCCATCAATATAAATAAATAAGAAACAAAAAAACTTTTAGCAAAAAAAAAAAAACAGCTCTTTATCATATTCTCGACAAATAATCACCAAACCAAGCAAACCCTTCTTCCTCTTTTTGAGAGAGGACATATGAAGAAACTTGCAATTGTCTCTACTTGGTTTTTTCCTTAAAATTTAAACCCTAGTAGGTTTTGATTCCTTTTTAGGCCTGATTATCTGGTGCCCATAAGCCCATTAGTTCGTTCGGAAATATGTCGTAGAACGTTCTATTAGATTGTTTAAGTAAATCCTGGGACCGCCACTGCATACCGCAAAGTTTAAAAATATTGGGTAATTTGCACTTTGCCCCCTATTATACATAGTTAATTAATAAGTAGACACATCATTAATCACTATTACAATAACCCCCTTGACTAGCGGTCAACGTCCATTGACTGACAATTTTTAAAGCAGATTACCAAAATGCCCCTCATAAATCAAAGGCTGAGATTAAATCTTTCGTATCTCGAACATCTCATCTCGAGGAAAATCCTAAGACCCAACTGAAATCGTAATCATATCTCGATGAAAATTCAACAGTTTATTTTTTTAAAAATCTTTCATCTTAAACAACTCACCTCAAGGAAAATCTAACGGTCCAAATTTAATTATTCACACATCTCGAGAAAATCTGACCATCCAACACGCATCTCGAGGACAATTTGACAATCCAAAGCTTATCTCAAGAAAAAAACTAGAGGTTCAAATTTATTCGTGCACGTATCTTGAGAAAAATTTGACGGCTCAGATTTATTTGTGTAGCATCTAGAGAAAATCTGACGCTTCAACACACATCTCAAGAATTTTGATGCTCGGATTTATAAGTGCACACATCTCGATGAAATCTGACGTCTGAATAAATTTTAATATAATTTTACCCTTAACCCCGTAAAATAAATTACTGGTAATAACTTAACTCCATAAAATAAATTTGAATTTAGTTTTGCTCCCTGAAACAGAACAAACCTGAGAAATGATAAAGAAAATTTTGATTATCTTCCTCATCCCTCCTCTATCTCGCCGCCTCGCCACCACCCCCCTCTTCCTCATTCCTCCACTTCCTCCTTCATCCTCATTCTTCTTCCTTCTTCCACTTCTTCCTTCATCTTTCTTCCTCCTGTTTCTCAACCCTAATAATAAACTTAGGGCTTCATTCCTCATTCCTTCACTTTCTTCTTCCTTCTTCTTCTTTCTGATCTCCTCCCTCCTCTTTCCTCCCCTTTCATCCCTCAGGTCTGTTATGTTTCAGGGAGCAAAATTAAATTCAAATTTATTTCATGGGGCAAAAGTAAATTAAAATTTATTCAGACACCAGATTTTCTCGAGATGTATGCACAAATAAATATGAGACGACAAAATTTCCTTGAGATGCACGTTGGATCGTCATATTTCTCGAAATGTGCATTGAATCGCCAGATTTTCTCGAGATGAGTGCATAATTAAATTTGGACCGTTAGATTTCCTCGAGAAGAGTTGTTTAAGATGAAATATTTTTAAAAATCAACTGTTGGATTTCCTCGAGATACGATTATAATTTCAGTTGGGCCTTAGGATTTTTCTTGAGATATGAAAGATTCAAATCTCAGCCTTTGATTTCTAAGGGGCCTTTGAAAATTGACGGTCAATGGACGTTGACCGTTAGTCAAGGAGGGTAATTGTAATAGTGATTAATGATGGGTCTACTTATTAATTACCTATGTATAATGAGTAAAGTGCAAATTACCCAAAAATATTTTGGCCTAAACATCGCACATCACTTAACCATATAAAGACCCTCCCAACATTAATACTTCACCTCGAGAGCTTCTACCTGTTGAGGAAGCCAGCAAGGGAAGGAGGGGACCGTCCACCCCCTCGGAATGTGTGCCATCATTTTTCATGAACGCATCCCTAGGGGATGGACGGTCCCTTCCTTCCCTCACTCCCTCCCTCGCTGATTTCCTTGCTGGCTTCCTCGACATTTAGAATTCCTGCTTCACCTTACTTGAACAATATAGAAGCCTATTAGGAAATACATCCTATTGTTAGAAAAATATCTTCCAGTATTAGGAAATACATCCTATTGTTAGGAAAACCAATTTTAGCATATTGTGTTGCAAGTTTTATGGGGTTAGAAGTTTTATGGGGTTAGGAAACTTTTCGATGGCTAGTGATTTGTTTCCTTGGTTTGGGAGGTTTCCCAGTGTATGGTGGTTTCCTATTGTATTTTGACTACAATATTTATATTGTTGATGAATGAATGAAAGAAGACAATTTGGCCTTAATATTGTCATGGTATCAGAGCCAGGTTTTGAAGGTTCCAACAGGCACTGATCAAAATAACATGGGACAAGTAAAGATGAATAGCGTCCATAGCATGGGCAGCATGGAAGGTGATTCTGAAATTCAGTACGTAGTTGCTATCAATGGCATGGACCTTGGATCGAGAAGAGTTTCAAGTGGGCAACTAGCGAGCAATTTAGGAAATGGTTTTGACCAATTGATTAGTCTTAACAGGGAACAGGTGGGAATTGGAGTTGCATCAGTGTCTGCTGCTTCTAACCCTTCCCCTGTGGGAGGTCTTCCTGTGCCTTCTTCAACTGCTCAATCTTCTCAGACATTGTTACGGAATTCATCTGTTACTTATGGGGTCTATGTGCATAGTTATCCAGGTCAGACAGTAAATGCAGAAGTGGAGCACCAACAGTTCTCTTCTACTCATCCCCTTGCGACCATCCATGACATGAATAGCAGGCCTGCACTTGCTTCATCTGTAGCTTCACGACAAACCCGACCCTCAAATTACATGCCATTTGAAGGACCATATCCCATTCTTCGACATGGTGTTCAGCCTCAACAAGGAGGTTTGACTGAAGGGCAGTCATATGATGGGTCTGGCCTCTACTGTGACTATGGTCCTTCTGCAGCACAATGGAAGGCTCTCATGGCTGCTTTCGGCACTCCTCACCCTTTCCCTAATCGGTTGAATGGCAAGTGGATTATTGAGACTGGGTGCTCCAATCATGTTACGGGAGATTTGTCGTATTTGTCGGATCTAAGAACTGTGACTCCCTGTTTTGTTGGCCTCCCGAATGGTCAGAACGTTGTTGCCTTGAAGGAAGGAATTGTCAAACTTACTGACAGAATTATTCTTAACCATGTTCTTTATGTTCCAAAATTAAATTGTAATTTAATTTCGGCTTCACAATTGAGTGATGATATAAATTGTGAATTCATAACTAACTCCGACTTGTGTGCCATCCAGGACCGACACACGAGGGAGGTGATTGGAACGGGTGACAGAAGGGATGGACTATACTACTTACGGGAGGAGACAAAGGTGAAAGCAATTCAATTGCTCCTTCAACTTCTTTGGAGCTATGACATCGCAGATTGGGGCATCCTTCCGAGAAAGTGGTGAAGTTGCTTCCTTTTTTTAGCAATTCTAGTGGTAATTTGAATAAAGCATGTGAAGTTTGTCATCGTGCTAAACATTCAAGGGATAATTTTCAGTTAAGTGACAATAAATCTACTCGCATTTTCGAGTTAGTCCATTGTGATTTATAAGGTTCATATGATACACCCTCGTCTTGTGGGGCTCGCTATTTTTTGACATTAGTGGATGACTTCTCCCACGCTGTGTGGATCTATCTGTTAGTTGATAAAACAGAGGTTTTTAAAATGTTTATGTCCTTTATAGCTATGATTGATAGACAGTTTTCTCAGAAATTGAAGATTGTTCGTAGTGATAATGGTAATGAATTTAATTGCCTCAAGGATTATTTTTGGTCAATGGAATTCTGTTTCAAACTTCTTGTGTGGGGACTCCTCAACAAAATGGCCGGGCAGAAAGGAAACATAAACACATTTTGAATGTTGCTCGGGCACTACGATTTCAGGGTGGTCTACCGCTTTATTTTTGGGGGGAATGTGCCCTTGCCGCTACTCATATAATCAATCGGACACCTTCTAGTATTCTTGGCAATAAAACTCCATATGAAGTCTTGTTTGGTGATCCGCTTTCCTTTGGTGAATTGCGTGTTTTCGGTTCTCTGTGCTTCACCCATAATCAAAAGGCAAAGGGTGATAAGTTTGCCAGTAGGAGTCGTAAATGTGTATTTGTGGGATATCCGTTTGGCAAGAAGGGTTGGTATTTGTTTGATTTGGACAAGCAAGATTTTTTGTGTCCAAGGATGTCACGTTTTATGAGAATGTGTTCCCATATCTTGATGTTGAGGCTACTAATTTTGCTGCTCGCAATGACATTCATGGTGATCTGCATGAAGGGGTGGCTGTGGATTTTTCGGATTTTTAGACAATGATGAGGAGGTGCAGCAAGTACGCCCTCCCACGCCCAGGGGTGCTCCAGACCAGCAGCCGCAGGCCACCACACAAATGCAGCCGCCGCCACAGGCCGCCACAACCGTCCACACCCAGGCCTGCTCCAGCCCAGCAGTCGCGAGCCATACCACAGCCCACTGCCACGCCTGTGCTCCCTGCACCGCAGCCACAGGTGTTGCCTACGCCTTCTCATACGGATGATTCAGGGGGGGCAGTGTTGGGAGATGCTCCGCCAAGTATTCTTTTGGGAAAAGTATTTTTCGGTTAAGCTACGTGACTTTGTTACACACACTACGGTAAAGAAAAATAGTCCATCCTCCGCTTCACCTGCTTCTACATCTTCACCTCCCTCAGGTACACCTTATCCTATAGCACATTATGTTAGTTGTGACAGTTTTTCTGTGAAACACCGAAATTTTATTGCAGCTATTATAGCTGGAAGAGAGCCACAGTCTTTTAAGGAGGCTGTAAAAGATGCAGGGTGGCGCGCCGCTATGCAAATGGAGATGCGGGAATTGGAAGACAATGGGACGTGGACTATGGAAAAGTTGCCTTCAGGGAAGAAGGCTCTTGGTAGTCAATGGTTGTATAAGATAAAGTACAAATATGATGCTAACTAGTATTGAGAGATTGAAGGCTCGTTTGGTTCTTTTCGATAATCATCAGACCGAAGGGATAGATTATGACGAGACATTCGCTCCAGTGGCAAAGATGACGACTGTTCGCGCATTCCTTGCAATTGCGGCTTCTAAAAATTGGGAGTTGCATTAGATGGATGTACACAATGCTTTCCTGCACGGTGATCTAGATGAGGAGGTCTATATGAAACTCTCTCCTGGCTTTACCTCTGATGAACCTGGTTTGGTGTGTCGGTTGCGTAAATCTCTATATGGATTGAAACAGACTCCTAGATGTTGGTTTGCTAAGCTCGTGTTCCCTGCACCGCAGCCACAGGTGTTGCCTACGCCTTCTCATACAGATGATTCAGGGGGGGGCAGTGTCGGGAGATTCTTAGAACCATCACACCCTAGCTCGTTAGGGAACTCTAATTTCCTCCAAGAACTTGTTAGGAGGTTTCTGGAAACCAATTGAATCCTTGTCTTGACAATTCTTTGTCCTTGATAGTTTAACTCCCTGGAAGTTTTAGAGTCAGTTTCAAGACTGACTCCAATTTCTTGTATAAATAGGAGGGTTATGTATGGGTTTTGTGTGTTGAGAAGTTTTTTTTTTTCGAAGTGAGCTGGGGTTTTTAGGATCCTCGAACCTTATATTAATAATAAAAAAAATGATGATAAAGTTTACAATCGATCATACGTTTACTCATTTCATCATCTACAAAATAATAAAGTTGTTTCAAAGCTTCAACAAAGAACCTAATTAGTTCTAGATTCACCGTCTCCAGGTTAGGGAGTAACTTTGCAAAGTGTTCTGCTACTAGAGTGGTTGCATGATAGACTTACCATAACTTTTCTTCCTCATAATTACCAATCAATTCTTTAAGCAATCTCATGATCTGATTTATACCTAATGTGGATTATACTGATTTGTCGAGAAGTTATTTGTTCTCTAATACATTATACTGATTTCTTTGACTAGTGAAGAAAAATATTTCTTTATTGCTGCTAGTGGATTAGGCACATAGCTGAACCAAGTAAACATCGTGTGTCCTTGTTCTTTTATTTTGCTTATTTGTTGTGTCTCTGTTTGCTTCTTTTATTACATCTAGTATCAAAGCCATACAATATTTTATGAGGTAATTTGTTGGGTATTTCAAACGGCTTAAACTAAATTTGAAGTGTCTAGATTTAATGGTATGAATTTCACGTTGTGAAATTGAAGATGCAAACAATGTTTGTGAAAGATGGCTGCCCAATTGCTATTGAAGGCATTGAAAAATAAATTGAAGAGTAAAATAAATTGGCCATGGCTGACTTTTTCCTTGCTATAGACGATATTGTCTTGTTCAATGTGTCTAAGAAAACAACCGCAAAAGCTATTTGAGATAAGCTGAAAAATGTGTACAAAGGGAAACCCCTTCCAAATAATTTTTTTTTCTTCGTCAACAATTGTATAACTTGAAATGGAGGGAGCTTCGCACATTAGTAAATTGGCTAAGGTTAAAACTAAGATTAATGAGGAAGAAAAACCATCACTTTTAATTATTCGATGCCAAATTCATGGGATGGTTTGACTATGAATCTTAATAGTGGATCTTCTCTAAACATGGATGGAGTTATGTCTGCATTGCTTATTGAGGAGTCTAGGAGAAAAATTGGCCAAGGATCTTCATGATGCAGTGTTGGCAAGGGGCAAATCTTTTGAAAGAAATACAACTGATTTAAGACTACTCAAAATCTAAGTCAAAAGGACATTAAAAGGGGAGATGTTGGTATTGTGGAAAGTTTGTACACTTGCGGAAGGACTATTGGTCAAGAAGAAGAATGGAGAATGTGAAAACAGAACAAATAATAGAATCAAAAAGTTCCAAGGGCACTTAGTTGAAAATGGGAGTTCCTCGGAAGATGGTTTGGTTTTGTCAGCAACAGAATGTAGTAACCAAACACATCACTGGATTTTCGATTCACATGCATCTTATCATATGTTACCATGTAGGGACTAGTTTTACTCCTACAAGTCATGTTATGGAGGTTAATTTTCTATGGGTAACGGTAATACATGTAAGGTGGTAGGAATTGGAGATGTTCGAATTACTATGTGATGAAATTACTCATATAATTGTCGTTGTTTGTCACGTTCCAGTATTGAGGAAGTCTTTTATCATTGGGAAATTTTGATGAACACGGCTACAAATTTTTCATGAGAAAAGGGGGAGTCTGAAAATTGTTAAAGGGGTTTTAGTGGTGGCAAAAGGAGAGTTGTTAGTGGGGCGAAGGTTTCTGTAAAGTTTAAGGCCAAATTGTGTTCTTTCATTCATTCATTAGCAATATAATATTGTAGTCAAAATACTATAGGAAATCACCATACATTAGGAAATCTCTCAAACCAAGGAAACAAATCATTAGCCATCGGAAAGTTTCCTAACCCCATAAAACTTCTAACCACATAAAACTTGCAACACAATATGCTAAAATATATTTTCCTAACAATAGGATGTATTTCCTAATACTGAAAGATATTTTCCTAACAATAGGATGTATTGATTTCTATTCTCTAACAGTTTCTCAATCAACTATCTTATTTGAATGAAGAACTTATTTAGATACACAATTATAAGTTTGTACCAGATTCCATCTGAGACTTGGCTGATTTTCAATCGTGATGCTGGTAATGGTCTCTTCTCTCGACTATCTCGCAACTCTGTTCGTGAGCTACTCTCTTCAATTCTTGGAAAAGGTTTTTCCTAGCTTATGGGCTTTGGACTTTGAACCTCGCGAACACTCTCAAAAATGGGGCTCAAAGAACTGCTAGTTCGTGAACTCGATTTTGGCGACTCTACTGGTCCCGAGTCGCTCCCGACAGAAACCTCCTGCCGCTCTGGTAACTGCGCTCGCATACTCGTGTCTAAACTTTCCGAGTCTGGCAACACTACATTCTCGGTAGACCACCATGATGATGCCTCATCAAAGACAACATGTGGCGAGACGTATGCTTTATTGGTGATGGGATCAACACATCTCCACCCTTTCTTCTGCTAATCGTACCCGCATCATATCGCCTTATTTTCCAACTTTGTCCTTAACTGATCGGGCACAAAATTGTAGAAAATCCAAATGTTTGGTTTACGGTATGGAAGAAAGACATGTATATGTGATCTTAGATATTTACTAGTTATATAGAAACAATTCATATTTTATTTATTTTCTTATTTCTTTTCCTACCTACCACACCGTGAATTTAGATGGAACG
The DNA here is from genome assembly GCA_003290165.1 of Berberis thunbergii. Classification (NCBI taxonomy): domain Eukaryota; kingdom Viridiplantae; phylum Streptophyta; class Magnoliopsida; order Ranunculales; family Berberidaceae; genus Berberis; species Berberis thunbergii. The sequence goes on from QNQO01000773.1 coordinate 84,746, forward strand.
AATGAATAAACAGATGAATTTGGGCATGGCATATAGAAGGGAGAGCGTGAAGTATTGAAATAATGGAATTGAAAAAATGGCTCGGAATAAAGAAATAAAAGAATTAGAGCCTTATGGATTGATATAGACTCCATGGATAGGATTATAAAATGAAATATCGAAGTAGTTCTAATGATTTAACAATCTCATTACTTTAATTCGTAGGTCTTAGCTATTTCGACCGGATCGACTTTAGTAATGGAAGGAATAATAGGTCAGAATTCATTGGTTGATTGTATCATTAACAATTTCTTTATTTTTGTGAGGAGTTTACCATGAATCCACTGATTTCTGTTGCTTTCGTTATTGCTGCTGGATTGGCCGTAGGGCTGGCTTCTATTGGACCTAGAGTTGGTCAAGGTGTTGCTGCAGGACAAGTCTTAGAAGGTATCGTGAGACAGCCAGAGGCAGAGGGTAAAATACAAGGTATTTTATTGCAAAGTCTGGCTTTTATGGAAGCTTTAACAATTTATGGACTGGTCGTTAATCCTTAACCAAGGTAAAACATCAAGCCTGAATTTATGTGAGGATTGTTTGTTTGGCAAGCAACATTTTTTCCTAAATTTGTTTAACATGCAACATTGGGAAGCTTCGGTTGTATACTCTTGGAAGAAATCAAACACAGTTGCATGTTTCAAAATGTTCAAAGCTTTGATTCAAAATCAAAAGGGGAAAACAGTCAAATGCTTGTGAGCTGATAATGGAGGAGAGTATACATTTTGGAAGTCAAAGATTTTTGCAATGAGCATGGCATTGTTAGGCAATGGACAGTTAAAGGCACACCTCAAGAAAATAGAATGGTCAAACAAGTGAATCGTACTCTTATGGATAGGGCTAGAAGTATGTTGAGTACTGCCAGTTTGGAGCAATCATTTTGGGCAGAAGCAATCCATACATCATGTTACTTGGTGAATAGATCACCTACAAGTGCACTTGCTCGCGAAATTTCTGAGAAAGTATGGTTTGGAAAGCCTGTAAACTATTCATTTCTTTGAATATTTGGTTGTGATGCCTATGTGTGGATTCCTAAGAAGCAAATAACCAGGTTGGATATAAAATCCAAAAAATGTATATTTCTTGGGTATATAAGGTGATTGTTAACCAAGATGTTTTTAATGAAGATTCTATGCAAAAAGAGGAAATCAACAACATAATCTGTAGGAGAGAATATGACAAAAGTTGAATTTGCAACATAAGATGATAATCACGCCATTTGTCACGACCCGATCCACTGGGCCCAAGTCTCGCACGACTTTAAAATGCATAATTAATACTTTGTAGATCCAAACTTGTACATATATAGCACATCACCCTCCCACATCCAGAGGATATAAAACCATCTTGGGATCCATGGGCTCTTGGGCTTCTCCCGCACCCTCCCCTCAGGTCCGCCCACATAAGTGTATCATAGTCCACCCCCCTTGGGAGTCCAATGTCCTCGTTGGCACACTTTCGGCTGGGTCAGGTTCTAATACCATTATGTTACGATCCGATCTACAAAGTATTTGTCCGCTTTGGGCCTAAGGCCCGCACAACTTTAAAAAGTGTAGTACTTTGTAGATCTAAACTCGTACATATACAAAACATCACCCTCTCACACCCAGGCAATGTGGGACTATGATCTCCCCTTTGTAGCTTGCCAACCCTTTTGGGATCCATAGGCTCTTGGGCTTCTTCCGCACCCTCCCCCTCAGGTTCGCCCACACAAGGGTATCATACCATTGGTATAAGAAACCATCAAGTTGTAGTACAAGAAGGTGAATTTGTTTAGTAAAGAAGAACGATCAATTGAACTTCAAGAAAATCATGCAGATCCCAAAGGAACCGCAATCGTCCTACCTGGCTAGATGACTATGTAATGTATGCATGCATAACAGAAGATCGTGAGCCTAGTTCCCATAGAGAAGCATGTGAATCTGTTAATGCTAGTTCATGGAGAGCGTCGATAAAGGATGAGATGGTGACGGGTGGAAGGAGAATCACACGCAGTGATTCAAAACAACATTGAAGCAAAACACTCTAATTTTATTGAATTTTCTAACACAAACACAAAACAAAGAACTATGGGTTCTCTTAATATGTCAACAACTTTCTTCCATTCATATCACACGATACAAGCTACAATCCATATATATAGATGAATAAAGCGGTGGAGGAGACCGTATTCCAGAAATTTCTCATGGTGGAAGTTGTAGCTAACATCCAGTTGGCAAAAACATGTCGGTCTTCTTCTTCATGAAGCTTCAAGTTCTCTCCGGTGGTCAAAGATTCTAGATAACTTGATGTAGCAGCTGAATTTTGAATCTTCTGGATCTTGCTAGCTTGAGATCAAGTTTACCCTCCAATATCCCCCCCCCCCCTTTAAGTTTGATCGTTGGGTTTTGTCATTCTAAGCATCATTTTCATTTTGACGAACGCATCTTGTTTGATGGGCTTTGTAAATATGTATGTAGCCTTATCATATGTCTTGCAAGAAGTTAGCTCGACTTCTTTAGCTTTAACATGTTCTATAATGAAATGATATCGTGTATCTATATGCTTGCTCCTTTCATGAAACACTGGATTCATAGTTAATGCAATTGTTGAGCGATTGTCGATGTAGATTTTTGTAGGCATTTCTTGTGCAAATCCCAAATGCTCCAGCACCTTTCTTAACTATATGGCATGACAAACAGCTGAGTTTGCTGCAATGTACTCAGCTTCACATGATGACAATGTCACAATAGATATTTTTTGGATGACCAGGTGAAAGCAGTATCTCCATTAAATAAGACTAATCCCATCGTACTTTTCCTTTCATCTGGGTCTCTTCCCCAATCACTATCTAAATATCCAATAAGATCTAGGTTACCACCCGATCTATATAAAAGTCCTTTGTTATAAGTACCTTTTATATAGCAAAGAATTCTTTTGGCTGCCAAAAGATGTGACTGATCATGAGTCTCCATGTATCGACTGATCAGTCCTACTCCATAGAGTATATCCGGTCTGGTTCATGTCAAGTATCACAAACTTCCAACTAAGCTTTTGAAGTAAGTTTGATCAACATTACCAATTCACTCCTCCCGAGTTCCAATCCGCTATCAACTGTGGTTGTTATTGGATTACAGTTTTCCATGTTGAACTTGTTCAATATTTCTTTTGCATATCTTGCTCGGGAGATAAATATTCCATCTTTCTTTTGCACCACTTATATTCCAAGGAATTGTGACATTAGCTCGATGTCTGTCATTTCAAACTCGTGTTCCATGTTTTTCTTGAATTATTCAAACATGACTTGATTGTTGCAGGTGAAGATTAGATCATCCACATACAAGCACGCATATAATATGCTTCAATCAGTTTCCTTCTTAACATGCCGCAATTCTCTCAAAGGGTTGAAGCGAGATAGTGCATCAAGCTGTTTGCAAGGGCCAACTTGTTCATATGGACATTTTTCAAATCTGTTATCTTGAAAGTATTTGTCAATTTTGGTATTTCATGCACGAGGGGCTTGCTTGAGCTCGTACAAAGCCTTTCTCAAACTGTACACCTTATCTTCTTGACCTTCGTTTTTGTATCCCAATGGTTGTTCTACGTAAATCTCTTCCTCTAGATATCCATTTAGGAAGGCTAACTTAACATCCAACTGATATATCTTTCATTGTCTTTGAGCTGCTAATGAGATCATTAGTCTAATGGTATCTGGCCTGGCAACAGGAGCAAAAATTTCTCCATTGTCGATACTATTTCTTTGTTTGTAACCTTTGGCTACAAGTCTGGCTTTGTATCTTTGGACTTTTGGCTTCTTGGATCTTTGTGTAAGCAATGCACTCAAACACTTTAAGGTGTTTCACACTCGGCTTGTGTGAACTCCAAACCTTTTCTAGTGTTATGAATCGAAGAGTCCTGGTGGGACATCGATTCAGCAGGTAGATGGCACATGATGCTGCTTCAACCCAAAATTCATTGGGCAATTTCTTGTCATTCAACATACTTCTGGCCATGTCTATGATTATGCAGTTCTTCCTTTCCGCAACACCATTCAGTTGTGGCGTGTATGATGGTGTCATCTAATGCTTGATCGCGTGCTCCTTGCAGTGTGACACAAAATCATTTGAAGTGTATTCACCTCATTGGTCTGATCGTAACGTCTTGATAACATAGCCACTTTGTTTCTCAACACGAGCTTTGAATATTTTGAAAGTTGCAAGTAATTCAAACTTCCTTTTTAGAAAGTAAACCCATGTCTTCCTGCTGTAGTCATCAATAAAGGTGAGGAAGTATTTGTTTTGTCCGTTTGATAGTGGTTTCAACGGACCACACACATCTGTGTGTATGAGCTCTAGTGGCTTCTTTGCTCTCCAATTCACCGTCTTTGTAAAGTTGGTTCTATGATGTTTCCCAATAATACAACTTTCACAGACTTCATTTGGATGTTGAATGTAAGGCAAGCCTTTCACAATATTTCTCCTTGCTAGCAGCTTCAGACCTTCGAAGTTAAGATGCCCGAATCTCTAGTGCCATAACCAGTCTTTGTCGTTTATCATGGTGTTTAAACACTTTGGCCTATCATGTTAAATGTTGAGAGCAAACATTTTATTCTTGGACATCTTTACACATGCAATTAGATTATTACTCGTGTCTCTAACTGTGAGATGAGAGTCTTTCATGTTGATGTCGTATCTTTTCTCAATGATTTGGCCTAAGCTCAAGATATTATTTTTCATATCTGGAACATAGTAGACATCGGATATGTATCCATGATCTCCATTATTTTGCTTGGTCAGAATATTCCCTCTGCCTTTGGCCGGAATCTTGGAGAGATCACCAAACGTAATTTGGCTTTGAACAGACTTGTCTAACGTGATGAACATATCCTTTCTTCCACACAGGTGGTTGCTAGCTCATTTGTCTAAAAACCAGAATTTTTATCTTCTGGAGTTTCAATGTTGGCCATTAGCACCATGGATCTTGGTTCATTTTCAGAGTTATCTGCAAAGTTTGATTGTTCACCATTGTTCACATTTGGCATTGATTTACACTCATAGCTATAGTGACCACGTTTATGACAATTATAGCATTCTATTTTATACTTGTCATATGGTTGTTGTTGGTTGTATCATCTTCTTTGATAGTTGTTGTAATTCCCTCGTCTAGAATTTCTACTCCCTCTCGGGGCAAATGATTGCTGGCATATTCCTCCTATGCATGTACCTTTTTTCACTTCTACCTCTGCCCGATCCTTTTCCTTGAGATCCACGTCCTCTTCCTTTTTGTGTGCTTCCTACTGCCTCTTCTTTATTTTCTTTAAAAGTCAGTTTGGATTGAAGTGCATGTTCTAGAGAACTTGACGTGGCCTTCTTGTTGACTCTTTGTTCGTGTATTTTCTAATGTGGCCATTAACTGATCAATGGTCATTTCATTGAGTTCTTTGTATTTCTTAATTGCAACAACTACATGCTCAAATTTTGAATTGAGCGATCGTAGTATTTTCTCCATTATCCGAACATCTTCAATCTTTTCTCCGTATTGTGTGGATTGATTGACAATGGTTAATTTTCTGTTGAAGTAATTAGAAATTGAAGTAATTCCCTCTCATTGTCTTTTCAATTCCTCGATATGAATTTCGGAGAATTTCTCAGGCTTCTTTGGAAAAGATGGCAGCAGAGATTTTCTCAAAATTGGTTTCATCAACGCCTTGATAAATTAGATACAAGGCTTTCTTAGCCTTCTTCTTGAATTCTCTAAGTGTTGCCTTCTGGGTTTCTATCAATGCATCTTCATCCTTTTGTGAGGCTGGTTCTGGATAGCCTTGATTGACAATATCCCATTAGTCTTGTGAACCAATGAGCACTTTCATCTGGATGCTCCAATTTTCATAGTTTTCCTTACCCAATCGCAGAAGTTGGGGTTGAAAGAAATTGTTTGACATTGTCATTGGTATTCTTGGATGCTTGTATTAATGATACAACACTTTTGAAAGAGATTTAGCTAAATCTAAGCCCACGGTTGAATTCGGAATGGCCCAAAACCTTAGGACGGAATTAATTGCAAGTTTCAACAAAATTTAGGGACTATAGTTGAGTTTCATAAACTTCAGGGGCTAAATTGAATTTTCAGAAACTGCAGGGACTAAATTGAATTGTCAGAAACTTAAAACGGAATATTCCATCGTCTTCAACCTCTAGCTTGAGAAAAAAAATTGTTGATTTGTGTGGGCTGCTCTGGTGTCAGATGAAGGCGTGGTCGATGGCGTTGGATTCGTCTTGAAGAGATGATTATAATCGTGCCCTAAAAAAAATCAGTTTTACTGACTTTGATCTGGGCTGTAAATTGAGAAAGCTTCGATTAGAGCTTTCAATGGCACCTCCTGTGCTATAATACTAATATGATGGGTGGAAGGACAATCACACGCATTAATTCAAAGCAACAATTGAAACAAAACATTCTGATTTTATTGAATTTTCTAACGCAAACACAAAAACAGAGAACTATGGGTTCTCTTAATTTCTCAACAACTTTCTTCCACTCATATCACACAATACAAGCTACAATCCATATATATATATGAATAAGGTGGTGGAAGAGACTGTATTTCAGAAATTTCTGGCAGTGGAAGCTGCAGCTAACATCCACCTAGCAAAACGTATTGATCTCCTTCTTCATGAAGCTTTAGGTTCTCTCTAGTGGTCAAAGCTTCTAGATAACTTGATGAAGCTGCTGACTAGCTTGAGATCAAGCTTACTCTCCAATAGATGGAAGCCTTGCATAAAATTAAAACATGGGATTTGATACATTTGCCATAATAGAGAAAAGCATATGGTTGAAGGTAGGTAAAAAGGACGCTAATGGCAATGGAGAGAGGTACCAGGCTCGATTAGTCGCGAAAGGGCATGTTCAGAAATTTGGTGTTGATTTCAATGAGAAATTTGTTCCTGTTGTTCGCATGAGTACTATTTTAATAGTTTTAAGTATGGTTGTTGCACTTGCATGGGCAGACCTACTAAGGGAGGCTGACCCCCCCCCCCCCCCCCCCCCCCAACTCTTAAAATATTTTTTTGTATATATACTTTAGTCTTAAAAAAATCAATTATATAATTTAGAATACGATATGACAATTGTTTATATAATTTTTTGAACATGTCTTTACTGGTGTAGTGGTTGGAGGTTTATCATATTTTGTAAAAGACCCGAGTTTGATACTCTTTGAGTGCATTTTTAATTTTATTAGTAATTGCAACATTAAAAAATATTTAGTTTAATAAAAATTTATTAACATTAAAGAAATTAATTTTTTTCACAAGTGGTATAAAACCTCCAACAAAAAAATATTTAAAATTAACATCTAAAATAATAACTATAGAATTCAATGAAAATATATATCATTAGTCAACTCGTATAAAATTTGAGCCTCATATAAACTAATTTTTCTATGAAATTGTATTATGATCATATTAAGTTCGCAAATTTCGATTTTTTTTTTGCTACACCTAGATACTTATCCTAATTATTTTGTGATATTAGTTATATATTCTAGTTATTATGCTCGTTTGCTCCTTACTAAGGTTATCGATAGTGATCTTATTTTGACTTAAAATTAGACTACACTGGATCCAATTTGGTACATGCAATGTATTTTTTATTAGTTACTAGCTTAGGTAGAAAAATAATTTGGCTTTATCATTGATAACTACTATTATCAACTAATAAGTATTTTCCATTTCGCCCCCCCATTCAACTAAAATCATGGGTCCGCCCCTGTGCACTTGATTTAGTCCGAAGGTTGTGGAAGAAAATAAAAATGATCTGGTTTATGGTTTAAAACAGGCGCGTAGATGTTGGTACAAGCTATTTTACTCCTCCAATGTGAGCTTGGGTTTTAGTAGATGTGAAGTTGATCAGTGTGCCTATGTATATGATGATGGGAATGGTGGTTTTACTGTCTTAGTTGTGGGAACTAACAAAGAATGGATTGCAAGTATAAAAGCTCATTTGCCTAGGGAGTTTCAGATGAAGGATTTGGGAAATGTAAATCAAATTTTGGGATGACAGACAGAAAAAGTAGGAAAGTCTTGATAGCTCAAAAGGGTTATGTTGAGAAGATTCTCCATTGCTTCAATATGGAGAATGCGAAAGCAGTCTATACCATTTCCTGTGAACTACAAACTGTCTTTAACAGATCAATCTCCTAGCACTGAAGTGTTGAAGAAAGAGATATCTCAAGTACCATATCCATCCGCAGTAGGGAGTCTTATGTTTGCCATGGTCTGCACAAGCAGTGGGAGCAGTTAGTAAGTACATGGTAAATCTGGGCAGAGATCATTAGTTTGCTATGAAGTGGATACTTCGTTACTTGAAGGGTACTTCTGATTCAGCTATTTGTTATAGTACAAGAGATCTACAATCAGTAGGGTATGTTGATGTAGATTTCGGAGGTGATAAAGACAAAAGGTCGATCAATGACAGGTTATTTTTTCAATCTTACAGGCGGTGCAATGAGTTGGCAATCAGAACTGCAACCAACGGTTGCCTTGTCCACTACCGAAGTTGAATATATGGCAGTAGCCCATGCTTGTAAGGAAGCTAGTTGGGTCAAAAGATTGCTTAAAGAATTGAAGGTTGGACTAAAGATTGAGTTTTTTGTGATAATCAGAGGGCATTGCATTTGGCAAGAAATCCAGTGTTTCATGAGAGGACTAAGCATGTACATGTTCTGTATCATTTCGTTCATGATGTCATAGAAGACGGGGAAGTTTCCTTACATAAAATCCACACCGACAAAAATCTAGCAGACATTTTTACGAAGCATGTTGCAAGGGAGAAATTTGAGTGGTGCAGAACTTCTTTCGGGCTTGTTGTTACTTGATGATCAGTGCCAGTTTGGCAGCAGGGAAGACGTTTTTCACACTGTATGGGAAACAAGTATTCAAGTGGGAGAATGTTAGGAGGTTTCTGGAAACCAACTGAATCTTTGTCTTGACAGTTCTTTATCCTCGACAGTATTAACTCCCTGGAAATTTTAGAATCAGTTGCAAAACTGACTCTTAATTTCTTTGTATAAATAGGAGGGTTGTGTATGGGGTTTGTGTGTGTAGAGAAATGCTCTGGTCTCTGATGTATTGTACTGTTTTCTCTTATTAGTGAAGAACTGCCCATGGAATAGGTGCATAGCAGAACGATGTAAACATCACGTGTCCTTGTTCTTTCATTGTCCATGTAAACATCAAATCCTACCGGCTGTTTGTAGGATCACAAGTAGTTTTGAGGTTGCAGGCCTCTAAATTTATTGTTTGTTTGTGAGCTCCTGATATATGTTTGGCCAATACGTATGAACTAACTTACACAAGTAAAATCTGAACTATTAAATTGATATGAAAATATTAAAGACATTGCAAAAGTTATACTAAAACCAGGGAACGATATATCTTACATCTTGCAATCTGCAAATATAGCAAGAGTATGAGGCTCGAGCTACCAAAAATCAAATCAAGTGCAACGCAGAAAGATCAAAACCAAACCTAGCCAAAGTTCTGACAAGCTCAGATGAGGCCAGTCAAGTTACTGTCCCTGACTAATAATCAATCAGTGATGACTTGTATACACTTAATTCAATCATGGGAACAAAACAACTACAGTCCAGCAGACAACTCTGTAATCCAATACCCGATTAGCATCTAAAGCTTAAGTAATGCAAGGTTTGGCTCAAAAGGAAACACATCAAAATCTTTATCATCACTATATACGAGCTCTTCCATCATATCATTGTTGTAGATATGATAAATATTCAAACCTAACTTTGTACCATGTGCCATCACCAAGAAATTGTGCTCGCTAAGGATATCAATGAACTTGAAACTGATGATACCATTCTGCTGACTGTTGAATAATGAGAGTTTACATTTATATCCATGGCTCCAACTTCCTTCCTTTTTATCCACCAATTTCCATATCCTCCAACAACAATTAGTACTCATACTACGAGTCATCGAAGCAACAGAGATCCCTGATAAGCTAACTATCATGATCAAGTTCCTATCAAATATTGGTCCTTGAAAAGATTCAGGTAAATTGATGACTCAAAAGACTTCTTTATCAATGTCTACTATCAGAAGTGTGTTTAGAACTATAAATATGCAGAGTTCCCCTTGCTGAAATTATCTCATCGTGCCATGCGAAGACTATTTCATAGATTAACTCTTTGTTAGGAAGTTAAAAATTTCAACACCCATAATATTAGGCTGTTTGGCTGAACCATATGCTTGAACTATTTTAAACTTGCTAAAATTTAAAGAGGTCATTTCAAGGTAATTTCGTTTTTCAAGATAATTTCGGTAAGTTGATTTTAGAAAATATTTCGTTATGTATAGAAAAAACGTAAAAATTTCGTTTGTACTTTTAAATTTATTAAAATATTTTAAGCTCTTATACACTTACCACAAGTATGTTTTCTAAAAATTTGATTCAACGGGCACGCCTAATATCCCATTTGACACTAGTAGGTCAAGAGTTCAACCAATACATTGCCTAATTTGGTTATCAATGTATTTTTCCTCGTCAGAACTATTGAATGCATTAATTAATTTGAATTACCAAGGGACCTCTTGCATTAAAAGTCTCAAAATGCATTATGGTTTATCCAATTCCCTCATGGATAGGGATACCTATGTATAAGATAATGTGAAGCTAAAATAAAATATAAAAATTCAACTCAATGGATAAAGACCTTGAAGACTATTGTGTGTTTGAAAATGATGATGAACCAAAAACACGAGTAGAAGATTTTGAGAATTGAGAGAGAGCCACATCACCATGCCGACCTCAATCGGACCCGGGGGTCATGTGCATCATTTCTGACCGTTGGATTTTGTTAGATTCAATCTAATGCTATCTCTGTCTCTTCACTCACACTTACTTATTACAATTTAAAACTCCCTTCTTCTAAATTAAATCACTCAATTATTTCTCTCTATCTCACAAATTAAAGAGCATGTCTAACTGTCCAGGAAAACAGTGAGGGAGGGGGTGTGACCACTCATTTCTCTCGAGATTCGTGCCACTACGCATTTCAAAGATGCAAACACGCATCTCGAGAGAGATGAGCGGTCACACCCCCTCCCTCGCTGGTTTTCTCACCATTTAGAATTTCTGCCAATTAAACCCACTCACTCTCACTCTCTCACTTATTAATTAAACCACTCAATTATCTCACACACACACACTTATTAATAATTAAACCACTCAATTAATTTTTATCTAAATTTATTAACATATTTTTCACCACGCATCTCAAAGAAAATGAGATAAAATCCAACTGTTCAACAAATATCTCGAGATTCATTGATGCGCGCTGAATAATACACTCATCTCGAAAAAAATCTAACAATTCAGCACACACCTCGAAGAGCATATACAACGGTTTAAAATTTCATCCTAAACAACTCGTCTTGAAGAACATTTAATCGTCCAAATTTAATAAAACACACATCTTTAGATAAATCTAACGGTATAAATTTAATAATATACACTCTTTCATCTTAAACAATATATCTCGAGACACGTGTTAGATCATCAAATTGTTTTTCGTGATGCATGCTGAATAGTACACTCATTTCGAGAAAAATCTAACAATTGAGCATGCACCTCAAGGAACATCTAAAATCAACAGTTTAAAATCTCATCTTAAGCAACTCGTCTCAAAGAACATTTAATGGTCCAAATTTAATAATACACATTTTTTCATCTTAAACAATCTATCTCGAAACTCGTGTTGAATCATCAATCAACCAATTTGAGCAAGTAGAAGAGCTGCAAGGTCGTAGATGATTTTGCTACTGAAAGTCCCCACCCTCCACATACACTTCATGGACATACTGAAACTACAAGAAAAACTATATCTCACACAAGGCGGTGGTGGTGTTGACTGAGATAAGAGAGGAAGAAAGAGGTTTTGTTTAGTATTTTTCTTGCATGCATACATGTTTTCAATTCAAGGTGACGAAATGATTTGAAATTTCAGGGCTCCTCAATCCTCTAATCTTTAGTAAACTTCTTCCCCGAATCCTACTCCTGTGAAAAGGGTCTTGTCTATAAATTACCAAGTCTCCTCCAAACTAGGATGGTGGTTCTATTATGGGTCATTGATCACGACTTTTGCTATATATCTATAGACTTACTTGCAACTGATGAAGTACCTCAATTTAATGTGTCAAACAAATCCATTAGAGACACCTTGTTGACCATCATCCTCCATTAAACCAATCTTCAGCTTATTTAGGCAAGTTGTAATCCGACAAAGATGGGAGCATCTTTTGTTATAAAAATGTTCACACTCTAGTAAAATTTAGTCCAGGTAAACTTCAATGGAATTATGTGATAAAGAAAATGAAGGAAAGAAAACTAGCTAGGGCATTCAATAAGCTTATTAGAACTCAAAACTCATTTTGAATTGCCTTTGAGCAATAAAAATCTGATATTGTAATGTGAAAACTGAAAAGCATATTTTCTCTCATATTTCTGTGTACTCAAACATCAATTTTTCTTCGTTGTCAGTCAAAGCCCCAACCCCTACAACATCCCATATTTCCACCTTGTGGGTTGGCACCAAAGAATATAGACAGATTTCACTTCCACTCCTTTGTTTTATTAATTTCAAGAATTATTTATTTGTCTTGCCTTGTTTCTTTATTTAATACATGATGATTGTTTATTAAGTGTGTTCAGGTTGAGTGATAATATTGTAAAAAAAAAAAAATTTAAATCCCTCAACCCATCCGAGCCCGTGATTCCATTCGCCACATGCCTACTCTAAAGTTGGTATCCATTGAAAAAATAATCAATTATAATGTTATGAAGAAAAGTATTCAAATTTCTCAAATTATTCTTTATCAATCACCGCAAGAAAGATCCTCGAAGTCCTCGTATTTTTTGTCAACGACGCCAATAAAGGGGAGCCCTTAATCCTTTTTAAAAACAATCTTATTGACTAATTTCATGTTTACATTATAAATCACATATACATTTCAACAGCTCATATGAAACAGGGGCTTTAAGCAAAGTATACCTAGATTTTGTTACAACTTTTGACAAAAAAAAAATGACTTCTAAGACTATATTTGGTTGGAAAGATAAATTTCCAGAAAAAATAGTAAAATGTTGAATTTTGACACTTTTGCTGGCTAAAATTTATATATTCCCACATTTGCACTAAACCAAGACTAAATTAACATGTTTTTATATTGGCAACGACTACCTCGTATCACCAATTCCTCTCTCTCACACCAATCTATTCTCCCACACCACTTACTTACTTTCTCACACCACCATGCTATCTCACACCACTTATATAAACCAAAACTCAACATTTTCAACATTTTTTCTCCATCTCTCCATTCAAACCGAGAATTTCTCCCTCTTCTACAACGGTTCCTCCTTCTCCCACATTCAAATTCCTTTCAAATCTCTCTTTCCGCATTGAAATCCCTTGCAAATCTCCTTCATCTTCCTCGAAAATCTCTCAAAAACCCTTTCAAAATCGAACCCTCAAAGTCTCCAAAACCTAAAAGCTGAAAAAACGGTTTGTTTGGTTCGAAAATCTCTTGCAAACCGATTCTCTCTTGCACTCAAACTCTTCGGTAAGTGAGTTTTTCTTTAGGTTTAGGATTTTTGTTTGGATTGTATATGAAACATCCATTGTTTGCTATTGTGTATTTGTTTTCATGTTTAAAGTTGATTTTTTTACCTTTTTTTTTTTTGTAATAATGTTGATATTTTCTAGGGCTCCAAATTGATATTTTTCTTATTAGAATGTAGATAAATGAGATATATATAGTTGTTTACATCCAAATTGGCTATAGTATTGTTTTAAAATTAATAGAATATTGTACAAAAAAAATTGTCATGAAGTATTTGTTTCCTTTTATTTGAAGGTTTATCATGTCTTCCGTTGGTGGGGATGATGGAGGTGATAGAGATAGAAGACAACCCATGATAGTGTCTGCTTGAAAAAAAAAGTAGAAAAGGGCAAAGAAGTTGTAGAAGAACAAAAAAATTAAGAAATGAACAAAATATGGACAAAGAAGTAAAGAGGAAGATGAGAGAGGAGTAAATGGGGATTCAAATAGATCCTCAGGAAGCATACAGACGAGTAGTTGTATCGCAAATTCAAGCTCAATCACAAAGGCAATGAGGTTCAAGTGGTGTGGGTGTTAGGACATCAAAATGAGGAGTTAGAAGAGGAAGCAGTGGATGAGGAGGAAGCAGGAGAAAAAGATGAAGCAGGGGAGAAGGGTAACAAAAAAGAAGAATCCATACGAGATTCTTATCCCGGTGGTCCTGTGGATTGTTCCACATTAGTCGATTACCATGGTCATATTTGTCGTGTCATTTGGGATAGTGAACTGGTTAAATTATATAAGCGCGTTATTTATATATATTTGAACATTGAATTACTTAATGTATATGCTTCTTGTATTTAGGAACGAGGCGCATTGCGGTGTCGGCATCAATATAGAAACTTCATCGATTAGGATTTGGAAAAAGAGACGAGGGATATAAAGAGAATGATCTACAATAGTGGTCTGTATCCATTGGTTAATATCATAGGGTACGTCCTGATAATGTGACAATTTGTGTTTTCGCGGAAAGTTTGCAACCTAAGACCAACATTTTCACCTACCTTTTGGAGATATGACCATCATCATGGACGATGTCTATCATATAACTCATTTGCCGATTCTTGGCAAGTCGGTTAGAATGACGACTACAGTGACAATAGATGAATGTGTTGCATTATTTGTAGATGGTTTGAAGATTGAAAGTAAAAAAGCAAAGGCCCATGTCATCAAGCATGACAAATGACTATGGCGTAATGCAAAACAGTCGTGGGATGGTAGACTCCCCACCATAGCTAAGTAGGAACCCCTACAAATTATAGGAGTTTTGAACGAACAAATCATCACTCTTTGGGAGCTTCTCGATGACTTGTCTCTTGAAGAGGTAAAAATGCATATTTAAGTTAAATAATATTTTGTATGTGTCATATATTTATAACTCAATTATTATAATTTGCATGTATTTTGGGACTCTTACGTAAAGTCCAAGAGAAACACTCCCCTTCATGGCATCACATATTTCACGAGATGCCTGTTGTGCCTCGATATAGAAGAACCATATCACCCCGATAGAGTTATGAGACAAATGGAAAAAATATAACTCATCCCAGTCCATCCAATCCAAGCCAAAAAAAGAATAGAGTTCAATCTGGCAAACACTATTTCGTTCAATATGAGGTGTTGGCTTCGTTCGCTCGAAAGTGGTAGTATGGTGTCGTGCCACCTAACCAACAAGGTGCCAACGCGAAGTTGCCATGGGACAATGCGGTGGATTACTTGTACTGGTTTCACCACATTTCCCATCCCTTCGTACGACCACTAAAAAGAGGAAATTTTTTCCCCTAAGAAGACATTTGTTTATTTCAAATAAGAGGGTAAGTACAAACATTTTACTTTTACGTATTTTAAATATTTACCTGGTTTACACTAACATCTAATGTTTCACTGTAGGAAATTGCTATTGCTCATGCCCGTGACTTGATCAATGCCTCCATTGAAGAAGGGGCGAACATCGACAAGTTAATTTTGCTTAGCAGGCAAAATAAAATACGAGATTTGCTAGATGAAATGTCTATGCTCCTAACCATGGAAGAAGCAGAAGAAGAGCCTGACGTTTGCACTAGTGTTGACATTGGTGAAATTGGCGATAGAGGAGGTGAGTGTCGAAGCAAGTTGAGGCATGAACCAAGATTATACGTTCGAAGACGATAAACATTTTGTTTTATTCGGTTAATTATGTTATATTCAAGGATTTTATGAATTCATGGTGGTGGATGAA
Source organism: Berberis thunbergii (assembly GCA_003290165.1). NCBI lineage: Eukaryota > Viridiplantae > Streptophyta > Magnoliopsida > Ranunculales > Berberidaceae > Berberis > Berberis thunbergii. The sequence continues at coordinate 100,655 of QNQO01000773.1, forward strand.
TTTTGTAAACTAACAGGGGGGTATTCAATCATGAATTTTAATAGAGTGTGAAAGATTTTAAACTCCATTAAAATATAGGGGTATTCAATTAAGGATTTAAAACAATACAATGAAATCTAGGGGTATTCAAATATATATTTTAAATGATTGTTTTATAATCCATTAAAATCATGAGGTATTCAATTCATGATTTTCAAAAGTCCACAAAAATTAGGGGGTATTCAAAAAGTAGTCAATTTTAATGGATTTGTTAAAGTTGTGGATTTTGAAGGATTTGTGAGTGAAAAGTATATATAACAAGAGTTATTTCAAATCCAATCTCCCCCCCCCCCATATTTCAGCGGATTTATATTGGTTATTGTTAAATAACACCACCATTTTCGCTAAAGAATGTCACCATCCCATTTTTTTGTGATCTGCTCAAAGACACCACCACCTCCCTTCTCTTCTCTCTTTACAAGAGCAGCACCACCCAACTTTCGTCCACACCACCATGCCCTACCACTGCTGGCTGCACCACCACCCGCACTTCCTCTTTTCTTTTGTTCTTGTTTTATTATTATTATTATTATTATTATCTTCCTCTTATTTTTGCTTTTTCTTGTCCTATCTTAATCTTCTTTTTTTCTCTCTCTTTCTGAACATTTGGTAAGATTATATGTATCCAATGAACATTTTGGTAAGATTATATGTATCCAATGAACATTTGGTTTGCTAAAATAAGCTTTGAATTTCTCCAAGTTTGCTGCATGGTAATCGTTTACAAAATTCATTTGTAGAAGTTTTGATTACATTTTGCTTGTTGTATATACTTATGAAGCAATTTTATGTTATTCCATTGCTACATTTTGCTTTAGAGCAAAAAAAATATATCAACAATTGTTATTTATATACACATCTGTATTTTGTTTTTGCTTGCACATACAAGTTTAAGGTGTTCCCAAAAAAATATTAAGTCAGGATCCTCAAAAGAAATTATTTGCATTATTTCTTCTTTTCAAAAGAAAAATAGTTATTTGTATTACTTTTGGACCATATTCAATGTATTTGAATTTTTTTTAATTTGAAATAAAATTGATGTAGCATACAAATGATTGTTATATTGATATTTGAGAGATGTTTTATGATTTGTGTTGACATGGATAACAATGTAGGTGACGTAATTTCATAATTTCCTATGATTAATAGCATATTCATAAGAATTTACAGAAATTTATAAGAATCAATAGAAACCATAACAATCCTTTATAAAATTCAGAAAATCCAATAATAAAAATCCATCAAAATCCAGTGGATCCTGTCACAAAATTCAATCACTTAAAATACATCAAAGTTCAGTGGATTGTGTAAACTCCTTTAAAATATTTTAAAATTCATGAGATTTAAAGTCTTTCACACTCTATTAAAATCCATAATTGAATACCCCCTGTAAATATTTATATTTTTTTTCAAAACGTGTTACTTAATTTTTCTATTCAAAGTTTGTTACTTCTCAAACTGCAACACTCAAGTACCCCAATCAAACACTCGATCAAACAAGTACCATATGTCACTTTTGGATTTTAAACTTAGGAACATGACAAATTAGGACCACCATGACCTAACTCTTTCATTTTTTGTCCTCAATGTTATTATTTTGATTAAAAAAAACTTGAGTTGTATTATTTTTATCACAAAAATGTATATCTATGAATAAAAAGGTAAAAAGAGAAGAAGAAAAAGCATAAGAAAATCATGAAATCCATCAAATTAGAACTACCTCGCACCACCAATTCCGCTCTCTCACACCAATCTTCAACTTATTTGGGCAAGTTGTAATCCAACAACGATGGGAGCATCTTTTGTTATAAAAATGTTCACACGCCAGAAAATTTTGGTCCAGGTAAACTTCAATGGGATTATAGGATAAAGAAAATGAAGGAAAGAAAACTAGCTAGGGCATTCAATGAGCTTTGAACTCTAAACTCATTTTGAATTTCCTCGCCGTCTAGAATTCTTGTTTTCCAGCCTTTCTACACAGCGAGGAAATGGGCGAGGGAACACTCATCTTGAAGGGGAGACCCATCCCTCGCTCTCTTTTCCTCGCCCATTTCCTCGCCGTCTAGAATTCCTGTTTTCTTCATTGTCAGTCAAACCCCCAACACCTACACCATCCCATATTTCCACCTACTTCCACTCTGTTTTATTAATTTCAAGAATTATTTATTTGTCCTTGCCTTGTTTCTTTATTGAATACATAATGATTGTTTATTAAGTGTTTTCAGGTTAAGTGATAATATAGTCAATGTTGTGAAAACTTTTTTTTTTAAATCCCTCAACCCTCCCATCCTGGATGTCACGGGCAGGGTTCAAACCTGTGATTTCATCCGCCCGTAGGCCTATTGCTAAGTTGATATTCCATTGACAAAATAATCAGTTATAATGTTATGAAGAAAAAGTATTCAAATTTCTCAAATTATTCTTTATCAATCACCGCAAGAAAGATCCTCGAAGTTGTCATTATTTTTGTCAGCCACGCGAATAAAGGGGAGCCCTTAATCTTTTTTAAACACAATCTTATTGAGTAATTTCATGTTTACAATATAAATCACATATACATTTCAACATCTCATATGAAACAGGGGCTTTAAGCAAAGTATATCTAGATTTTGTTACAACTTTTGACAAAAAAAATATGACTTCTAAGACTATATTTGGTTGGAAAGATAAGTTTCCAGGAACAATAGTAAAATGTTGAATTTTGGCACTTTTAGAAGTCATTTTTGGTGAAATGGGTTTTAAGCTTTCAATCTCTCTCTACATTTATAATTTATAATTTCTTAATTATTCGAGTGCAATTGAATCGCAGAGCTATTCGCTTGGTGTAGAGTTGCCAAAGCATCTAGGATAAGTAATGCAAACCAAATCTTAAAGACCTATATATAATCCCAGAGCTATTTGTTTGTAATGGTGGATCCTTTCAACCCTAGCTTGCCTTAGTGCAAAAAAATTAATGCAATGCAAATCTTAAAGACACGCAGGTAATGCATCTTTTAGAGTAATGGACGATCCAACAAATCAATAAAGGCAAGCTAGGGAAGAGACCTATATAAGAGATTCCAAACAAAATGGATCAATATTCGAATTATTACATAGCATTTTCTATCACCTTGTGTAATTGACTTTAGCATTGGAGACTCTACAAACATAGCCACTTTTTTTTTTAATTTTTTTTTATCCCTTAACCCTTCCCATCTCAAATGCCGTCCACAAGATTCGAATTATGGACTTGCGATTCCATCTGCAACATGCATACCACTCAACATCTCAATCCAAAATAGTAAATTACAAGTTGGTTTCTTACTCAATGTATGTTAATCCACCAATGTAGTTATAATTAAAAAAAAACTCTCCCATTAATTATTTTAAATCCACAGTCATACTTGTACTTCATGTAGTACGGGTATAACAATTAATCTCCTTCTCTAAGGAAAGGTAAACAAGAACATCACAGTGTATCCTCAAGTCAACAAGAATCTCAGTCGTGCAATAAAAATAATCAACATCAGATGTTAGATTACTATAACCTATGGTCTAAAGTCTAAGAACACATAAATAAAGAGTCCATGAGCTTTCTTGCTGGATGCATGTAGGCATCTCTAATTAGATTAGTAGAGACTTCAAACCATATTGAAGAATAATACAATGGAAGTCTTTGATTGGTGCATATTTGCCTGTTTTGGTTAGAAACAATTTCCTGCTTTTGTGTTGAGAAAGAGCAATAAAACAGACTGATTTTTTTGACCATTTCTTCATGGCTTCCTCAACATGATGAAATACACATATATAATACGCTCTTTGCCCTGAATCACCTCCCCATGAAAGAGAGAATAAATTCCTCCTTTTGACATTAGTCTCCATTCTGGTACAAGTGTTCCAACTTTCAAGAACACTGTAATAAACTAAGCAATTAGGCAAATAATTTGGAATTCAATTGAAGTTTGGCACCTATATATTTTGTTCTTCAGTAGGGTTTAGCATACTTGACTAGGTCAATCTTGAATCGACATAACAATGTCATACCATATGAAAAGGTCACCATTGTAAAAGAGAGTATATAGGATAAAGATTAAAAAACAATAAAAAAAAAAATAAAAAAAAAAACCTATATGAATCGCAGATACCAACCAGTATAATAAGCACAAGGGGTTGTGATTGTAAACTATTTTGCTTAGTGATACAAACAACAAATTAAGGAAACATATAACCATGAAATATATATCACTTCAGGTCTGCGAACCTCTTGGTTTTGAGTTAACATGTACATGATTAAAGGATGAATACTTGACTCATTTTATCAATACTAATACTACAGCTTTCAGGCCAAACTTCGGTGGAGGCAAAAATAGTTCCTTGTTTGATTACCTTGGGCATAAAATACCTCCATGTTTGTGAATACCACATATAATGATGAAAACATGAAAATCTCATTTCAACAACATATAATTGAGAAAAGACTAATTAACATTGATAAACAAAAAATGGAGTTACATTCAATTACAAGACCAACCTTTGAAGAATTATGAACTCTCTCTGTGTAAAAATAGACATACCTAACAACATTATTCATTTGCAGAATAATAACAAAAGAATGAAGAAAATTTTGTATCTCTTCTGATCCACCCAACCACAAAAAATAAACATGAACTTGTGTATACCTTCTTCACAACTATATCCAAACCCTAAAAGGGATAGAGCAAACCTGAATTCACCCTTATCAGAAAATCTTTTTTTTTTCTTTTCTTTTGTGTGTTTTGTTTGTGATTTTTTTCATCATTTGCTATTGCTGCCATTGTTGTTGGTATTGCTATTGCTATTAGCTTGTTGTGATCCTCCACCATTCATAATGGATGAGATTGCAGCAGCTAGAGCTGCGGTGAAGTTTGGATCAGCTGTGATCGCTGCGGTCGCTGCACTCACTGTATCAGCCAAGGTAGGCTGTGGTTGTTGGCCTTGTTGAGGTGGTGCTTGGTTCCCGAACTGCACTGCTTGGGAAGGGTCGAGGTTTTGTGAGACTTGTAACCCGGAGAACTTCGATTGGTTGTAGAGGGACTGCCCGAAGACTTGGGCTAGTGACTCAGGGTTTGTGGAGTTGAAGTTCTGGGGTGGTGTTAAGAATGGGAGATGGAATTGGGTTGGCGGCCTTTGGAATTGTAATGGGTTGGGACCGTTTGTGAGGTCTAATGTAACAGTAGGGAATGGCGCTGAAGCTGAAATTGTTGCCATGCTCGAAGAGCAAGGCAGCATTGTTCTAGTTAAGTAGTTTGAGTTCAGTATTCCATCAGCACTTGACATTGATCCTGAGAGAAGTACACTTGCTGCCGCGGATGTTGTGTTTGCCATTGCCATGGCTGCAGGAGGAAGGGGATGGTTGTGGTTCCCTTCGTAGGTTGTCACCAATATCGTTCTATCGTCAGCACACCTTTGAACCTGAAACAACAGAATTCACATTAGTTTTGAACTACTAAAATTTCATCAAACAAATTAAAATAAGTTTGGTTACAAGGAGGCAGAGCTGGGGGAGGCAGGGAACCTACTTGTTTCCTAACAGGACATCCGGTTGCCATGGTGCACCGATAATAAGCTCGAGGACAGGGGTTCCCTTTAGCCATCTTCTGCCCGTATTTGCGCCATTGGCATCCATCAGTAATCTGAAACAAACCACAATACCACATTAGTTCCAATCCAAATATACTAATACATTCCACTTTGCATCAAATGCTTCTCATTACATTAAGGAATTAAACAACATACCATAGGTGCTTCAGACCGAGCTCGAACCGAGACTCTAGCCTTCCTCATAGTAGCTTCTGTAGAGGGTTCAACATTCTTCGAAGGCCCATTCAACTTAGGCGTCTTGTTAGGAATCCAACCTTGTGACTCATGGTCAGGACTACCATCCTTGTTAAGCCTCCTCCCATCTTGATCAAATGGAACAATCTCATTGTTCTTCGACGAAACAACTTCCAAATTATTTACAGGTGACCTTGAGTGATCCCTCCTTCGTTCCTCCGACGAAGTCTCTGAATTCTCCTCCATCTCAGCTGTGGTAGCCAGTCCTAGATCCATAAACTGCCTTGGCACAATCATCCCATCACCCACTACATGTTTCTTGTCATCCAACTTGTCGTCAACCATCTAAAATACATCAAACATCACAAATTAACATCAAAACCATAACACTAATATCGAAAACTCTTATAGTGCAATCAACCAGTGAATCTAATTACCTCATCATGTTCTTCACTTTTCTGATTCTGTTGTTGCATCAATGTCACAAGATGCATTTGCAATGTGTTGTAGTTGTTACTAACTTGGTTCAACATCCCTTTCAACCTCTGGTTCTCCTCATTCAATCGGTCTAATTCCGCTTGTAACACCACGAGCTGAACCATACAAAACCCTTCACATGTTATTCAATAATCTCTAACCAAAATTTGATCAAAAAAAAAAAATATATTCATATAGACTGGTTTCTCTCTGCCTTGTGAATTACCTCATTTTTTTCAATATTGGCCGAAGCACCATCATCTACCATGGTTTTATCATTACTTGTATTCGCAGTAAGAAGGTTCAAACCAGTCTAAAACCATCAAAAAATACATAATTCAGTACAATTCACGCATAACAAAATAAAATTTTTAATTAAATTAAATTAAATTTACCCAATGGTCTAAATTGTGTTATGAACTTACATTGACATCGAAATTAAACTTTGGTGGTGATGGCTGTACTAATTGTGCATGTTGTGATGCTCCAAGTGAGTCCTCCTTCTTGACATCTCTATGTGAGGAGTTTTAGTAGAGAAAAAATCCATCTCTTCTCGTTGTTGTTGTTTGTGTTTGTGTTCATTAGTGTTGGTCTCTTGGTCATGACATGATGACGAGGAGAGATTGAATTGGACTGTTGTGGAGTCCATGAATTTAGATTTGTAAAATGGGGCTTTGTTGAAGAAGAAGAAGTTTTGATGAAGATGGTGATCAGAATCAATGGAGAGTCCACCTCCTACTTTGTCCATAAATGGTAGAGAAATAGAGAGAAGAAGAGAAGAGAACAGAAGAGAAAAAAGTGATGAAGAGTCAGGTAAGTGTGTGAAGTCTCCAAGTCTTTTGAACGGTGCACCTGGCTCGCCTATAAATTGGCTTCAGACGAAGACCAAATAAACTCTTTTATTATTATTTTTTTTCTTATTATATTTTTCTCTCTAAAAAAAACTAAAAAAGAAAAAGAGAAAATATTGTTATTTAGACTTTACCCCTATGAAAATGATTGGTTTTGTGAAAATACCCAACATAAACCATTAGATCAACACTTGCTCCATTGTGATGCCAAATTACATAGTTGTCCTTAAAAAATTTATCCAACTAAAAATTTTAAAAGGAAAATTATAATAATTTGCGGTGGTTACTATTGAAATGAAAGAGTAAGAACTTTGCTAGGAAACATTTTTTTTGCTACGAAATTTTACAACGAAGGTGATATCGGATGATCAGAGAAAATTTGAACTCTGAACTTATGATATCATTCACCATAAATCTATCAGCTAACCAAAATTTCAAAATACGTTCAAACATCCATCTTTTGTACTAGTATTATGTCATCCTGATTGCAAAATTTCAATTTTCTAGTATTTTTGAAAACAAACATAGATCATTGATTTTTCCTTTACTCAGTTGATATACACTTGAGGTTAGTTTTGCTATTTTTAAATAAATAAAAACCATTCTATCTGAAAAGCAAAACACAGTGTTGATTGATCTTCTTTGAGGGGCATTTGCAAAATTACTCATTGTCGTGAGGGGCAAAGTCTAAATACTCAAAAGCAAAAATATGTGATGTTCGGTGAAGGTGGTGTGGCGTAAGGTTATGCGTCACGAGTGATACTAGATTGCAAATGGGGCCCACACGAGGGAAGAAGAAAGATGGATGGTTCGTTTCGTCTACTTTGTGTCAAATATTTGATTGATTTGTTCTTATTTTCGTACAAATAAAATGAAATTTTGGAATAAAATGAAAAATAAAAAAATCCACCGGCTGCGAAAGGTGCGGGGAAAACACGTGAAAAGGAACAAGTTAACGAGTCAACGAATTTGGTGGGACCAGTCGAGAAAGTGACACGAAGCTAAGAGAGAGAGGGAGAGATTTTTCACTTCTTACTACCTCTTTACCGAGTCCAAAGCAAGACTTTTTACTGTGGGTGGGTGTTTGTAAGATAATTTCACTCCTTTCGACATCAAATGGGCCGTGTTGAGATAATTCTGTGAATATTAGTGATTTCGAAAATGTTTGGAAATTATGTTTTTGCAATCAGGTTTTGTAATTATGGTCACATGGCGTGATTTTGAAATAATGATAAAATTTTCAAAATGTATATGTGTATCTCGAGGTTGTAAAAAAACTTATTTTTGTAATGCCACATTATCCTGATTATAAAACATAATTGCAAAATCTGATTCCCTAATCTCACTTGATTTCGATTTTAGGGTTACAGTGTTTCGTTAATCAAAGTTTAGTAAAACAACTTATTAACTGTACTCTAATAATTACCCACACTATCCGCTAAAGAACCATTAGAATCGTAATTTGTTCAGGGTAATTCATCATGTGAATGTACACCACAATACTTGGCCCAAATACTAGATTTCGGTGATATTTGAACTTAACTGCAAATTCAATCCTACCACATTTTTACGTCATGTTGAAAAATCCTCAATATTTCTTTATTGAATTGAGATATATCATTGCACCGTAACGTAAACAACATTTTCATTCATTTGTTGTTCAACAAATTAAATGTTGATGATGACAACAATTAGAGGTTAAATTAACGTAGGTAAGTTTGACAAAACTATGTATATTAAAACCAAATTCTTTGTTTTTGAAACCATACACATGGAATTAAATAAATAAGAATCAAATGAAGTGTTATGTTTGGCCTCATTTAAATTTTCAACCAACATCACACGTTGAATCTGGCAATGCAATAAATCCCGTTAGAAAAACCATGACCGAAGGTTGTCATCACCGGCCAAACTCGAAGGGTAACATTATTAGGTCTAAAAAGTCCCCCAAGACTCGACTAATTCAACTCGTAAGTCATAAACCCTGTCTAGGTGTGACCAGTGAGCTATGAACATGCAATTTATTACCTTGTATATGGATACCGAACGAAATGGTCATTTATCTTTCGAATATGGTATCATTTGACTCCGTCTAAAGTAATACCAATATTAATGCGACACCAACTATTTATAGTCATTTTTCTCAAGAATTTTATAAACACCTCAAGGTACGGAGGGACGTTTTATTCAATATAAATAAACGGATGTTGTTCAAACTTGATTTTCTAGTATTTTCGTTTAGTTATTTATACATTTATTTTAATTATCAAAAATATTGGAGATACTATCAAAACCAAAGTATTCAATTAAAACTTTTGAATCACGAAATGAATGAAGAGTGGTGAAAATAGACGAAACCCATTAAAGATAAATTTAAATGGTCCACATATAGTTGGTGTAGACTTTAGAGCCGTAGCTAGGAAGGGTTGGCCATCGGGTGGGCCGCATTGTTTGAATTGGAAAAGAAATGAAGTCAAGAGAAAGAAGAAGAAGAAGGAGACGTCGACGTAGACATATAATATATACTGTCTCATCCTAACCTATCATGGTCACCAGTCACCATTTCATTCACGTCACCTTATCGCTTTAATCAAATTCATGCACACTCAGCACCTTGTTCGATCCCCTAATCCACAGAGAAAAAGAAAAGAAAAGAAAAGAAAAGGTTTCCAAATCAATATACAATTTTGTAACAAAAATTCAAAATTTTGATTATTGAAAAAAACCATGAATCTCCAACAACATGTGTTGAAAACTAAAGAGTGAATGAGAAATTGAAAAATAAATTTATTGAGACTAGTTCACTCAACCGATTGAACCTCAACCATGATATATGCTAGATTGTTAGCACTCTCCATAAGAACTTAATTTGGTTTGAAAAGGTCAGAGATTTAATTTTCGCCCAACTTAACTTGTGAGGTATTGTGTTGAGCTATAGTAAAATATACTCTATAATGACATAAGCTTTTAGAGTAGGTAACAATTTAACAAAACTCAAGAAATTTTTTTTTTAATTTTAAATTCATGTTATAAAATAGTTACAACTCAAACCGCTTTTCATTTTGTCTTGGTATTATTTACTTTCGGATGTCTATAATGGTACAATTTTTTTTATTTACCCAATTGATGAACGAAGCTTATACGAGAATAAACCCCTTCAAATATTTTTGTGGTAGTTTCAAGTTTCAACATCACACCATTGCTCAATTGAAGCACCCATTATCCCATGAGAAATTCTAAATGTCGAGGGAGTGAACGAGGGAAATGAGGTGGCGAGGTGAAAGTCGTTTATTTTTCTCGAAATGCGTACGTTGACTTTTCTCGCGCGCATTTCAAGGGAAATGAACGGCTTTCACCTCGCCACCTCATTTCCCTCGCTCGTTTCCTCGCTCATTCCCTCGACATTTAGAATTCTTCTTATCCCATAGAGTACTCATAAATTTTCTTACATTAAAAACATGATTCTTTTAAAAACAATAATAATTTGAAATTTCATGTTTATTTTCTTGTAACTAGCAATTCAAATGCCGCATTATGATTCAATATATAAATTTTCAAGTTGTATGAAATTAAACAAAGCATTGATCTCAGTTAGATTGTTATGATTTTATTTATTTTATGTATACACGTTTATTATATGAAGTTGTAGAATAGGTAGGAAGAAGTGAACCAACATCTAACCATATATTCAATTAACTTGGGTCGGCTACGTACTTTGCTTTAAGTTGACAAAGAAACAAAAGTGACTTACTGTCATAAAAAAATATGACTTGTATTCACATTATAAAAAAAGTTCAATAGGACACGTACTTGTGTTTTATTTGTTCACAACAATTCTAGCCAGTTCGGTTTGATAGTCTATTTGAAGCAGATTTTTGGCAGAATTTGGTTTGAGTTTGATATTTCAAAACTCTATTTTAGATTGGCTAAGTTGGTGGTCTCAATCTAATCTTTCCTGTCGAGGGAAGTGGTTATGGCGTAGGGTCCCTCACGTTCTCATGTGGTGTGTGTGGAAAGAAAGAAATAAAAGGATTTTCGAATGACTCAACAGATCAGAGCACTTTATCTTTATCGAGATTAGAGAATTGTTGTGGAGGATGGGTTCGGCTTGTAATTTATTCAGGGATTTGAGTTTTGACACTTTTATGGTGTCTTGGCACTCTTTGATATAGGAATGTTTCTCTTTGTTCTTTGTTTCCTTTGCTTTCATTAATAAACATCTTCGTGTTTGACCGAAAAAAAAAAAAGATTTGATAGTCATTTTTAGATCAAGTTTTGACTTTTTTACAATTCTATCCCTTTTATAGTGGTATTTGTGGTTATGTTTTAAAAAGAACGGATAAAAAGTGTAAAAAAAATCAAAACTTGATCCAAAAGTGACCAACAAATCTGATTGGCTAGACTTACTCATTTGTTCATGATGAATTGAATAAAGTCTGAATTGAACTTGGCTAGACAATCATTTTTTAGTCAGATTAAATTTTTTTTTACACTTTTACCCTCTATCTTTAAAGTCCAACCCTGAACCAAACATGACTGCCTAGACAAGTTCCTAAATCTGTTAAGTCATTTCATTTTTGTTCTTGACGGCACTTTTCAAAAAAGAGGGTTTTGGTGGCACTTTTTTCTTTTTGTTGTAAAAGTGCGATCTTTACTAATTTTTGCATCTTGTTTTTCAGCCAACCCTAATTCAAACAAGTCCAATTAATCTACCACATGTTGTATAAGCTTAAAGAAGTAAGCTACTTTTGCGATATTTCTTAAAATGATGGTCACACCAAATTATTGGTTATTTGCACAAAAGATAATGTAATTAAAATGTCGTGGTTAATTTGGTGAGATGAGCCATGATTATATATATTATTCCTCGTCAATATCTACTGTCTTTACCAGAAGAAAACAAAAAAAAATGCCTAACAAAAGTGTGGACATACGGGGTGACTTGTTTTAGGAAAATGAAAATGTTTTTGGCAGAGACCAAGTTAGGCCATATTTGTTTTTCTTTTTTTAGATTTGAAGTTTGAATTACATTTACTTAATCAAAGTCTAGCACTTGATAATAAAAGTGAATGAACTGGCCTTAATCTGAGCTGTTGAATGTGAAAACTTCATACGAAAACGGAAGCATCACTCGTTTAATAATGGAGAAGATTGACTTTAAATAATCCACGGCTTTCCTCTATTCGTCTCGTCGACAAAGACACGAGACTGAGTTCGAGGATCTTTCTTGCAGCCACTTATGAAGAATAGTTTAACAAAATCGTAATTTGTCTACATAACATTGACAATATTATCTCATAACCTGAAAATTTTATAAATAAACATGTTTGTATAAATAAATAAATAAACAATGAAAACAAAGACAAATAAATTATTGTGTGAAATAAAATAAAGGAGTGGAAGTGAGATCTGTATATTTTCTGAATGAGTAATTCTAGGTGTCGAGGAAACCAGCGAGGAAATGAGCGAGGGGAGGGAGGTGATTGGGTGGGAATCGTTCATCTTTTTCGAGATGCATGCACAAAAAAAGATAGCATACATTCTGAGAGAGATGAATAGTCCCCACCCCGCCACCTTCTTCTCCTCGCTAGTTTCCTCGACACTCAGAATTTCTCAATTTCTCTTTCTGAAAATAGCCAGTTTTGTCTAAACTTTACACTGGCCGCCAACCCACAACGTGGAAAATTGGTTGGTTGAAGGACCTTTGAAAGTCAAGAATGAAGAAAATTCGTAGACCACCTCAGTCAGGCTTAGTGGGCGGATGGGAGATGCCTTTCACATTAGCAAATCAACCAATGAGTATATATATATATATATATATATATATATATATATATATATATATAATCGTTAACCCCTCTCACTTCATATGAATTCAGTGATACTATTTGTCACTGTTTAACCATTGAGCGATCGACAATCAATGAATTAAAAGTATATTGAATCATTCATTCTCCTTGCATGTTGTCAATTTTGTATTCTCTTAATTTACTCAATTCTTATAAGGTTTATTTTCTCGCAGGTAATTACTGGAAAAATGAGAAAAATATGAATACATACACAATACATGGAATTATGTATCGGTAATATAGTTAGGTATGGCCTCGAGCATATTACTATTCTAGATGGCTGATTGGCATTGTTTATATATTTAAAATGTTGAATGTAATCGCTTGTATATTTAATTATGGGATTAGAATTGGTTTCGGATGTCTACTTTAATACTATCAACAATAGTGGATATTAGCATACATCGATCATGGAAAATTTTTACCAGGCTTCTTGGAGGTCATTTTCCCCACCAAATTTTAAACTTATCAAAAACACATGGCATTACTTTATTTTTTTAATCTTAATCAAGTAACCATAGAGTGTGAACATTTTATGGATAAAAGATCCTCCCATCATAATCCCACGTCTAGATAAACCAAAGATTGGTATTAGAATATGCTAAGCCGTTTGGTTTAATGCACGATGGTTAACCATGTGGTCTCTAATGGCTTTGTTTGACACGAGTCTAAAATGAATTAATATTAAATATTTACGGTAATTCATTGGTGCAAGTAAGTTAGAATACTAGATCCAAAAGTCTTAAACTACGACTACACAAGTTTGTAGCAACATTGCAAATTTGTACACAAGGATTCAAGGAGCTCATATTATTGGATGAAATTTCCAACCATTTCGATCATTTCTTTGTTTATTTACTTTATTTAAAAGACCGTTATGAGAATTCCAGTGCAACTCGCGCGTACATGCTTATGAGGCAATTTTGATTTGGTTTTTGAAATTATAATTTATTTATAAAAATCAGAGGTTTCATATTTAAGTTTTGGTTGTAATATATTTATCCAAGTCAGAGATTTGATTTGTTGTCACTGATTTTCATTCAAATTCACAGTTTTCCAGTTTATTCATAATAAATAAAAAAATTATGTATATTAGAGCTTTATTGATTCTAAATAGCTATTAAATGTTTGCTGAATCAAACTTGAACTAATCGATTTGACTTGTATACCATCAAACTAGAGATTGCTTATCAACTAAGACGCGGGCCTGTTATAGCTCAAAGTTTTATGAAAAACTTGTGGTACATGTTAAGTTTGTTTTCAAACCATGAACCGATGATTTCATCTGTCACAACTCTACCAACTAATCAATACCCCATTGATCATAATTAAGCAAACAGTATTATACTATAACTCCTTGTGCAAATAGAACAACACAACACGAGATTCACGCGTTTCAACAAGTATGTTAGTGTGCTTCTAATACTACTTCTCTATTACAAATCTTGATCTCTTACTAAACTAAACCAAACTAAACCAAATCAAGAAGACTCGTAATTCCCACCATTTCTCTTTATTTCTTCCCAAGTTCCTAAAGTCTCAAATGTGGGGGATGGAATTGAATTGAAAACAACATGTACGCATGCATGTTATATGAAAACAACCTTGTGTTGATGTTGTTGTAGAGTTCACCTTAACGACATGAAGCGTGTAGAATTTATCACCTTACAACAACCAAAAATATATATATGATAAAAGTCCATGAAGTGCGTGGAGGTTGGGGACTTTGTAACCAAATCATTTACTCTACTCTTTGCTCAACTTGGATTTTAATGATATGGGCCCCTCCTCTCATTTAATACGTGGGCCTTGTCTATTAGAAAATTCATTCTCGTAGTCAACTTATATCAATCAATTTCCTCACGTGTCTTTTCAGGGTCTCTGTCTGAGTTGAAATTTTTATTTTTTGGCTTCCCATTATCCCATCTTATCTTATATCAAACTCATAGGTTGGTTTGTCCAATCATATCTTAAAAACTTTTCGGAAATAACCGGATCATTATTGCATAAGCTAAGTTTATCAATGAGATATTTAGTAAATAGTGCGCTTCTTTTCGGAAAAGTTGGAATGTCATGAAATTTAAGATGTGCATATTAAGTTTCCGATGGTGTCAAATCATATTGTTTCTCTTTACCTTTGAGCACAAGGAACACACGTTGGTTAAAGATCACCGTTGTGTAGTTCGATGACATTTTGAATGACACAAGGCTTGAATAATGTTGTAAATTGGGTTTATAGCGTACTTTTGTTTCTCAACCTTGTGGCCTATTTATCATGTGAGAGTCCTTTGGTGGCGTAGTTTAGAAAAATATATCTTGTTGGAGATCATTTTCTTGTTAGGAGTCGTCAATGTAGAAGAGTTTTCCTACACAACCTGTGCTTCAATATCTGTTGGGGATTCTTCCCTTGTGGAGTGTTATCCATGGAAAAGAGTTTCCATGCACAACTTATACTCCAGTATTTGTATCCATGCACAACTTATACTTCAGATACTTAACTTATTAGGTCTTACGAGTATTGAGCTTGACCATGTGATGCACGGACTTAATAGGGCGTTGTTGTTTGGGTCCAACCTTCTGGCTTTCATGTTGTCTGGGCTTTGCTAGATTGGGCACGCAATCAGGCCTGCTTTGCTCTGTTGACGAGATCATTGTGACACGTTATATGTGTACGGTGTGGATTACTAGTCGGTTTGGTGTATCATCAGCTACTCCCCCTCGAGTTAGTAGGGTCAACTTGTTGGTCTACTAAGTCATGTCATGAAGGAATTAGGCGGTCATGATGATTGAGTTTGAATCATCTCCTCGAGCGGCGCACGTCATTACTTGGGCATGCACCTGCTAAAAAAAGGCGAGAATTCTTGCTTTTATATAAATTTCCTTATTTGCAGAGTTTAGTTTCTTTACTCATTTTATTCCAGAGACCCTGCTTTGTTGTTTCGCTTTCTGCGCTTTTGGCTTTGTTTAACTTTCGTAATCGAAAGATTGTACATTCTTCCATGGCGGGCTGGAATCAACTATTCAATGAATTGTTCGCTAAAGGTCATAACTTTTTCGAGGAGAGGTCGATCTCATAGGCGAATCTGGAGGGCATTCACGAGAAGTAAGAAATTTTCGATGATCTGGTGCTCTTCACATTGGGCGCTGGTTAGACGTCATTGTCTCATTCGAAAGGATTTATTTTCTTGCACATAGGTATGCCTCAATCAAGAGTTCGTTTTCCATTATCAAGGAAATTTGGCGGTTCTTGGTGTACCTCGGAATTCCGCCCGCTCAGCTGGTGCCAAATGGGTACAGGATGGTGATTGCCATTCTGATCAGGGCGAATGATGTTGGCGTCCGAGTGTTTTCGAGGGTGATCTAATTGCTCACCTCTCCTCGGATGAATGAACGCATTGTGTGCGTGCTGAAGTCGCTAGCTTGTTTTGGCAAATTGTCGAACGATTACAAGTTCTGGCAAAAGTATTGTTTCATGGCTCTTGCGGGTTCGAAGTATTTTGAGTTTGATGGTCTTCCGATCGAACGAGAGTTCAAGCAACTAAGTGAGTTTAAATCCGTTCTCGATCCTACTTGTGTTGATTGCGTATTGAATTGTTAACTGTGCTTTTTGTAAGGAAATTTTCAACGACGCTCCTCTCTCCTAATAGACAAAGGGTTATGGATAAATTTCGTGACAAGCCCTTAATGAGGGTGTAAGATGTTGTGCAGCCCGACAATATCAAGCGTAGCGGAATGTGGACTCCCACTCTTTTTAGAGTCACAAAATCGAAGCCTGAAGGCGATCCTTCTCCGAAGAAGAGGAAGCTCCCGAAGGTTAAGATCCCTAGTCTGTCAAGGAGGGTGAAACTGAATGTGGTCGACCCCTTCAGAAGAGGGTGCAAAGTTGTGGGGCAAGATCTTGATGCGTCCACTAGGGTGGAAGCTGTTATACCTAAGAGGCATGATGCTTAGGTGAAGGCCCCAATTTTCCTTCCTGGCTTGGAGAAAACATATTTGAAAATGGTGGGGGTTGAAGATGCAACGAAATTGAGCACTAAGCAGGCGAAGGTTATGAACAACTTGTCGTTGCAGGCGGGTATGGCAGCTTCATCTGATGCGTGTCAGACTCATTTTTTCATTGGAGGATTTTGAGTATAATCTCTCATTGAATCGATAGTCTTTTCAGCCTGGTAAAGAGTTGCCTGATCGTCGTCCCTATGGCGAAAGGTCCCCTCCACGTTGCCCATACTGTCTTCTGTCCCGATCTCGACCTCAGATTGAGGTGACGATTGGTTTGAGATGGGTTTGAGAGATAATTCACTTCCTTCTTCCCTGTCAACTTGCTAGAGAGAGTCGATCGTTGCGAGTAAGGAGAAAATGGTGGAGGAAACCCCTGATGCGGTGAAGGCAGCGAAGGATGGTACTACCGTGATTTTGGTCACAATGGACCTCCACCCAGATGCACAGATCAGTCTATTTGCCCTGGATATGGTAAAAATGAGTAACAAAACCTGGCATCAGGAGATTGACATTTCTTATGCCTCGGGGAGGCATATTAGTAGATGGAATGACCGGCTGGCGAATTATGAAGTCAGAAGGTGGTACGCTAGGAGAGCGTGTGGACAAGGGGCAAAAACATCTCATGCTGGGGATGTCGTATCTGAACCAAGTTGCCATCGCAGGGATGGAAGTTTAGGCTGTTCATGAGAAAGTATACACCATGAAGCGAGTTTTTGCGCAGTTGCAGATGTCGTATTCTAATGCTCTTCACGAAATCGAATCACTGAAGAAACAACTTGAAAGTCAGAAGCGTGTTCAATCAGATGTTTACTTGGAAGCCTGGCAGACAAAATTGGAGGGTTAGAAGGTCCGCTTGAAAACACTTGAGTCCGATTTGGCAGAGGTGGTGTCTGCGAGGGATAGGTCGGAGAAAAAGCCGAACCATGTCCATCGTGACTTAAAACTTGTTCAGGATTTGGCAACCAAAACTCATGCTGAGATGCATGCTTTGAGTGGTGAAAAGGCTAAGAATGAGACCGAGTGGGTTGTCTGCAGTTAGCAGCTAGAGGCTGATGTTGATTTCAACACCAAAAGCGCGAGGATGACAGATGAGAAACTCCTCCTAGCACAAAATAAACTTAGCGTAGTGAAGGACAATCTTAATACTGATCAGTCCAAGCTGATGCCCCGTCGAGCAAACTGGAACAGCTAGAGTGAGAGCTCGTGAAGTCAAAAAAATGCGAGGAAAAACTTCTCAAGGCCTAGAGCACGTTCAAGTTCGACAGAGTTGTAAAAGGAAGACTGGAGCTATTGAAGCTGATGAAAGAGGAACATGATGATTGGGACTTCTCCTACTACAGAGAGGTGTCATTTGCAGAATTTGGAGACGCCTCTGATCAATCACAACAAGAGGGTACCCCAGATTAGGGTACCCGAGCGGTAGCGCATGTGGACGCATCCTCTGCTTCTTTTCTTGCTAAGTCAAACTCCACTGTATCTGAACCTCTTCTTGATGTGAAGTAAACTTTGTATTTTTCGGATCATCCAGAGTAATCAAAGCCATGGCTTTTCACCGCTTAAAGCAAAAAACCAGGCCAATCTGTGACATCTCGTTTTGCTTCGATCAAAGCCAGATCACTACTCTGAAGCCACAAAAAGCCATGGCTTTTTGCATTTTTTTTTCAAAGGCTGAAGTGCCCAAAGCTGTGGCTTAATGTTACATAGCGTTTCCAATTTTTTTTGTAATTCTCTTACTGATTTTGGTCGAAAAAAGGAACGGAGATGGACAGGGAAGGAATAGAAATTGAAAGGAAGAAGATAAGAGAAGATAAGAGAAGATAAGAGAGAAGATTTTACGTAAAGAAGTCAGCCGGATTGCTCGAACGCAGATAGAGATGGAGGAGGAAGACGATGAACAATACACAATTATCTTACTGATTTTTTCTGATTTTGGTCAAAAAAGATAACAGAAAAGGAAATGGAAGGAATAAAAATAGAAAGAAAAAGAGATGAGATGATTTTAAGTAGAGAAACCCGCCGGATTGCTCGGATGCAGGCAGAGAAAGACGATGAACAGTACGAGCAGGGGAAGGGAAATTTGTTTTAAACTTGGGTGACTATTTGCACCCACTGCATTTCTGAGGGCACCAGCCTAGAAAATTAAAAAAAAAAAAAAAATTAAACTTTTAAATTCAATTAACATTAACACTATGTAATTAATATAGAATTAAGAAGATCGTGGTTTTAATTTTTTTTAGAGCACATACTTCCACTATGCATTTAAAAATATATATAATATGAATTGTTTTTAAGGGCCTTTTTCACTTGCGTAAAGCCATCGATTTATGCTTTGCTTTTTGAAAAAAATTCAAGCTATCAGATTTCGCTTCAGCTTTTCTTCACGCTTTGACTACCATGAATGAAAGATGATATGTTGAGTAGCACTTAGTATTTGTGTTTTTTTTTTTTTACTTTTCTTGCTGGTTTTTTTTCTTTCTGTTTTGTCTTTCCATTGGTGTTGGTCTTTAAACAAGAGATCTTGCTGAGTCAGGAAATTGTAGGGTTGATCTGCAGATGAGAGCTCTGACTGCTTATATTGCGATAGTTATAGCAATCCTAGTCTGTACTCTTTAGAGATTGAAAAGTTGTCTCGGCCAAACCCTGTAAGTTTGCTAATCTGCGTGCGAGGGAATAATCTTGGTTTGTAATAGATCATTCAAAATCATCGTATTTTCGATTCCTCGAGCCATTGTAATCCACCCTTGGCGAATTAGGCTGTAGATCAGACCAGTAGTTGTCTTCGCTAGTTTAAGCAAAATGGCCAAACTATGGTCAAGCGTGTGCGTTACTATGAGCGGTCAGACAAAGATCCTGGCAAGTCTTCTTTACTCTCTTAGCGGACTATATCGTGGACCTGAATCCATTGTAATCAGTCGTAACCGACTAAACTCTGGTCAAGTGTGTGCGTCACTGTTTATGGTTAGACAATGATCTTGACAAGTTTTCTGAGTTTGGCTTCATGAGCTCTGACTGGATTTCCACATTCTAAACTATTTTTGTCCGTTCCTGGCAGATTAGGTCTCAAATCGGACTAGAAGTTATCATCGCCAGTCGTAACTGACTAAACTTTGGTAAGGTTCAACGATCATTGTCTGTGGTTAGACAATGTTCATTGGCAAGTCATCTTGATCAGGCGTTGTGAGTGCTGACTAGACTCCCACTTTCTAAGCTTTCTTTAATCGTGCAAGCGGGACTATGATTTAGAATGGACTAGAAGCTATCGTCATCAGCCGTGGCTGATTAAATTTTGGTGGGGTTCGACGACCATTGTCTATGGTTGGACAATGATTACTGGCAAACCATTTTGATCAGGCATTACGAGCGCTGATTAGACTCCCACTTTCTTAGCCGACTTCATCTGTGTTGGGCGAACTATGACTTAAAACAGACAAAAAGCTATCGTCATCAGCCGTGGCTGACTAAACTTTGGTTGGGTTCAAGTGTTCAACAACCATTGTCTATGGTTTGACAATGATCCCTGGCAAGCCATCTTGATTAAACATTGTGAGCGCTGACTAGACTCCCACTTTCTAAGTCATCTTCATCCGTGCTAGGCGGGCTATGACTTAGAGCGGATAAGAAACTATCGTCATCAGTTGTCACTGACTAAACTTTGGTAATGTTCGGCGATCATTGTCTATGGTTGGACAATGATCCCTAGCAAACCATCTTGATCAGGTGTTGAGAACTCTGACTAGACTGTCACTTTCTAAGCCGTTTCATTCGCTCTCTGCGGACTATGACTTAGAACGGACTAGAAGCTATCATCACTAGCCGTAGCTGACTAAAATTTGGTTGGTGATGATACATAAAAACGGTCACGCCCCTGAGGCGTACACGTGTCATGATAATCTCGAGGTAATACAGACTCCAGCATCAGCCCAACACTGAACAGGCCTAAGCAGTTCTAAGCCCGTTCAATTTAGTCCGCCATGCGGACCTGAACTCACACAACACACTAGGCCCGCACGTCTTACAGCTGTCCTCAATATATGTAAGCCTTTCTTAGGCATGTATCTTGAGGATCTACTTTGGACGGGCAACTACAGCTGCTCTTGCTCCCAACTAGGAAGCAAACACCATAGTATCTTCCACACAGGGAAACTCCCTTCTACGGACTGCTTTTGGATTGAGAACTATCTCCAGCATATCTAGAAACGCAGGGCTAACAGGAAACTTTCCTCTTACAACACAACTCCTAATTAAAGAGGGATCTTCACGAAGATTTTCCCCCTAATCTACGCCTACGATGGCCTAGTTAAACCATGACTCATTGCACTATAAATAAGACATGAGATTTATAAGCTAAGGTACGCTACAAATTCCATGTTACAACATTACACCTTCCTTAGAGCCCCGTCTGACTTTATCATCGGAGTGCCATCGACCACCACAACGGTGGTCTGTGGCTCACTTGAGTTGCTTGTTCAGGTCAATAGGTCAGCAAGAATCAAATCGGAGTAGGGAGCGAAAAATGACTACATTAGTTTGGCGTCGTCCATGGGGACGACATAGCTCGTAACTTTACACTAAGCGTCGTCTCCTTTCAAAACACAGAGAAATGGTAACCATCAGGTCACGTAACAACGGAGAACTAGGAGACACGTCGAACGTTTCGGTCGTCCTTATACCGCCTCCTTCATTAGCTCCTATCTTGCATGCACAACCAACTGACGCTCCTGTACCAATGGTAGCAGTGACAGATCCCAGAGTCGATACGTTGGCATCCCAAATACAGCGGATAGCCAAAGTGGTAGAGGCTATCACGCGACAAAATCCACTACCCTCCAATGGAGACCAGGAGCAGCACGGACCTCCGCCTCCGGCAGACGATAAGGAGCAAGCACATGAAAGCCAAGCACCCGCCAATTCCTATTGGACTAAAGTTGGTTGCGTGGCTAACACTGAGTTCAATCCTAGGGCAGAGTGGCTAGGCCCTAGGGAACCCTCTCCGCAGAGGGGTGCAAGACCCGAGCGAACTGTATCGCCTCTTCGTCTTGCCATTTGTGGACCAAATTATGAACGAGGCCCTATCGAGGAAGTTCACTCCTTCAAAACTCGACTCCTACAACGGAACCACTGATCCCTTCGACCACCTGCGACATTACCAGCTCGTAATGGCCCGTAAAGAGGGATCAGAATTTGTAATGTGCAGGACCTTTGCCACTAGTTTGAAAAGTTAACGCATTGATGTGGTTCCATAGCCTTCCGCCGAAGTCCATCGACTCCTTCAAAACACTGGCAAAGAAATATCTGATCCATTTTGTCGGAAGCCAACGCTTCCAAAAAGGCCTGCACTACATACTTTCTCTGAGGCAGAGGTCTGGCAAGACACTTTGAGAGTACGTCACATGCTTCAACAATGAGCTAACTCTCATAGACGGGTGCATCGATGATACAGCCGTGACAACCTTCACTGTGGGCCTCAAAGAGGAAAAGCTCTACGAAGATCTAACCCTGGAGCCCCCTCTGGACATGGTAGAGCTCCTCAAGAGCGTCCAGAGACACATCACTCTAGAAGAGTCGAGGACCTCAAAGAGGGAAACTTAAGAAGACAAGAGGCCCTCCGTGCCCAGAGACAAGAAAGAGGGAAAGAGGTCCCCTGATGAGAAACAAAGCAATAGGAAGCGTGGTGACAACGAGCCAAACCCTGGTCTAGGCAGGAGAAATTGTCCAACTACGTTGGATCCAGAGCAGTGACTCCCCTAAACGCTAACCTGTCGGACGTGCTCAAATCAATGAAAAACTGGGAGGAACTGAAGTGGCCCCTAAAGACACGTGAAGACCCCGCCAAACACGACAATGGCAAGTACTGCACGTACCACAAAAAAAGTGGCCACAACACGAATGACTGTAAGAGTCTGAGGTACGAAGTTGAGTACTACATCTGCAAAGGCAAACTAAAAGAGTTTCTGCAGCTCGAAAAGCCAGCGGAGTAGACAAAGGACAGGGGGAGTCTCTTAAAAAAATAGAAAAAGAGAATCCAAGGATAATATACATCCTTCATGGAGTCTTACCAAATGAATGCCAGTCACAAAGGTCCCGCAAGCGGACACTACTAGATATGCAGACACAATTAGCGGATGTGGATAGACACATCTGCCACTCAAGGGTCCAGCGCCCTATTCCCACCTTGACCTTTATGGACAAGACCCTCGAAGGAGTCCGAGCGCCACATAACGATGCCTTAGTCATCTCGGTCTCCATCCATAACAAGGTGGGAGGTAAAGAGAGCTCTGGTTGACACATAATTTCACTTAACGTTCTGTTCTACAACTTGTTTCGCAGCATGGACCTCAAGGAGAAAAACCTGACGTCTTCAGAACACCCGCTGATCAAATTCAGCAGGGAAAAATGCTTCTCCATTGGAAAGATAAGATTAGCTATGATAGCATTGCGAATCGCACCAAACGGTCATTCAAAGCGTCAACCTGCGCATCACTAAGGTTCGACCTGCCCATTACTCTTGCCAACCGCAGGTAATTTTTCTCCAAGACGAAAACGTCAGTTATCGCCTCCACAAGCCCAGCAAGCTCACACTCATCTCTCACTGGAGCTGCTCGTGCCGATGATGGCCCTACTCTAATGCGAGCCCTCTTCCTCACGAAGGAAGCAAGCGTCTCAGACGACTCCTTCACATCGGACAAAACATGAACTTTGGCCCCAGCAGCCTTCCTTTTCCTAGAAATGGGCCTCATCTTCCTACTTAATGTGCGACTCACAATACACAGTGGAGGCAACGTGCCAGTTGTCCCACAGCCCACTACGGATGAAGTTGGAAACTCTTATGACATCGACCGCCTTCCTTTGCGGCATGACACAAAACGTCTCCATGGTGTTTTGCTCCTCTAAGGTGAGAGGAGTGGTAGGAAATCTTCCTGCAAGGAAACACAAGTAATGAGCAGTTGACTCACTATCAAGCATATCAAAATCGTGAGAAAGTTATTGAACTTACGGAGCGGTCTGAACTGTCGCTCGAGCGGACGACCCCTGCACCAGAAATACTTTGAATATGTAGGAGCCAAGAAGTAGCACTTCTACTAGAACTTGAAATCATCGGGTAGTTTATCAAAACACTTCGGCGACTTCATCTTAGTGACAGCTTGCTCTTCAGCTGAGGAGAGGTCAGCAACCGGATCACCCGCGGAGTCACGCTAACACCGACCTCCTTGGCACAGAGCAAAATCATGAGGATGATCCTATTTCCATTAGGCCCCAATTGAGCCGGAGGAATCCCTAAGAGATCCAAGAACTCCCAAATCACGTCTAGTACCGAAAAATGCACTCCAGTTTGGAGCATCCCATGATGTAAACAGATGAAATCGTCAGGAGGTGACACAAGCATTTGGTTGCCCGTTATGAGATACAATGGCAGGTCCTCAAGAACCCCAAACATTATAAGGATTTCAGCAAGATCGGGCTCGAACAACAACCTGTCTTCAAAATATTCCAGAGCCTCAGCCAAAACAGCATCATCAAAAAGGTTTTCTTGAGTCATGAAGAAGACGAACGTTCTTTTCAGAACAATATCTTTGAAAATAAGCAAAGTAAAAGAATCAGACTCTGCATTGCGGATGACTTAAATAGAAGATGGTTTTTGCCTCTTTTCCGCCGAACCGTCGCACGTGCCATTAATGTGGCGTGCAGCTCAAGCAACGATTTAGACTCAATCATCATGAGCGGCGCATCCCCTCAAGAGATGACTTAATGAACCGATGTGATGGTATTAACTCGGGTGGAGTAGCTGATGATACATAAAAATGGTCATGCCTCTGAGCCGTACACGTATCTTGATAATCTCGAGGAAATATGGACCCCAACATCAGCCCAACACTGAACAGGCCCAAGTGGTTCTAAGCCCGCTCAATTCAGTCCACCAGGCGAACCTGGACTCACACAACATGCTAGGCTCACGCGTCTCACAATTGTCCTCAATACCCCTAAGCCCTCCTTAGGCAAGTATCTTGAGGATCTACTTCAAACGGGCAACTAAAACCGCTCTTTGCTTTTAACTAGGAAGCAAACACCAGAGTATCTTCCACACAAGGAAACTCCCTTCTATAGAATTCTCTTGGATTGGGAACTATCTAGGGATGGCAGTGGGGTGGATTTTCACGGATATCCGCCCTACTCGCCTCGTTTGGGGCGACGGATTTGGCTAAGACTGTGTGGAGGTTGGGGCGGATACAGATATTCAAACTGTATCCATTTCTTATTCGGGGCGGATACGAATTTGATTATATCGGCCCACAGATATCCGTTTAACCTTTAAAATTACTAAAATGCCCCTGATCTATAAATGGAAAATAAACCCTACCTCAAATTAGATATCTCATTTCTTACCTCACATTCGGGATTCTGCTATCTCATCTCCCTACTCCCCTCCCACATGTGGCTCTCACAGATGAGAGATCGATGAGGTTGATCTCTCATCTCCCTGCTCCCTTAGAGATCGATGAGATTGATCTATCATCTCCCTGCTCCCTCCCCCTACGGTTCTCACAAATGAGAGATCGATCTCATCGATCTTTCATCTCCCTGCTCCCTCCTTCTGATCTCTTATCTTCCTCCTCCTAATTCTGCTGAACGCTCAACGGTCGATCAACCAAGCTCGATTCGACGGAAAACAGATTTCACATTCTCACTCAAAAGATCAGATCTCTCATTCTGCTCAGATTAGATCAGATCTCTCGGCTCAGACCAAATCTCTCATTCGGCTCAGATCAGATATCTCATTTCCCTTTTCTTTCTATTTTTCATGAAGTTAAGGTAGAGTTAAGGTTTGGGAGGTGAAAGGATTCATGAAGTTTGTGTGGATGATCTTGAACTCACACTAGGTAATGGCAAAATTCGGTGTTGATGATTTTATAGAAAGTGTTTGATCAAATGAAGATGAGGAAAATTTTGTTTCTCTATGATGATGAGAATGAAATGAAAAAAAAATTCAATTGCCTTCACATTCTATTATTAGCAAATCAAATCATTGGTTTTATTTTATTTAATCGATTTTTGGTATCATCTCGGTGTCCATTAGCAAACCTGTAAACGGATTTGCGGAGCGGGGCGGATATCCGCCAATCCGTACGGGGTGGTTATGATTTTTAAATAAAAATGTAAACGGATTAGCGAGGCGGATTTGGGGATCCGCTATTCCTAACGGGGCGGGGATGGATTTGCTCAAATCCGCCCTGTTGCCATCCCTAGAACTATCTCCCGCGTATCTAAGAACGCAGAGCTAACATGGAAATTCCTTTCTACAACACGACTCCTAATTAGAGAGGGAACTCCACGAAGATCTTCTCCCTAACCTATGCCTACGATGGCCTGGTTAAACCATGACTCCTTGTATTATAATTAAGACATAAGGTTGGTAAGCTAAGCTACGCTACAAATTCCCTGTTATAGCATTACACTTTCCTCAAAACCCTTTCTGACTTTAGCATCGAAGTGCCATCGACTCACGTGTGCTACTTGTGCAGGTCAACAGGAACCAAATCGGAGCATGAACAAAAAATGATTGCATCAGTTGGGTTGGTCCACCGCTTGGCCTTGGGTGTGTAAGTCTAATGTGGGTGTCCTGACTTACTTTGCCTAATAGTCCAATGAAAAATCGAATCAACAAGTCTGATTCTGGAGCTAGATCACAATAAATTGACTAGATTTAATTTCGACCAGTAGTGGAATTTTAATAAAGCAGATACCTTGGATTTATTGATATTATCTCCGCATGTGTTTTACGTTCCGTGAGCGCTTAGGCTTTTGCCGCTTGCGTTTGAGTATGTATTGGGTTGAATCTAGCTGGGTCCTCTCGCCCTATTGGCGAGATCATCGTCCATGCGCACGACGTAGGTTGCGAGACTGTTTAGTATCAGTTACTCCCCCTAATTAATGGGGTTGTGTGCAGTGCCATTAATTCAATAAATCACTACAACACATGTCCTCATTCATAACATTTGATAATAGCGCTTTTACACTTTGTGCTATAAAAAACAAAGTTTTAAAGACTTTATAACTTGAAAACGCTGTTAAAAAACTAAGCGGGAAATAAAAAACGTACAAGCGCTCACGATTTCGCCCAAAATTTTAGATCGCGCTCTCTCGCACCTAAAAATAGAGAAACACGCGACTCCTTCTCCATCGCTCCCTCTGCGATTCTCCCATTTCTCTCGCTCTGATGCTCCCTCGCTCTCTGTTTCTCTATCACTCTCGCCTCTCTCTCGGTCTCACTCTCTTTGTCTCTCTCACGAACGAGCTATTGTTTTAACTTTGTCGTTCTTGCTTGATTTCCCTCTTGCTTTTGTTGTTGCAGTTCTCTATCACTCTCCTTCTCTCTCCCTCTCTCTGTTTCTCTCTCTCTGATCAATTTGGAGTCGAGACGATTCTAGGGTTAGGGTTAGATTGAACATTGGAACTCTGATTACGATGTGGTTTGCAGATCTGTTTGAGTAAGGATTACAAATCAACCATAGCGTTTTTGCAATTTATGATTCATATCCCCTTGTGTTTTTGCAATTTATGATTCAATTATGATATGATGTGTTGAGTTTTGATTTTTTTGGGGTTTTGATTGCAGGGCGTATGATATAGCTGCAATTAAGTTTTGGGAGACTATAGCAAACATCAACTTTAATCTCACAGACTATGAGAAAGACATGAACATGTGCATTTGTGGTTTTTACATTTTGTTATGATTTGGGTTTTTGTTCTGTCAGTTTTACTAGTGGTGATACTTTCTGGGTTTTATGTTCCTAACAGCAAATCATTCTATTGGGTTCTTTGTAGGTTGAAGCATTCGCAAATCAAGAAAATAAATTTGAAATTCCAAAGTATAATTTGCCTTTTGAAATCCTTTGGAGAATTGTGAATGGTCAACTCATGGTAATATAAATCTACTTCTCTCCAGATATCGCTATTATTTGTTTAGTTCATTATGTTTGTTTGAAGAGTACTTTTGGTAAAATATAATTTAGTGTTTCCAAAATGTATATTTTCAGGCTGAATTAGACATGGACGAGGTGTGCACAAGTGATGTTTGTCCCGGAGACAAAGGTTAGTTATTGACTAGCTAGTAGAAACTGGTGTATTTTTGCTTTTTAGTCAATCAAGAGTTATGAATATATTTTCTCACGGAAAGATGAGCAAAATGTGGATGAGAGAAATTTTCAAGTTCAACAACAAAAAAACCATGCACTAATTGCTCGTTTCAACAACAAGAAGGGTTCCTGGTTGGTAGATTAATTATCCATTCGAGAAGGGTCCTTTTTGTCCGTGTTTCCGCGGAGAACATGCACTCTTCCGTTATCCAAATGGAGAGGAGCGATGTATTGCATGTAAACTATGTGAAGCGATAAGTGGTCATCTTTCATCCCTATTTGTCAAATTATATATTTAGTTAGGTGAGAAAATGGGGATAACACTAATATTGGAAAAGAGATTGAGATAATGGGAAAGTGAACTGTAGGATGCAGATCTTATTCTAAATGGTGGATGCCCAAACAATTCATGCCGTTTACTGATCATGTTAGATGATACATAATATTTTCTCAGGTTTAGCTATTAGGAGTTTCCACTTATTAAGAAAATTATGCCTTTGATCACATTTACTTTCCAGAAGTGATAGAACTTTAAATATAAGTTGAATCATGTTTACTTTTTATATTTTACATCATGTAGTTTCCTAATATAAATCGAATCATAGTTGTATTATGGCATCAAACAATGGAAAGATATAAAACAAAAGGTGTTTGATAGTACCTTGAAAATGTTTTTTCAAACAAATCCCAGGCAACAAAGACAAGGACTTTTAGTGCATTTCGCAACTCAACCAGCTTAGCTATTCTGGGATTATGTGTCCTTATTAATCACAATAAATGTTACTAGAGGACTACTGTTGTTACAAGGTATGACTAATAAACAATTTTTCATTTTTTTTTGTTGAATTTATGTATCTGTATTTCTTTTGGATATGATTTTTTATGAGGAGCTTGTAGCTGTTGTGAATTGTCTTGGTGTTATTGTTTTGTATAGAAATGGTTATATGAACGGATTGATGGCAAAGTTAGTAGGGCAGAGAGACAGATACGTATAGATCGGTTCAATGCTAATAAGAACTCGACTAGGTTCTGTTTTCTGCTCTCTACAAAAGCTGGGGGACTCGGAATAAATCTTGCAACTGCTGACACTGTTATAATATATGACAGGTTTTTACCTGTACCCCCTTTTTCACGAAACATGGACCAAATTTGCATTTACTAACTGTTGTCTATTTGCAGTGATTGGAATCCTCATGCTGATTTGCAAGCAATGGCTAGGGCTCACCGGCTTGGTCTGACCAATAAGGTCATTTTATATTTATTGAATATGCATGTTTCTTGTAGATGAGTAACTTTTCTTTATTTTTGTTGAAGTTTGTAGAAGTTCTATTCTTGAATTTATTTTCTTTCCTTTTCCTGATGAATTCTGGTCAAATGTCATAGGTCATGATATATCGATTAATAACACGTGGAACCATTGAGGAAAGGATGATGCAAATGACCAAGAAAAAAATGGTTCTAGAGCATCTTGTTGTGGGGAAGCTTAAAGCACAAAATATTAATCAGGTACTCTGTATGCATATGTTGTAATAGAATGCAAACACTGTCCATCTTGGCATGTTATCTAAAGAAAGAGCTCCATGTACTAGATGTATACATTCTCTTGTGATTTTATCTAGATTGGCTTGTTTAGGTTGAGTTTATGAACTTCAGGATACAATCTCTCCCTTTATGAACTCGACTAGGATACAATCTACCTTGCTCTTTGTAGCAATTTTTAGGACTTGGAATGTAACTCAACAACTTCGCTTGTTTTAGAAGGGAAACTTTCGTTTAGAAAGTTTTAGGCATTTGTTTTTGGTTAATTCATTATTTCTCTGGTTTTCATTTTTCTATTAGATATGGAACACTATTTTTATCCCACATTGCTGAAGCTATAACAGACTCTGAGTTCTTCTCAGGTAATAAGCCATAACACATCTATGATCTACCTTATTGCATAGATTGCATATATTTCTGGATTTATTTATTGTATTTATTTGATTCTTTGTTTTTGGTCAGTTGTTTACTAATGTTATGTTTTTTGCTTAGATGGTGTGCCTAAAGAAGGAATAAGACCACATGATGTACTTGTTAGGATTGCCCAATTACTTTTGATCAGAGACAAGGCATAGTCACTAATGCAATAATTTCTAAATCACATTCTTTTACACTTCAGGTAATGGTAGTCTAGACTGGTATATTATTTGATATTGTCTTGTAATTCCATCTTCAAACCTGACTTGATTGAACTAGCATATTTACACCAGTTTTGGGAATGTTTTAGGTGAAGAAATTTCGGTCAGAAAAGCCAGGAACTGCCCTCTTCACCGAAGATGTTGTAGTGCGGCTTAGTTTGTTTATTTATTATTGCAGGAAGGTGAAACCTTGCCTTCTCCGAAGAGCACGGCAGCTGTTAGTGGTCAGCTTTCCATTGATAAAACTACTATTAAACAGGAAACACAAGTTCAAGAGAAACCTTTGAAAGTGGAACCTTGTGATTGTGGAAGCTGTGATGAGAGTGCCTTTGTGTCTGGTATTTGTTTTCAAGGGCAGAAGCAAAATTGTAGCTTGGAGGAATTACAGCATAGTGGGAACAATGTGAGTTTAGAACCAAATTCAATGATTACTAGTTCAGCTTGCTCGGAGAAGGCTGGCTGCCCTGAGGCAGTGGTTGGCGCATCAAAATATTGGAAGGCAGCTCCGAAGTTGAATGATGGGGAGGGCGATATGAGCCATCACCTCCGGCAGGACATGCTGCTGTAGCTAGTTTTGGTGCCTCAGCAACTGCGAAGATCAGTGTGGATGCGTCACTGGCTGGAGCAATAATAGGGAAAGGTGGTGTGAACTCAAAGCAGATATGTCGTGTAACAGGTGCTAAGCTTTCAGTTAGAGAGCACGAATCAGATCCTAACCTGAAGAACATTGAGCTCGAAGGCACCTTTGATCAGATCAAGCAAGCAAGCGGAATGGTTCGGGAGCTAATTGTGAATATTGGTGCAGTCGCTGGGAATGCAAAGAGTCATGCGGCTCCAGCCCCAGTGCATTCAGCAAATAACTTCAAGACAAAGATGTGCGAGAAGTTTGCCAAGGCCCACTACAACACAAGTACATATTAATAGCATTTAACCATAGTGTAAATCTTGTAAAATTTCGCTGGAACTTGTAAAATCTTGTACAATTTCTCTTGAACTTGTAAAATCTTGTACAATTTCTCTTGAACTTGTTCAAATTGTTTAGCTTCTATGGTTAAAGAAATTAGTGTTATAATAGCGTTTATGAAGTTTCAAATTGATAGCAAATGAAATTAAAAAAAAAAAAAAAAAAATTGTTGTGTATACCTACCATAGCTTTTTTGAAACGCTATGGTAGACTCTATCATAGCGTTTCAGAAATGCTATGGTAGAGTCTACCATAGCGTTTTTAAAACGCTATAACAGGCTAACTTTCTATAGCGGTTTTAAACCGCTATAATAGACCCAGGGTCTATTATAGCGCCGGCAAACATAGCGTTTACTAAAACGCTATGGTATCCTACCATAGCGTTTACTAAAACGCTATGGTATCCTACCATAGCGTTTTTGAACCGCTATTAAAGGGCTTTTTTTTGTAGTGAATGTGGATTCGTGCAATTGCAATTGGAACCGTCGCCTCCCTATTTCCTGTATGATATTTAATGCTGACGTAACTGCTGAGTAACCTTGTTTCGTGAACCGTCGCGTCTATATATAGGTTGGATTTCACCATTTCAAGCGTTGCCATGAATGTTGTAGAGTATGTTTATCAAATGCATCATTCTAGAAAATATGCTTTGGGATCTCCAAAGGCTAAAGGACTATCTTCGTTGTTAGAGTCTTCGAATGTTCTGACATTTGCAAGCGACGAGTTTTGACTAGACCTACTATAGGGTGATGCCACCTGGTTTTGGTGAGCATCGAATCAATTTCATGGGATCTTGTAATTTCTTGTCACATTGCGAAGAAGAGTTACAAACTCCCCCTCAGTGGTCAAGTTTGTCTTCCATTTTTAGGTGCTCCTAGGGCGTCTCTCGCCATCCAATTTGGGAGATGATACCCTCAACCAACTTTGTGTGGCAGCTCCTACTGTATCTACTAGGCTTCACTCGTGATGCCACAGCCGAAAGGCAGATTGGCGGAGCCGAGCTCTAGTGGATGTGGCCTGCGGTCCTGGGGTGTTAATTCTGAATAACCCCAGGCATCCCTTTCTTGAGGGACATCCCCATCGGCCTACTTTTGTTTTCACTTTCAAATCATCCTTGCAAGGTATATTGACGGAGCAAAGTATCAAACGCGTACCCGCAGCCTGGAGCCTACTTCAGGTATTTTTGCTTTCACTTTCGAATCCTCTTCTAGTGGTAGATTGGTGGAGTGAAGTCTTGACGTGCATTTTAGCAGATCTTTACTCGCACCAGGCTTAGATACTTGTATGTATAAACTTTTGTACTAGCCAGTCGGGCAAACTTTGTAACAACTTTCTTAGTAATCAATAAGTCAGTTTTCTATAATTCAGGTTTTATTCCTTGAATGAATCTATATCATATTGGCTTGTGCGAACAATTCTTCTAGACTGAAAAAGAAAAGAAATCAAAATGATAAGATAGTTTGACTCTAGGCGAGGACTATGCTAATCTAAACCTGAAGGAAACACACATGCTCCCGACTCAAATTGTGTAGCTCCATTGGCAAAGTGTAACGTTTCGCCAATGATAATAAAGTCATTGAAAAGTGAACTTTGTGCGAGTGGGCCGCTCCTTGCTGGTTGTCAGCTTTCGGAGTAGGCGTCGGCTTGTCGAAGTGTTGCTACTTAGCTTTGTATTGAATTGGAGTGACAGACATATGGCATTATC
Source organism: Berberis thunbergii (assembly GCA_003290165.1). Classification (NCBI taxonomy): domain Eukaryota; kingdom Viridiplantae; phylum Streptophyta; class Magnoliopsida; order Ranunculales; family Berberidaceae; genus Berberis; species Berberis thunbergii. Next base: position 133,641 of record QNQO01000773.1, read on the forward strand.
ATTGTTCGATCTTGATTCATTACTTAGTTGAGTCTTGGTTGTCAGAGCTTTGTCTTGGTCCGTAAGAATATGGTCGTGTTTGGAAGTGGTGTTCACGCTCTAATCCATACGAGGAAGTGGAGGGTTGTTCTTCGGACAAGCTTTGTCCTGGCTCGTGTAATCACATGAACTCCCCATTTTTGAGTTTCTTATCCGTCGAGATGGCACTAGCCAACCAGTCTAGCTGGCAGACATTGGGTCTTCCCTCAAACTGACTAGAGTCTCATCATTCGTGCGGGGTGATTATTTCCTCTTTGGGCGCAGACTCTGATATGTCTATCCCACAGGGCCGAGCTGTAATTGTTAACAATCTAGTTGTTTCACGTTGCATAGTGGCAGTCTCTCGGTGAAGGTTGGTCTCCTCAAATGGTTCATTCTGCCTGATTGGCAGTGTACTTGATGCACTGGTGAAGAGTCAAAACTACCGCTTCCATCTGGTGGAGCTAAGGCCTTCATAAGATGATGTTGTAGGTGGATGAGGAATCAACCACCATAAACTCCTAAAAGATGACTTTCTGTAGTCGTGGCTCTCCGCCCACTACTACTAATCTGACTTTCTTGATTGGAAAACACTCCTCTCCGCTAAACCTGATCATCGAGTGATTGGTAGGTGTTAAGTTCTCCTCTTAGAGCTTGCATGCTGCAAATGGCGTTGAGGAAGAAGACGTTTCAAGAGCTCCCTGTGTCTACTAATAACCTTTTTCACTTCCCACTTCGCTATGAGGACCGAGATAATCAGGGCGTCGTTGTGAGGAAAATGGACGCCTTGGAGGTCCTTATCTGTGAATGTCAGTGATGGGATTGGGTTCTGAATACGTGCATATTAAACTTGCTGGTCCTCGTCAATTGGCTGGGTTTGCATCTCGTGGAGTGCCCTTTTGTGGGACTTGTTGGATTGCTCACTTTTCGAGCTTACCCCATGAAGTACATATAAAATTAGGGGTGTGCAATGTCGGTTCGGTTCGGTTTTGAGCCCCAAACCGATGTCATTCGGTTTTCGGTTTGCCCAAAACTCAAACTGAAATCGAATTTTGTATTTGTAAATCAATGAATTCGGTTGAACCGAATTTCTGATCGGTTTGGTTCGGTTGGGCCGAAATTTCATACTCAAGCATTTGAAAGACTTTCATTCAAACATGTCCAATTTTTTTACAGGCCCAATTCTTTTACAGACCCAATTTTTAGCCCAAAATTGAAAACTTTGAGAGAATGGGGTGATTCAGTGCAACATAGTGTACTGCAGTGCATTTGTTGCACTAATCAAGTATTGACACCTATATGTTATTTAATTATTTATATATATCTAATTAATCGGTCGGTTCGGTTATAAATCGGTCGGTTCAAAACCGTAAACCGATTTCAAACCGTTTATAATCGGTTCGGTTCGGTTTAAATTATTTTCTTTCTACTCATATTTCGGTTCAGTCAGTTAACCGAATTTAAATCGGTTTTTGTCCACCCCTATATATAATGCCAGAAGCTTCTTTCTCTATCTCTTTGATAACTTCTTCTTTTTCCTTTACCCGGTCTCGTCTTTTTTTCGATATCAAGAATTCTTTGAGCTTGGGAGAAAATTCATGCTCCAATAAATCCCCTAGACCATTCCCTAAAATAACTTCACATCCAAATTCTCCTTAAATTTAGGGGCAACCAAGCCGTCCCCTAAATCTAAAATAACAATAAAATATTCCAAATCTCCGTTCTCTCTACTCTAATCAAATAAATTTAATTATAAATTTTCAAAAACTAAGAAAATATATATTTAAATAATAATAAAAAAAAGTTAAAATATGGGATATGGTTGAAGTGACGAAGAAATAAGAGTACCCATAAATTTTAACTTTTGGTTAACATGAGGATGTTTGATCCCATTTTATCTTTTAAAATGGGCCAAACTAAAAAAAAGAAAAAAAAAAAAAAAAAACTAATATCTATTGATTAGCTTTCCTAAGCAAGTCGGATTCTGTTTCCTTCCTCCTATGAACTCTCCTACTACCGTGTTTTGTTGTTTCCTGTATTCTGTGCACTTAAAAAAGTTTGTATTTTACCTTCTTTCTTTCTTTCTGCCCTGAATTCTCAATGGAACTAAGGAAGAGGAAGAAGTTGGAGGTGAAGCCTGATTGTGTAGACAGGATCAGTAATTTACCAGACGATTGCATACATCGTATCCTCGAGCTCTCTTTTATTGATGCAAAAACCGTCGCTCAGTTCAGCCTTCTAAGCAAAAGATGGAGATATTTGCCTACTTCTCTTCCATCTATATGCTTAACAAATCCTGCTTACGTTCAGGAGAAGTATGAACCTCGTTCTATGGTTGCAGCGAAAAAGAAAAAACAATGTGAAGATTTCAATAATTCTGTCAGTAAAGTACTAGAGCTTCGCCGGGATCATAAGTCAAATATACAGAGCTTCCAACTTGATTCTTATTATGTTTGCCAAGATTATAGGTTGAGCTCGTGGATTAGTCAAGTAGCCATGCATAGTGTTGTAGAATTGCGCATTCGTACCAAATGGAAAGGTCACAAACCACTAGAATTACCAATGTGCCTCTTCGATTGCCAAACAATCAAAGTGCTGCAATTGATCATTCCAATGAAAAGTCAGCAGGTTCCTTTATATCCACCAGTTGAACTTGAAACACTGATTATTCCTAACCCATTTACCTTTAGTCAATTACGTGTTTTACATTTTGAAAAAGTAATCACTAAAGATAGAGATTGGATTTCTGAGGCCCTGGCGAATTCTCCATTTCTCGAAACTCTGATAGTAAGAAGTTGCAAAATTGGAATCTTAACCAAGTTGCATATTTCATCTCCTAGTCTTAAAAAATTGGTGTTAGTTTTTTTAACAAGATTGGTGCATAATGCTACTTTTGATCTCAAGATATCTACACCAAACCTCACTTCACTAGAATTGTATGGTGACTTAAGTAAGGGAAACTATTATCTAGAGAACCTTACATCTTTAGCAAAGGCCAGTATCGGAATGGATATTGGTTCAAGAGAAGAACGCGAGTCAAATTTTCGGCGGATGATGGAACTTCTTCGAAGCCTCAGCAATGTAAAAGACTTATCAATAGTTGAGCCTCAGCCTGCTTGGCCTTTGATTTCCTTTTCTGCTGCTTCCAATATTATCACTATGCAGACCATCCATTTCGATAATTTGAGGTCTTTGGATATAAGAGTTGGGGTTTATTACGCTTCAATTGATATATTGATTACATACTTGCTACAGAGCTCTCCACATATTCAAACTTTGATCATCGAAAGAACTCAGGTATATGGTTTCTGACTCTTTATTTATTTATTTTGTTGAACTATAGTTGGTACTCCATGATAAATAGTATTTCATGCTGTGAGCATAAATAATACATAACTCGAGTTTTGAAGTGTAGATTATGAGATTACTAATTCATAATTCATTGTGTTGTTGTTGGAGATATTATTTTTAAACTTTGCTAGGGAACCAGGCTTTTGCAATCCGGATTTGCAACAGATTGTGATGTGTTACAATTTGGGAATGTCTACACTTATCTCTCAAGGAATACATCATCCTCACAGATCGAGCTACGTCATCCTGTTGCAAATGGTTGCAAAATCCTGCTTCCCAAGTATTTTCGATTGTTTACTCGTAAAAAAATTTAATTGTAATATACTGTTGTGTTTTTTTAGCGGGCAGAATGGCTACTTTATCCAAATCTTGATGAAGTTAATTTTGACCATGAGTTAGAAGGCGCATTGGATAACATGAAGACTTTTGAGATGAAGAATTTCCAAGCTGCCAAAGATGAATTGTTGTTTCTGAAACTGTTGCTAAAGCATGCACCAGTCTTAGAGGAGGTTATACTTGAAGTTGCCAAAAGGTCGATATGTAGCGTAAATGAAAAGATGAAGATAAGGGAACTAAAAAAGTTTCAGCGTGCTTCACGACGTCTTTCATTTTCATTTCTTCATCCAGAAACATCATTGGAGTATCGAAAATTTTCATTTTGATAAAGGAGTGAACATGACTTTATTCTGTGCTTATTCTCGGATTGTCTTTGTACTCATGATAGAAGAACTATCAAGTCCATTGCTGTGAGATGAAATTAGGGAATTTTTAGTTAATATCTTTACAACAATATTGTCTATGGAATTCACACAGATGTGTTGCAAAATGATTTTACATAGCAAAATTCCATTGTCGACGATATAGATAAGATATATGTGATGCACGATGTGAAAATTGTCGTGTTTAGACTTTATAGTCCTTAAATCAGTGTCCAAAGCACTGGCAGGGATACTAGTTTAAGTACCGAGTGCTGCTATAGTCCAGTTGCTGAGTTCAAGCGGCATTTTCCCTTCCAGAAATGTTGAATTACACTAGGAGTCGCAATTTTTCATGTCAGAATCATAATTCAGCAGATTCTGAACATGGAAAGTCGGAAACAAAAATCTATGCCAGATCTAAATTACAGAACAGCTAATTTGACTAGCCAAATACACATACACCAAATTGGGTGATTAGTAACATCAACATTTTTTAATTTGTAACTTTTGATTGTGTAGCAAGGCTTGTAACGGAGCAAAATGTTATTGGGTAAAGGAGGATTCTTAGGGTGTGTTTGGTTGCATGGAATCCTATGCTATGGGAATCCATGAGGGGATCACTACATTTTAGGCTAAATTGATATATCACTCGACATCCACCATTTGGTTTTGTGATCAATGGTGGGAATGAAAGTCCCATGAACATGGGAATCACATGCCTTGGGGGGCCAAGGAGTGAGATTCTCATGTTCATGGGACTTCCATTCCCACCATTGATCACAAAATCAAATGGTGGTCAAACAAAATCAAATGGTGGTCAAATGGTAAATGTGGAGTGATATATCAATTTAGCCTAAAATGTAGTGGTCCCCTCATGAATTCCCATGACATAAGATTCCATGCAACCAAACACACCCTTAGCTTCACACTTCAATTATACTACCTATAAAGGGGGATTCTTAGCTTCAATTATACGTGTGGAAATGGCTAATAAAAAGACTATCGCAGGCGTGGGAAAACTCTTTTCTCCCTCTGACCCTTCCCTTTGATATCTCTTCTCATTCTACCTCCTGTCAACCCTTCTTTTTTGACATCTCTTCTCATTGTACTGAATCTCAAACATGGAGTATTTACGGCTTAAGATGTTGCACAACATGGAGTATTTAGGGTTTTATGCAACTGACGTCTTCATTTTGGTATTCTGGTCTTCATTGGGTTTCATTACTCATCACTAATCGGTTTGTTATGTACTTTATCTTGGTTTCTGATGTAACCGAAACTATGCATTAAAATGAAATCGTATTTTTGTTCTCATTGGGTTTCACTACTCTGGTATGTGTACTTTGTCTTGCGTTGTGATGTAACCTAAATTACAAATTAAAATGAAATCGTGCAACAAATTGTTGAAAGATAAATAACAGTAAATAACCTCTATTGGAGTTTCTTCATTAATAAAAAACAATGGCATATAAACCCTATTTATACTAAACCTAACCTTAGATTCTATTGAATTCCTAGATTCAACCGTTTACAGAGCATGAGGCAAAGTGCACATGAAGTAGATGATCCCGTAACTTGACACAATATACACTTGCCATAAATAGTTGAACCAACTCAGAAGTGGTGCAAAGTAACTCGAAAAACAATAATTTGCAACATTATATCTGCTGAACAAACTCATATACGCATAAGTTTGTTAGATAAAAAATTCTCAATATGGGCCATCCATCGCCACTCATTGTGTGTGCCTCAGCCTTGTAGGACATCATCTGCTTGTTCAAAATTAGGAAATAAATCACAAAAGTTGAATGATACACATTTCGAAAATCGAGTACATTTGATGGTGCCCTGAACTTCCTAAAAAGATGGAAGAACTTTGAATAACGAACTATCTTGTTCATATTCTCTAATAAGCTATCCAATATTTTCTAAGCGTTCTCATTCCATCCTCAAATATCTTGTTCATTTCCTACGTGTTCTTTCAACAACAAACTATAATTTCCTGCTCAATATTGTTTACCATAAGAAAAACTATGGGGGTGTATCTCACTGACTAATTGTAATAGGGGGTGAATGATGGGTGCAGAGAACAATATGGGTCACTCATTTTTTATTACTGGGTGTGTATAACATGGTTGTCAAGGGCCTATATTGCAAACTGGGAGCAGAGACCTATTTTGTATATTCAGAGCAGCGGTTTACTTAAAAATAAGGACTGATTAAAAAACAAGCAAGAATGAGGAGTACACAGAACCACTTGCTACGATGCACTTACCTGACTCTATTTCTTCCCCAAATTATTAATAGATCGATCCAGTAACTATGTTCTTAACCCAATTTCAGAGTGTTGTAGGCTATACTAACAATGACGAATCTTGGCAATAGCAACAGCTGCAAGCTAGATGGTTCGTGGAATTGTTTTAATCGAGGATAAGGGGGTGCACTGGATCTAATGGCAGGTGATTGGGTGAAGACTGGGGTGGTATCGATGCTGTCGAGGAGGTTGATTCAAGCAGATTTGACGGAAGCAATAGTCGATGGTTCTTGTAAAGCTAGTGACTGTTACAATGAATAATGCGTGATGAATAATGCATGATGCTGTCGAGAAGGTTGATTCAAGCGGATTCTAATGGGCTTACTTAGGCTCGACCTAAATACTAAACTAAATTAAATTAAATCTTAATCGACTTTAAAGGCCTACTTTTCTACAAGTGAAACCATTTAGGTACTGTAGTTAGTGTAGTGGTAATTAAGCCTACTTTTTGACATTTATGACTGGTAAAACCTAATTTTTTAACCCTGAGGCCTAGTAAACCAACCAAATAGATAGACAATATTAACCTTTGCAATCTTGAAAAATAATGACACGCATTCCGAGTCATCTATTACTAATAATTCATCTCAACTTCAGCATGGATCTCTATGAATATCGATGATATTTATGTTATTTTATCTGACAAATATTGATATACATCCTTAATTTATAGTGATGATGATCATACAGGGCCTTAAATATTTTTTAGTGTTTGGTGATGAACAAAGTATTCCAAGGGTGATGTTGTTTCATATGAAGACTATTATGGCTAGCCAATTGAAAAAGTGGAGAGAATGATATTGGATAGCCAAGAATAGAATTCAACAATAGAAAGATTAAGTCAGATCTGTAATCCCACTCGACATTAGCTCAACCTTGGCTATTCAAGACAACATGTCATTAACATAAATTTATCCATTGTTTGAAGAATTGAAATAACGGAATTAAAATAATGACTCGGAATAAAGAAATAAAAGATTTACAGCCTTATGGGTTGATTAAGACTCCATAGCTGGGGTATATCCCAACACTATTTTTGTGGAAGTTACTCTTCCAATCAAATTTATTTGGTTTTATTTATATTATTAACTTAATATTTTCTCTCAAAATTGATTGTAGCTGGTTGAGATGTCTATTGTCTTAGATAAATTCCTGACTTAGGACAAAAAAATGAAAAAACAAAGAAATCGCACCCCCCCCCCCCCCCCCCAAATATTTTCTCTACTTGAATTACAAAATAACATGTCAGTCAAATTCACGCAATGCATAAAATTAATGTAAAAGCATGTCAAAACAAAATATTTTGTAGGCTACTCGTGCCTAACATATGCAAAAGACAATGTATTTTTGACACCAACACTTCCCTCTTAGACACCACCACCTTCAAAATTTATGCATTTCTTAGACCTACTATTTTACACCAGAACTATTTAAACTTTTTTTCTCTTCTCTGCTTTTACTTCTCTCTCATGAACAAAAGTTGTACCATAATCGCTGCTGCCACCACCTCTTTATTTCCTCTTTTTATCTCCTATTTTTTTTCTACTTCTCTCATTTTTATCTCCCCATATATTTTCTTCTACAAACATCAACAACAACGAACCTGCACAACCCTACTCAACAGCCTCCTTACGTTGCCCAACATAACTCACCTCACAACCTTGCGCAACCATGTCGTATCGCCGGCTCACCACGCCCAGCCCAGTGTGCAAAATTGGGCTGTAAGGCGAAGCTATTACTGTTACTATTTTTGTTGTTTAGAAAAGAAGAATTCGTAAAAAAAAATAGTGGTATCACTAAGCAGGTGGTGGTGTTAGAAAAAAAATGTGATGTTGGTGTCAAAGAGTGGAAGTAGCGATGTCAAAAAGTCATCGCCCATGCAAAAATAGCTTGTTAATATATAAATAGAAAATACTAATAATGCCCCAATAAGTACACTCATGACTCACCACAAAACAACTCGGTCTCTTCATTATTTCAGTCTCCTCTTCACTATTCAATTCTCTTTAAACCCCTTTACTAAAACCTAAAAAAACCTCAAACTCAATCTCTCTCAATTGAAGATTTCTCCATCACTCTCAATCAATCGATCTATTCATTACTCTCGATCGATCTCTTCATCAATCTCGGTATCGATCTCGCTATCACTATCGATCGATCTATTCATCACTCTCGGTTGATATCTTCACCATTCACGATCAATCTCTCTATCACTTTCGACTCTCGATCGACGTAGTTTTTCAATTGATTTCTCGATCAATTTATCTCTCTAGATCTCTTTATTTTGATCTGAAAAACTTTAGCAAATGTGTTTGTGGTGTTCAAATCGGATTTAGTTCTCATTGCTTCGTGATTAATGTGATTTGGTGGCAAAACAGAATCCAAGCGACTTAATTACATTGATGTAAAATCCATTTGAAATTGTGTTTTCATACTTAATTCGATTTGATGATTGATGTTTTGAAAATTTGGAGGTCTCATTTTTTTATTGTGTGATACTTTGTGCATTAAGTGAGACTATTGTAATACCCGCTTAATTAAATAGATATAAATATTGTTATTTATTAATTTGTGATATATATTATAATCTTATATCCATTGGGTAAAAGATTTGTTTTGTTTCCGTTGCTAAATAGAATAAAGTGTGTTGGTGTGTGAGAGTGTGTTTTGTCAAATTTAGAAAATCCTAAAATAAAACTTAATGGAAAGAGTTTGCCTTAAGTAAACTAATTAGCCACACTCTAAATAAATAAATAAAAAGGGTGTACATATCTCTAATTAAACCCTAATGTTGATGGGTTGTTACTCAATTGTATTTGGGCTTGGTTTTGGGTTTTTATTAAACTAATGATTAGTGTTTTATTTTGTGACGTTAGAGGGTGGGTGCCTTCGAAAGTTCAATGAGAACGAATAACCACCTGCCTTATAAACAGAGGAACCTTTTTTTTCCCAATTTTTCCTTCTCCCCCTGTGTTATCCTCTTCTACTCTAGCGATGAGCTTGACCTGCGGCTGAGCTTTGTAGCGGGTTTCACGCCCCAAACTCTCTCATATTTCCTCTCTCCCTCCTTTCGATTTTTTCATGTTAGAAACAAAGTTTCCGAGATAAAGAAAGCTCGAGGAGAAACAATGGCGAGATGAGTGAGTGGTTGGCTGGATGGTGTTGGGCAATCGGTGTTGCGACTTGTGTCAGGTTAGAGGGATGTGTGACGGTGTGGTTGTGTGTCTAGAGAGAGGCGATGGTAGCTGTAGGGATTGGCGACGGGGTTGTGTGGTGGTCTGAGGTGCTCATTAAACGGTCCGGAGTGGCTTTTTGGTAGAAAAAAAAAATCAAAAGTGAGTTTCTCCAAATCCCTTCTCTTGATTAATTATTGAGTGATATTTTGATTTTGTTGGATTTGATTTACTGAATGTTGTCCAGCCATTTAGTTTAGTTTGTTTCAAACTGCCTGTTTATAATTAGGAAGGAAACTTACCTTTGGCAGACCAATTTCTTTCTTTTGAGATGCTTGGAACTCTTTGTTAATGAGCAGATTTTGTGAGCTTTGTTGACGAGTAGATTTTATGAGCTACTTAATACAATTTTCAATGGTTCTTAGACTTCATTTGGTTCAACTTGCATTTTCTTGGCACATTTCTCAGTTCTATAATAGGCACATCATTTGATGATTATTCTGAACTGCAAGTCAAAATTGAAACTCATATGTTTTATAAGCCTTTTTTTTTTTTGCTTCCATCTTTTAAACGGACAAGTAGTGCTTAATTTAATTAAATTTGTCTGGCAGTTTAAGGGCTGATCTCCTGGCAATTAGGAATGAAATGGAAAAAGGTCTGGTAGATATGCTTGCCCTGAGAGTTTTAATTTTGCAAATTCTGGATAGGGTTGTCTATACAATAAGAACGTTAACAAGCATTATAGTTTGAAAAGTTTTGAACACGGTATGTTGATAATATATATATATATATATATATATATATATATATATATATATATATATATATATATATATATATATATATAGTTTTGCCAATCTCATCTTACTCTGTTTGGGAACTTGAACTTGATTAATGTTAAGCAAATGGGGGGGGGGGATATGTGCTTAATGCTTAAAATTGGTTTTGGACTTTGTGTGCTTATCCTAGTTGTGCAGTCAGTCCACGCGCTCCACTATAACTACAAACCCTTAATTGTTCAAGGAAAGGATATCAAGTGGGACATCTAACTCAACTCCACCAAGGTGATACCATACTAGTGCAATGCATTTCCCCTTTAGCTTAGGTATGGTCATTCCTCTTGTTTAGTACTACTTACTCTGTCCCCATAATCAGAACAGCAAGTAGAAAACTCTGTATTAATGTTTTATGGTAGCTAATATAAGTTATTGCAAAATGAAAATATAATGAGAACGTTTATTATCAGTTTTGGTGTGTATTCTATAGATGTAGTTGTGGCCATCATGGTCATAATATTGTTGCCATTTTCATTATCACTGTGTTGTTATTCTATCATTATCATGGTTGGTTGTGTAAATTTGGGTTTGGATTACCGTGTATAATGCGACTTGCGCTTTGGGATGTTATGTGGTGTTATTAATTTTGGGATCTTAATTATTTCGATGAATAACTAGTCAAAGGAGTAAAGTAAGTTTTGTACAGAGAGGTTATGTGCGTGTGTTTGTAGCGCAAATGATTTGCATGTGTTTGCAAGTTTGTGTATTTAGGTATGGATGTGTTTGATCAGGTATGTTTTTGGGATAATTTTGCATTTACTTAGAAACTTGATTTACTACACCCAAATTTATGAGTCTCACACTCTATATATTATTTTGCTCTAAGTAATCGTTTGCGAATGAAACTCAGATTTAATTCTGTTTCAGAAATTAATTTGTCAGGATTTATATTTTGATGAGATAAATTTGGATGATTGTATCATATGCCAATTGGCTTGTTAGCGAGTCTAAATTCCTTATATTGAATGGCCTTTGATCCCCCGTTTTTGTTACAGAAAGGTTATATATGAAGAATGTAAGATTTTCCCACAAGAATGGGTTAAAAATGGTGGTTGATTTATTTATGGTTGACAAAGTGTCACCATAAAAGAGTTTTGAGTTTTAGATGATTTTTTTTTTTTTTTGCTCTTTTCCACAACTCCGAAAAAAATGTGAAAAAAAGAGATTTTTGTATACGTGTGATGTATTTTTTGGTATGCAGACCTGTTTTTATATCTGTGCACCGATCCATGTGAATTCGGTTGTACGTGTAGTATCTAGGAAATGCTTGTCATGGATCAAACTTCTGGTGAGATGACATGTTCCTCGATGTGGCACTCCACTTGGAACATGTACGCTCCGAGTGGTTTCGAAGGCAAGGGAGACACACTTAGGTAAGGTGTGTTCGGCACAAGGAGGATAGTGCGATTGTGGAAAAGAAGCGAGATTTGTTTTTGTGTATGTGCATGATTACCTTAAAGGAAGAAAATAAATGCTCATTTGACCATTGAATGAGAACTATATGTCTTCCTAAATGTAGAAAATGTGTTTTGTTAATATTTCAATAATAGTCTATATGACTATGATTTGTATCATTGTTGCATTCATGAGGATTGATAACTCATAAATTTTATCCGTTTGTGTCTAATCGTTTCGTGCAGGATGGTAAGTTTATTAACAATTTATGCAGGTCAGACTTGCCATAGTCAACTTCTACAGTGTAAGTACAAGTAAATGCATATTTACTTATTAGGATGATGACATGACTGCCTCGTTGAGGAACTAAATTATTTGAATTTTGATTTTCTTGCATGACACATTTGCCTCATTGAGGAACTGCCTGTTGGTGTGGTTGTTTATTATTTTTATTTAGTTTGATGTTTTCACATGCGGATTTATTGATTTTGGGATGAAGATTTCTCACACCAACTTTATTGCTTACACAAGTGAGCTTTGCTTCTTAGGTACATTCCTTTGGGAATGTAGCCGATTAGCCTTTCAGGTTTTGATATTTTTTAGCAGCGTTACTGGAGTTCCGTTAGTGGGGCTAGCAACGTCAGAGTCTTTTCGGGTTAGAGTTTTATTTGTTTCAATAATTTAATTATGTTTTAGTTGTTGCTACTAATTGTTTCTGTTGTTATTGAATTTTCACGTCCCTAGTTTTGGGGGAACGGATAATCCTACGTGAATTTTAGGATTTTCGTTTTCCTCGAAAATCGGGGCGTGACAACTACCTTGTTCAATCTCGGTCAAGTTAGGGTTGTCCATGGATCGGGTTTTATTCGAAACCCATCCGATCCAAAAATAACGAATTTGAATTTTATGTTCACGAATTTCGATTGGATTCGGATTTCAAAATTTAATCCAAAATTCTTATCGAATTGGATTCAGATTTGGGTAAAGTTTGATCCAATAATAATCCAAATTGTAGAAGTATTATAAAATAATAATTTTATAAATATTGCATGTGTATTTAAAAAATGCGGGCTTTTAGTCATTTCAGAAAATTATTCATTTCAACAAAATGGGAGCTTTTTTCCATTTCAATTCTTTATTTTTTATTTGATTTATTAGAAAAAAATTATCTTAAAAGAGTTTTTTTTAATTATCAAATTAAGTTATTTCAAATTGGATTCAAGTGGATTTTGGATTTGGATTGGCTTAATTTGTATTTCATTGAATTTGGATTTCTAAGAATCTGACTCGAATTCAATCCATTTTCAGCCCTAGATCGAGTACAGTTAGAGTGGAATTTAAAATACACTCTAAACTTTATTATAATCTTTAATATTATAAATTTAAATGTATAATATTTAAAAATAAAGTTCCATTTATTTTGAATTTTTTTCTTTAAATAGGTTAGAAAACAAAAAATATATATGCATTTATTTTTTTTAGAATACAAAAAAAATGCAAAAGTGTAAATGAATTGAGCCAATAAGCCTTCATGGCTTAAACAACTCCACTAAGTGAAATTACTAATATGGCTTAGCTTAAAGCCTTTTTTTTTTCCATTGATGTTACTTTTATATCTTAGGTTATTCACTTTATACCTAAGAAGCATTGATACACAAAAAAAATTCAATGTACCCATGTCGGATATGCCCTATACTGATACACTTGGGAAAAAATGGCTTTAGGAATTCTTTTAGGCTTTGTTCTGTATACTTCACAAATCCTCCTTGCATGAATGAGAACAAAAGGAGGTGTAATCACATTGTTTCAGCTGATGTAAGTAGACAGTGTACAAGTTTTACGAATTCTGCTAACAAAGTGCTACTAGAGCTTCGCCGTCATGATAAGATCAAACTACAGAACTTTCAACTTGACTCTGACTATGAATGTGAGCCTGAAACTATCACTTCATGGAATTGTGAGTTACGTAAGCATAGTGTGAAATATCTGCGCCTCAGTTTTACAAAACCAACATACAGAAAAACAATTATGCTCGACACTCATCCTATATTGTTGTCTAGTTTTTTTTTTTCGCCACTTACAAGTTTTGCATTTTGAAGGAGTGATAATTAAATATCAGGGTTTAGTTGCCAAGGCCCTAAACAATTGTACGCTTCTTGAAACTCTGGTTGTCATAAGATGCAAATTTCGAAAGTCAAACAAACTGCGCATTTTCTCCCAGCATCTTAAGAAGTTGGTGTTAATAGATCTATCTTTATTCGGGTCTTATCATAGTCTAGTTACCAAGATATGTGTGCCAAGCGTCACTTTGCTAACATTGTTTGATTCATTGAAAATGCGACGCTGTTCTCTAAAGACACTAACATCTTTAGTGAATGCTGATATTCGAATAAAAGGAGTCGGAGAGACTCTATTTCCAGAGTATTATGCTGAGCAAATGATGAAACTTGTTAGCAGACTCAGGCATGTAAAAGACCTGACGATACAGGTGGATCCTTGTTTGTTCCCTTCAAGTGGTCATGATGAGGAGGTCAGCATTAAAAAGCCTATGCTTTTGGGTTTAAAGCGCTTGGAGTTAAAAGTAACGTCTTATGGTGACTACATTCCAGCATTGACAGACTTACTGGAAGGCTTTAAGCGTGTTGAAACTCTTGTCCTAGAAAGACTTCAGGTACGAGACTTGTGCTCTTGTAATTAAAATTCATAAGTTGCTGAGTTGTATATATATGTTTTACGGATAAGTAAGTCTCATATTGTTCTTTTGCAGAAAAAGGGAAAAGAAAAAAGTTCTAGTCCAGATATCAGCATGAATTCTTACGAGTTAGAATGGGGCACACTCGGCGAGGTCAAGACTATTGAGATGAAGAATTTCGGAGCTACAAATGATGAATTAGAAGTTCTGAAAGCTTTGTTAGCGAAAGCAGTGGTCTTAGAGAAAGTCATACTGAGTGTCTCTGTCCGATCCATATGTTCAGTATAGGAGATGTTGAAGAAGGAGATAACAAAGTTCCGCCATAGCTCTAGCAGCATTCTTTTCTTATTAGTTAATCCTAAAACATCAATGGAGTACAAGAAATATGCGAAAATTTCAGTTGTTAGAGAGAGATGCAAATATGTAACTTCATTGTAAAATTGTTAGGTCTATAAGAGACTTCAACTTTGCCTTGCATGTTTTTGATTGCATCAAACTCATTCTTGTTCAGACATAGTTCGACAAAGTTTTCAGAGAATCAAATTCGTGTTAATCCTACAAACCATTTGGAGATACCGAAATGATTGTATTTTCAACAGTGCTAAGATCTGTCCTAAAACATTCCTGAGTCAATTTCATTATAGTTGGCAGAGTTGATCCAAACACTGGTTCCCCAAACCCGTCTCTTCCCAGGAAAAACCCATCCAGTTCCATGCAGCCTTAGCCAATTCCTATAGGAGCACCCTGACCTAGCCACCACCCACCACTACTGTGCAACCCGTCCTCGGTCCACTTAACATAGTAGAGAGCACTCGAGTCAAGCTTATTCAAGATCAGACTCATTGTGCAAGAACCCATCCTATCAATAGCATTAACGGGGTCATGCCTACCTTCCCTTACCCATTACACTTCGACACGATTATAGTCTTTTATGATGCCAGTTTTTTTCCTAATTCACAACAGGGTTCTATGGCCATTTTTGCGATAAATCTTCAGGGAGAGGTTTTGGCCACAGTTGCTTGTCCGATTGATGGGAAGATTCTAGACAGTACCATGGCAGAATGTCTTGCAGCTGAAGCGACACTCTTATTGATTCAGGAGAACCAGTGGAGATCAGGTTTACTTCTAGGAGATTCAGGAGTGTTGAATGCTATTTTGAACCAGTATCAACAGCTTTTTCTTTTGGCCACTAGATGGGTGAGACGCCCCATCATTAGTAGTATTAGTGATGCATGAGAATTTCTAGGGTTCCTAATTTGGATTTCTAGCGTTCCTAATTTGGTTTCTAGGGTTCCTAATTTGCTCTCAAAGTTATTTACTAAATAACTTTGAAAGATCTTTCAATTTAATTAGGAGTATTTTTAGTTTCCTTTTAGGATTAAGCATTATTTTTTTTAGGAATATACTGCTTGTTATATTAGTATTTTTTTTTCTTTTAGAAATAGGCAGTTTCTTTTTAGCATTTACTTTTTTCTTTTAGGTAATATTTCTTTTATCGTTGAGGAAGAGATTCTGAACCCAATTTGGGCCAGATTTTTGGCAGACTACTTATTTTATTACGTATTTCGTTTTAGTATGATTATTGGAAATTGTCATTTTTTGGTAAAATTCTAATAATGAGTTTTAGCTATAAAGCCCGGCTTGTGGGCTAATTTAGAGACAGTTTTTTTTATTTGCATAATTTTGAATTGACATTAGAGACATTTCTCTGTGTTTTGGGCGATTATTTTGTATTCTCCCTTGTAAATTATCTGTTACAACTAGCCTGCAGGATAATCGCTATTCTGCTCGGCATCAATTGGTATTAGAGCTTCAGCATCTTCTTGGGGTGAGATTTCATCAATATTTTATGATTGGTGGTCGTGGTCATGGTCTTCGCGGGCAAGTTTCCGAACTAGGAAGCTCCTCACCGTGATCGTAAGATTAAGAATATGATGATTGAAGATTTACAGAGGCAAGTTGCAGAGTTAACTCGACATCTAACGGCGCAGGATTGCAATAATCGTGAGATGGAAGATCAAGATTCTAATTCAAGTTTCGAAAACTCGTATCCCAATCGTGCTCGATTATGGGAGCATGGAGAACCTGTGTATGACGATAAGGAGCTTGAGGAAGACGTGGTAGACGAAACTAAAGAGTTTGGAGAGCCTATGTATGACACTGATGAAGAGGAGGATGAAGATTTTGAGTTCGAGGAGGATCCCTCGAAGATTGAGTCTAAAGGTGTGGACGATGATGAAGATCAAGAAACTACTGATGGTGTTGGAGATTGAGAGAAGATGATGAGAAAGACAGATAAGCTCATGGACAAAGAGTCATGAAGGACCCCAGTGAGATAACATGGGATCAGTCAATAAGAAGCTCAAGGTCATTGTAGCTGCACATGGTAGCAAGGAAACTGAAAGAGTTGAACAGGTTGAGCAACTAACTGTCTTGACAAAGGTTGCTAAGACTCATGCTCAGAAGCTTGAGATCTTCTTCAATGTTGTATCTGTCGAGCATCACCATCAGCCACCACCTCACCTACCTCCCTCCCTCACCCACTCTCTCGTCCCTCCCCTTCGTTTCCCTCTCTCCCGTGCATGTGTTGGAGCCAAACGGAGAAGAAGAACAACGAGAAACTCGCGAGACGCAGGACGCGGCTCGCTGGAGACGAAGACCGCGAGTTTCTGGCGGGAGAAAACTGATTTACAAATCAGTTCAGCTATTTGCACCCTGAACATTTGCTTTTTGTACCACTACATTGCACTTGCAGCCCTTCGCATCTTCGTGCAGGAATTGATGGATTCCACCTACACCAGTGTTGTGCCGTCATCCACCATGATTTTCTAGCCCCTGCAGACGTAAATTCAGATTTACCAGTAGAGGTGCAGTAACTAGCAGAGTTTTCCACAATTACCTCCGTGAAAGACGTTCCAAGAATAAGATCCTATCTATCTACAACTCCAATAATGAGAAACTAGAGGATATGAAGGACATTGAGGCTGAATGCATCAGGCATTTTGGAGAGGTGTTTGCTGAAGACCAGGGAACCTATGATTCAGGTGTCATTGATGGCCTTCATGCTGAAAGAATCATAACTGACTCAGAGGCTATGGAGCTGAACCAGGAGGTGTCCAGGAATGAAATCACAGAAGCTCTATCCTCAATAGGATCTGATAAGGCACCT
Source organism: Berberis thunbergii (assembly GCA_003290165.1). NCBI lineage: Eukaryota > Viridiplantae > Streptophyta > Magnoliopsida > Ranunculales > Berberidaceae > Berberis > Berberis thunbergii. The sequence goes on from QNQO01000773.1 coordinate 151,287, forward strand.
GGCCCGGATGGCTTCTCTTCCATGTTTTTCAAAACTGCGTGGAGGGTCATAGGGATTGATTTTACGAAGGCAGTGACAAACTTCTTCAGAAGCAAGAAACTCCTTGGAGAGGTAAATGCGACGTACATTACTTTGATTCCTAAGGTCACTAATGCATCTTATCTGGGTGATTTAGACCAATATCTTGTTGTAATGTCTTGTACAAATGCATTACCAAGATCTTGACAAACAGGATGAAGAAAGTGGTGCATAGATTGGTAAGCTTGGACCAGTCTGCTTTCATCAGAAGCAGGTATATACATGATAATGTGATGCTAGCCCATGAACTGCTTAGAAATTATCACCGTAACACAGGAGCTCCTAGATGTGCAGCCAAGATTGATCTAAGAAAAGCATATGACACGGTTAGATGGGAAGCAATTGAGCATGTTATGAAAAAAATGAACTTTCCTGGTCAGTTCATTGAATGGGTGAAGGTATGCATAACAACTCCAAGATTTTCGATATCTATCAATGGTTCGCCTAAAGGGTTCATAAGGGCCAAACGAGGCCTTCGCCAAGGGTGCCCCATGTCACCCTACTTGTTTGTCCTGGTTATGGAAATTTTACATTTACTTCTAAAAGAGAAGGTGGAGGAAGGAGAATACATGTTACATCCTAAATGCAATAATCCACAGATCACCCACCTTTCCTTTGCAGATGACCTCATTGCTTTCTTCCATGGTAGCTTCCAGTCTGCACATGCTCTTTCAACTGCTCTGAACCTTTTCAATTCAAGCACGGGTCTTGCCATTAACTGCTATAAGAGTAGTCTTTTTGCTGCTGGGGTCTCTAATGAGGAGCTAGAGTTGATAACTAGGTGCCTGACTTTCAAACTGGAGACTCTTCCAGTGAAATACCTGGGACTACCACTAATTTCCTCTCGCCTGGACTACAATCAATGTTTACCACTGATAGATAGAATTCGTAAAAGAGTACAATCCTGGAAAAATAGGACCCTCTCATATGTCGGTCGCCTAACTCTGATCAAGGCCGTTTTGAACAGCCTACACGTGTACTGGACCTCTTGCTTTGTCCTACCTCTAAGTGTTCGAGAGGATATCACAACAATCATGCGGAACTTCCTATGGTCAGGCTCTGATGAGTACACTAAAACTCCTATGGTTAAATGGACCCAAGTATGCCGCCCTTATAATGAAGGCGGTCTAGGGGTGAGGTGTATTGAAACTTCAAACAAAGCCGCTATGTTGAGACATGTATGGAATATTGTCTCCAACAAGAATAATCTATGGGTACAGTGGACAAAAAGCAATCTGATCAGAGGCAAACATTTCTGGACCATGGATATTCCTGGTGACTCATCATGGTGTTGGCGCAAAATTCTTCAATCCAGGGAGCAAGCATCCTCACTTATTGTTCATTCAATTGGTGATGGCAAAGACACCCTTTTGTGGAAGGACCCATGGCATCCATTAGGCATTCTTCTGCACAGATTCCCCCAACATCTGACATACCACACAACGCTCCATCGCAATGCTAAAGTAAGTGCCCTTATTACAGACAACAACTGGAATACTAGGTTGCAAGGACGACCTGATTTAGCTAATATAAATGCTGAACTTGATTCAGTGGAAATAGATAACAAATACCAGGATGAAGTCATATGGATGGGGGGTCATGAAGGTGAGTTTACTAACCGGAGTGCTTATTACTCACTACGACAGAAAACGCAGCCTGTTTCGTGGTCTAAACTGATTTGGTTCACAGGCAGGATACCCAGACACAGCTTCATTACATGGCTTGTCAGACACAAGGCGCTCAAAACCCAGGACAAACTGCACAATTGGCGAGTTATAGACAGCTCACTGTGTCCTCTCTGTGGTGATGCAGCTGAGTGTGAAGAGCATCTATTTTTCAGGTGTGGGTACTCAAGCTTTGTCTGGACACGTATTCTCACCCACCTAGGCTATAGACATCAGCCAATGGACTGGACAGTAGAATGGCGATGGTGCGAACAGCACTTCACCGGTGCATCACCTAACTCAATGTTGAAAAAGTTGGCCTTGAATGCAACCATTTATCACCTATGGATCGAAAGGAATTGCTGGCTGTTCCAATTTCAGTTCAAAGTAGCTGCTGACCTGGTTCCAAAGATCATTGAAGATGTTCGCTTACGAGTCCTTGTCCTGGATCAGCAAGTGGAAGACACGGCTGATAACAGGGCGTTATTTGATAGTTGGCGGATTGGAACACAGTTTCGGCAACGCACCAGCACTCTGCATGCATGGCAACGACCTGAAGTTGGTTGGTTCAAGCTCAATACCGACGGTTCACTCCAAGGTAATAAATGAGGCTATGGTGCGGTCATCCGGGATCACAAGGGACAGGTGGTGGCAGCAGCAGAAGGGTCTAGACGAGCGCAGACTGTCACCCTGCATGAATTACAAGGAATTGAGATAGGCTTTAAACTAGCACACCGACATGGCATTCAGCGGGTGGTCTTGTGCGTGGACTCAAGTAATGCATTAAAGTACATTTCTACCAACAAAGCTCCACCTTGGGAAGCAGTACACACAACTAGAAGCATCAAAGAGGAAATGCGAAATTTGCAGAATGCCGAGTAATGCATGCAGTAGGAGAAACAAACCAAGTAGCAGATAAACTGACTAGCCTTCTACCAAATCATGAGTTTGTGGAGATCACTCATAGTTCCTTTGCGGAGGACATTAGGAAGATTGTTTTTGATGATGCTAGAGGTAGAAAATCTACACGAATGTAACTGAGATCTGTCTTGCCTTATTTCTTTTTTCAGTGGTCTGGGGAGCCCATATAAACCCCCACGCTTGCCTTTCAAAAAAAAAAAAAAAAAAAAAAACTAGCAGAGTTTTCTAACTTGATACCAGAGGATCTTCCTCCTGGACTGCCGCCAGAGGATTTCGATGATGCTGTTGTGAACTCGAGGACGAGTTCTTTCCAACCCGGGGCGACTGATGCAGGAGAATTTCTAGGGTTCCTAATTTGGATTTTTAGGGTTTATAATTTGGTTTCTATGGTTTCTAATTTGCTCTCAAAAGTTATTTACTAAATAACTTTGAGAGATCTTTCAATTTAATTAGGAGTATTTTTAGTTTCCTTTTAGGTAGGCATTAATTTTTTATAGGAATATATGCTCGTTAGTTTAGTATTTTTTATTTTGAAGAAATAGGCAGTTTTTTTTTAAGATTTACTTTTTTCTTTTAGGTAATATTTCTTTTATCGTTTAGGAAGAGATTCTGAACCCAATTTGGGTCAGATTTTTGGCAGATTACTTATTTTATTACGTATTTCATTTTAGTATGATTATTGAAAATTGTCATTTTTTTGGTAAAATTCTACTAATGAGTTTTAGCTATAAAGCCCGGCTTGTGGGCTAATTTAAAGACAGTTTTTTTTATTTGCATAATTTTGAATTGACATTAGAGATATTTCTTTGTGTTTGGGCGATTATTTTGTATTATTCCTTGTGAATTATCTGTTAGAACTAGCCCGCAGGATATTTGCTATTCTGTCGGGCGTCAATTAGACATTTACTTTCTATGCAAAGTTTTTGGTACTGTAATTTTATTAATCGAAAACTTAACTCGAATGCACATGACCTGGCTACTTCGGTGGGCAGACACTGGTGTAATATTTCTTAATATCTTTCAATGCAATGGTTAACCAAAAAAAAAAACCATGATATGTATTTGTCTATTGTAGGAAGGGAAACAATGTCTACTAGAAGATGAAGAGGAGGAAGATGTAGAGTTTGAATAGAGCATGCTGGACCATGTCAGAACACTAGAAATGGGAAATTTTCAAGCTACAGAGAAAGAATTAAAAAATTTAGAAGCTTTATTAAAGACTGCAATGGTCTTGGAAAAAGTTCAATTCAAGGTTGCTGAAAGATCAAAGCAGTTAGTAAATAGGAGGATGAAGAAGGGGATGATAAAAAAGTTGCATCATGCCTCTCCTAGTGTTCTGTCATCGTTCATTGATCCTAAAACGTTGTTAGAGTATAAGAAATTTGAGTCGTTCAAGAACTGGTGGAAACATAAGAGTTCAATGTAGTGTTACTGAGAATACATAGTTTGTATACTTAAAAAGTAGCAGTTGCACTTTTTTTTACTTCTTATTCTCCATTGAATGGACTTCACAATTCTACAGATACCATGAAAGCACATCGATCTATCAAACTAATGGTACAGGTAAATTGTAATTTAACTTTGAATTATGGTTCTGGATTCAAGGGGGAAACTTCATTTTGATTTGCACTGTAAAAAGTTGAAGGTTGAACATTGTAATGACAGGATCAGTGACTTACCAGACGAAGTAAAGATTATTGTCTTATAAAAAGTCCATTTCCGCATTGACATTTTGTGCTGTAAAAATGTAGAAACTCTATTCTTGAAAATACTTGAGGTAAGGCTTCTAATTTTTCTTTTATCTTCAATTTTGATTAATTTACTTTCAGTCGACATCCCCTTTAAATTTACTATCATTTGTATCGCAATAATGTATGGAGAACCATGTTATTATCTGAGATGTGTCTTTTGTAGGAAGGAAACAGTTCTTGTTCTGATGTAGAACTTCAAGAATTGGTGGAAGGGACACTGGTACTAGATCATGTCAAGACTGTCAAAATGAAGAATTTCATGCTACAAAGGATGAACTACAATTTATGAGAATTTTGTTAAGAAATGCAGGAGTCTTGCAGATGCCACACTGATTGTTTCTAACAAGTTAATACTAGGGGTGGGCATTTAGGACCGAAAACCCGGACCGAACCGACAACCGGACCGATCGGGTCGGTTCGGATCGGTTTTAATTTATTTTTAAAAAATCGGTTGTAAAAGCCCGGCCCGGCCCGAAGTTTCTGGTCCGGGCCTCGGTTTCTATTTCTAAAACCCGTCGGTTACCCGGCCCGGCCCGCGTATGAATGAATAGTTAAAAAATAAAAATTAAAACCCTACATGCATTGCCATTTATTGTCCGCTGCTTCTCATTTACTGCGTGCGACTCATCCCCTTCCTGACATTGTGGCGACTCCTCCCCTCCCTGACTTTGTGTGACACTGTGACTCATTACCTCCTCCTCTCCTCCTCGACTTGGCTACTCCTCTCGGATCTCTCCTACTCGACGTTGTCTCCACTCCAATCTCTCTTCACAAAGGTACAATACTGAAGTCACTACTCTGTGTGTTACTCTGTTTTTGAACTTTTTCTATATGTGACTCTGTTTACAACATTAACTGGATTCAGTGATTCACATTCAGTATAAGCATGCATGCAGTATGCACATACATGAGTTATGATTGTCCCTTCCATTGTTATAACTTTATTTTATAAGTATAAGACTATAAGTCTTCTGTGATTCACATTCAGTATAACTTTATAAGCATGCATGCAGTATGCAGTTGCACATACATGTTTGATTGAACATTGAAGAACTTAATCAGTTTTTTCCTTCTCATACATGTCCTGACCATGGCCATGATGAGTAGGTGATTCAGAGTGTTTGGGTGTGGTACATCGAATTTGCAAAAGTGATGGGAAGTTTTTCTATATGTGACTCTGTTTTACAACATTAACTGGATCAGTGATTCACATTCAGTATAAGCATGCATGCAGTATGCAGTTGCACATACATGAGTTATGATCATGTCCCTTCCATTGTTAGGTATAACTTTATAAGACTATAAGTCTTCTGTCTTCTTCATGACTCTGTATTGTATTGATGTATAAAAGAAACAAAAACAAGAGGGAGGGCTTTAAAATTGTTCAGTCATAGTTCGGTCCGGTTCACTAGTTTCCCCTCGTTCATCTTCATCTTGCTTATTAACAAGATGATCATCATTTGATTTAGTGGTATCAATCACAGTAGCTGCAGTAGAACTAGTTGTAAAAATGGGTGTTGCCAAGAAAGTTGGTTTAGTATCACCAGCCATAATCACCACAAACTCTTCTAGATACACAGCCTTGATCGACTCCTCTCCTATATCCTTTCTGTCTGCCTCAACATCATCATCCCTTTCAGTCGAATCAAATCGATTCCAAAAAGAGCAAGCAAGAATTAAAAGAGCAACCATTATGAGACACATCATGGCACCTAGACCTCCAAACAGGTAAGGTATGGAAGAATTCCATACAGAATGAGACTGAATTCCCATTTCCCCTGACTTTGAGTCTATCACCTCCTTCCCCATCTCAATGTCAAGAATATTTTTATCTTGATTTGAAGAATAGATGAGGAAGGCTTGGGTTGGGTTTTGATGGAAAAATTCAAGAGGGAGGGCTGTATTGTTCAGTCTTTTTTCCTACTGCTTACAATGCTTATTAAAATTGTTTGAATCTTTTACATTTCATGAACTTTTTTGCCATGCATGCATATTCATACTTCATTTCATTCATAGTTCATATTTACATGATATTGGTGTTTGCGTATTTTTCAGGTCATTAACTTATTATAAATAAGTCGATATTGGTGTTGTTGGTGACTAGGCAAAAATGAGGAAAAAAATGCCGTAAGTGGTTTTTTTTTTCCCAACATTGTGCATTTTTTATTGGATTATATATTTGAGTTTATTAAATGTTTGTGAATAATAAATGACTATTATTGATGTGATTTAGGTTAAGCGCAAGGCGCTCAACCGTGGAAGGTGTTTCAACAACTCCAAGTTCATCACCATCACCACAAACTCAAGGTACACCGTCATCTCCAGATGAACCATCTCAAAATGCACCACCTAGTCAAGAGGGATCATCATCTCAGAATCCACCACCTACTAAAGCGGGAGGACTTCCCCCCCTTCATTCTACAACAAAAACATCGGAGGTATGGAATCATTTTACTAAAACAACCGTAGCGGGAAAGGGGGAGAGGGCAGTTTGTATGCATTGCAAAAGTGATTTGGCATGCAATACTCAAGTAAATGGTACATCTAGCCTACTTAGACATTTACGTGTGTCTTGTCCAAAATCCCCTTTAAAAGTCGCAAGTAACCAAAAAGTCATTTGTTTTGATAATAAGAATACCCCAGTGTCACACTCATTTAATAAGGATACATGTAGAAGGAAGTGTGTTGAAATGCTTATTATTGATGAACTTCCTTTTAAGCATGTGGAAGGGATAGGATTTAAGCTATTTATGAAGGAGGCACAACCTAAGTTTGAGCCACCATCTCGTAGAACCGTTGCTAGAGATGTGTGGTCTATTTTTCAAGAAGAAAAGGCTAAGATCAAGAGTGTTATATCTCAAAACAATCAAAGAGTTTCTCTCACCACCGACACTTGGACTTCAATCCAAAATGTTAATTATATGGCTATAACCGCCCATTTTATTGATGATGGTTGGAATGTGCATAAAAGAATTATTAATTTTTGTCAAATTATCAACCATTCTGGGGATGCTATTGGGAGACTTTTAGAGAGGTGTTTGAGGGATTGGGGCATAGATAGGGTATTCACTATTACTCTTGATAATGCTACTTCAAATGATGGTGTTGTTAGGCATATGAATAGGAAATTGAATGGGTGGAATACACTTTTGTTGGATGGAGAGCTTTTGCATATGAGGTGTTGTGCTCACATCATCAATTTGATTGTTTGTGATGGATTGGTTGAGTTGCACACTTCTATTAAAAGTATTCGTAGGGCTTGCAAGTATACAAGGTCATCCCCCGCTAGGTTGGAGAGATTTAGACAATGTTTAGCCTTTGAGAAAATTGATAGCAAAGGTCTTTTGCCGTTGGAGTGTAAAACTAGGTGGAATTCGACATACTTATTGTTAGAAGCGGCTTTAAAAGTACAAAAGGCATTTGAAAGGTTGGCGGAAGAGGATATGGACTTTGTTTCTTACTTTAGTAGTGGTGATGACTATTGTGAGAAACCAAGAAATAAAAAAAGAAGGGTTGAGGGAGGTGAGAAAGAAAAAGTTGAAATCCCATGTGCCACTGATTGGTTGTATGCGAAGGCTTTTGTCAAGTTTTTGAAGAAATTTTATGAAGCTACTTTGAAGTTTAGTTGTTACCAAAAGGTGACAGCCAATGCACCCTTCCAAGAAATGTTCAAGATTGTGGAAGATTTAAAGTCCACAATGAGAAATGGTGATCCCTTCATGAAAAAGGTTGCAAGTTCCATGAAATTAAAGTTTGACAAGTATTGGGGAAGTATAAAAGATGTAAATCAAGTTATGCTTGTGGCGGTGGTTCTTGATCCTCGTTACAAACTTGACTACATTACTTACGGGTTAGAATTCCTAGTTGAAAATTCTTTGAAGGCAGATGAGTTAACACTAGGGGTAAGAAATTTATTAATACGCTTGTATGGAGCGTATAGAAATGATAATCCAAATCAACCACATGCTTATTCAGAGGTTTCGGATGAGAATGGTGGCATTGGAAATGAAGAAGGGAGTGATCCATTATTAGATGGTTTTATGAAAAGAAGAAAAGAGAAGGATGTGGTTCATATTACAAATGAAGTTGATAAGTATTTGGCAGAGGCATCTGAAAATCCAAAGAATTTAGCATTTAATTTGCTAAAATGGTGGAAAGAAAACTCTTCAAGGTTTCCCATCCTTTCTAAGGTTGCAAGGGACGTGTTTGCAGTTCCAGTTTCAAGTGTGGCTTCGGAAGCCGCTTTTAGCGCTGGAAAAAGAGTTGTGGATCCTTTCCGAGCCTGTTTGACTCCTAAAACGGTGGAAGCTCTTATTTGCACCAATGACTGGCTTAAAGCCGATGCTTTTGACTTTTTTAAAGAGCTCACGGAGGATGAAATAGATTTCTACAGCTCTTTGGAGAAAATGGAGAAAGGTAAGAAAATTTTATTCATTTTTGAATACTTTTAACTTTGTCAAAATATTTTCTCATGTATGTGTGTATGTTCTTGACTTGTAGAAATTGAAATATTGCAACTTGCGGAAGATATTACAACTCCTAGTTCGGCTAATCCAATCATCTAGATTGAGGTATGTTTAATAATTTAGCCACCAAGCATGTATTTTATCTTTTTACTTTATATTGCAACTTGCGGAAGATATTACAACTTTATGTTCTTGTTGTTTATATTTTTCAGGCAAATCCCGTGCCTTATTGACATTGATTCCTGCTCGTCCAGATGGGTCTAAATGTCTAATGGTGGTGTTTTAAAAAAATTTCAGTTCTTATGTAATAGGCTGAAATAGACTTTAATAGATAAGTTTACTAGTGTTTTCAAATTAATGTTGCATGATAACAGATAAACTCATTACTGATATGCAGAAGGTACTTGTTCAATAGATTTTGTTTTGGGTGAAAAGTCCTTGTGTATTGGGCCTTGGATGGCATTTACAATATGTGTTGCATGATATTTTATTTACACTTAATCAAACTCTAATAGTTTAACTTTAAACCTTAAACTTTACACTTTACACTTTACACTTTTACAGTTACACTTACAGACTTACAGTACACTGGTTTGGTGGTACCACATGCTGGATTGCATTGTAAATGCCACTAAATGGATACAATGTTGAATGTTAACATTGTTGAATTGAATGCATGGGCCTTTCATATGGACCCTACACCCTAATGTGTGGGTGGACTGGATCCAAAAGAGTTAATAAAAAGAGGTTTGTTGAATTCAAATGGAAAAAGTTGGTTTTGAATGCATGTGGGCCATTCAGTGAGTGAGAGATTTGTTATTGTCTGTTGATAAAAAAAAGAACCGAAACCGACCCGCACCCGGCCCGAAAATCGGTTACCCGGGACCCCGGTTAACCGGTAAACCCGGTCCGGTTTCGGGCTTTAAAAACACGGGCCCGACATGTTCGGTCCGGTTTTCGGTTTCTCCGCTTTGGGCCGGTTATCCGTACTTGCCCACCCCTAGTTAATACATTCAATAGGGAGGATGAAAAGGACCATATCAAAGTTTCATCGTGCATCTCGTAGGGTTTTGATATTGTTTGTAACACTATCGGAGTATGAGGAATTTCAGTTATTGGATAAGTGATGCAAACATGTGACAGACTTTAATGTAATAGTTACGTCTCCTTGTTCTGTGTTCTGCTAACAATTGCACTTTGTCAAGTCCGGTGTGTTCTCATGAGCCCAAAAATCCACCAGCACTCAGCAGACAAACTGTTACCTTTTGGAAAGGAGGTGGGTGATGTTTGTGGTCGAGTTTAGCTCGAGCATAACCGTAGAATGCGGGTCTATCCCATGATCCTGCTCGTATTCACTACTTTATGAGAACAGTGTAGTGAAAACTTGATTCGCAACTAGGAATACCAAATACACTTGCACTTGAACAATTTACACTTCCAACAGTTTGATGTTGAATTGCTAAGCACAAGGCATGTTCCTTCCCATAACACAACCTTCACTGTAAATTCTAAGCAACTTAACCCAATTGGGATTTGCTTTTCATACTTGCTCGTGGTAAAAGCAAATGTACAATAATGCAGATCTCTACCAAAACCTATGATTTAGCCACCAGTGAGCATTTACAATAATGCAGATCATTTACAGATCTCTACCAAAACCTATCAATTAGTGTTTGCAACTATGGTCCATTCTCACGATTTGGTGTAAATCTGTCTCTGTCAGATGGCTTGTTCATGCTTTCTGGTTCAACTTTGACACTGATGGGTTCATCTACTGACATAGAAACCACATCTGAAGCCTGACAATAGTAAAGGGAAGATGAGTTGCACTTGAATTGCTTCAGTTACGGATTATAGTTTGGGACTGAGTTTTACCTTTGCATGAGGGTGATCCTCAACAATCGTATCCTTCTCGTCAGGACGTACAGCGCCTTTCTGATCCTCCTGGAAGAATAAAATAACTTGTCAGAAAACTGCTATGATGACTTAAAACAAAAACAGTCAGAAGGTGGTCCCTCAAAGATGTACAGATTCATATATTATAAAAACATGGTCTAGTAACTATATTATACCAAATAATCCTAGACCTTTTGAATGTAAAACCATATCCATTTAACCAGGCAAGTCATCAATCACCACTTACCAATAATGCCTCAAAACCATGAACATAATTTGTTAACATCTTACCATCATTGTTATTGGTGTCTGCACCTCAAATCGTAAATGTCTTCATAATATTATCATATAATTGTAATATTCATAAAATGTATACATTTCCTTCAGCCATGAGAATGAGACTGGCTTGGATTCTATGTGCAGTGCTAGAGAATGACATTAGGGACATCAGCAAATCGCCACAAGGAGGGTTGGTGGTGAAAAAAATAGCAACATTTTAATTGAGAGGATTTCTTGTGATGTTCACCTATTTCTTTCTCCAGTGCAAGATAGCTGCAGAAAGTGGAGCAGGCTTCCCAGAACTATAGGCACAATTTCTGAACCAAGTTAAAGGACTCAACAAGTGACCAGGAGGATTCAGATCAAAGTCCAAAGAGAAAGAACATAAAATACACCTTTCACAGTGACATTACAGGGGAAGCACTACAATAATGCAGGATTTTACTCAGGGAACAAACCTGCACCAGTGGCAGAGTCATTGATTACACGTTTTTTCTTCGTTCTTTTATTCCGTAGAAGGGTAGTATGATATATATATTAGAATGCTAATGACTGCAACATAGAGACAATCTCCGCACACCCATATGCTTCTCAAGAGAAAACAATGTTGAATGACTTCCAATCCCGTCGCTCAAATAAGAATGTGTGGTCCAAGATTAAAAAGTATGTCATTGCATCTTTAGCATATTCATCTTCTTTTAATTCTGCCAGATCTTCACATCAAATCATTTAGTTGCTACTTGCTAGGTCTAAATCCATTTCAAAATCTAGCCCATAACATGTAGTACACAAGGTAAGAGAAAAATGTTCACCACCCATTTGCTTCTCATCATTCAGAGGTTGACTATTTGCAAATATCCAGTTAACACCAAAAGCATGTACCACTTTCTTTGAATGTTTGTAGTCTTTCCCCGATTGAGTATGGAGGGCTTAACTTTTCACCTTCCTTCATCAAATTTTGAGGACAGCATATTCTTTGATATCATATGAAAATGGGAGAATTAGTTTTCATGATCTACCTAGCTAATATGTTTTATGATTCCAATGGAAACCTTAAACTTTTAGGGATTGTCCTTGTAATCTATTGGGTTTTTCTTTTCCTACAACTTAGTCTCTCCTTAGTTTTCTCCTCAGGTATTTTATGGAAAAATGTTTGCTGTAATCATCTAAAAAGATTAAGTTCATGAGTATTATCAAGAGGAAATAAAAAATGGATTAGAGCACATATGAAGCTCCATTCAACATGGTGTCAATTATTAGACACATCCAAGTAGGTGTTAAACTTGAGGAGAAATATGACGGAAATCTTATAGTAGTATGATAATGATGATATTTATGTTTTCAAACATTAAATTAGAACTTGATGTATACCCTTAAGAAAGAGGGTGCTTCAGAATTGCGCTTTTCAACATGCCTTTTAAGCAAATCACATGGGGGTATGGGATGAAAGGGGAACGACATAATTTGAAAGATACGATTTGGGAGGTTTGTAGTGGGTACTGCAACCTAAACTATATATATCCTCAGATCCTCAGAGGTAATGAAAGAGCTGAGTGCAGTTGAGGCAGAGGATTTGTTCCTGCAACCTGGAGATGGAACAAAATCCACAATTTGCTGTGGTTAGGAAGGGAACCATAAAAGCCTGCTGCTTCCAATTTGCAAGTTCACATTTGCGCACCACACAAACATAAAAATAGATAAGAATATGAATATCTAATAAAAATACCATAAAGCTCCTGATGGATTTTGGGTCTTGGAATCTCACCCTTACATTAGCATATAAATTGAAAACCACAAAGGTGTTGAACCCTTTGGGCTCATAACAAAATATTCATCTCCAGGATAACATCAATAGCTAAGAAGTAAGATGCATTCTAACCCATAATTTAAGGTAAATAGTAGCACACTAGATTGTCTAACATCCTAATACTGAGAAGCTGATAATAAGTTAAAAAACAAAAAACAAAAGGCCAAAGGAGGAGGACAATACCAGATGTTTAGGTTCAGTTTCAGAAACTTCTCTCTTCAGACTCATGTTCTGCACGTTCTGTCGCAGTGACTTGCTGTGGGCCAATGTTAAAAACAGAAAAAAATTACAATCTGTGAAAAGAACCTAACTAAATTTAAACATAACAAAGAATAAATAATGTACCTATTATCATCTTCCAGGTCAGAATCTGGATCCCATCTCTCATCTGCATCTTCCAGATCTTCATCTGCCTGCACAGCCAAGTACCCCGTCATCCTAATTGTAATATAAAATTATAATCGTGACTGTAAAAAGGCACACCATATAGAAGATAAGAATTAGAGTACCGAGAGAACAACTTAGGAATCTATTTGTGATTAACATAAAGGAATCAACTGACTTCCAATAGACGTTTTCTGTTATTCCAGGCACTCTCAGAAAGGTTCTCATATTCGGGTTTAATGTAGTGGTAAAAAGGTCTCCCGTGATCTCATGAATTATAACATTATGCATACCCTTGAGTATAACATGTATGCATCTATAATTTCTATTCAAATGCAGTCATCTCCATAAAGTTGGTCAATAAACTGGGTTTCCAAAGGCCTCATCTACTCAAGTGTGGCTATAGGAAAAAATTCCTACAGTGCGCTATCCCTAGTTTATTTTGAGCACCTTCAAGAAAAAATTTCTTAATTTGAGCATGAATATTTTATTTTCAATACCCACAAAGCCGCTTTGAAGTATCTGTACGTTAGACCATTTGGATGGAAATGAATAAAAGGGGCATTTCAAGAGATTGGCTTGGAAAGAAGGTTATAATGGAAGCAGTGGTGATTCTTTTGCCAGATGGCCCAGCTTGGCCAGAGAGAAGAGGAGGGGGGTCAGGGTGTTGTGTTGTAATCATCCTCTACTATTTAACAAATTTTTACCTTTTTCAAAAATAAAAGTATTCCTTTCTACAAACTTAACATCAGTGGGACAACCTAAGATCAAGTCTTGATGACTTGCCAAATTACCAAGAGCAAAAATGAGACCACTTAAACCAAGTTATTCAGACAACTAGACCTCAATCCTGCCCACAAAATATGAAACAGTACCAATTGACCAAGACTTTTAACACCTTTTTGCCGGTTTGCCAATGTATCATTTCTCCCACCCAAATCGACAGAAACATGGACTGAGGCACCATGAAAAATGCAGAGAAGCAAACAATGTGAAAACATTGCAAGCACATACTGGAAAATAAAATAAAACCTTAAAAACAGATTCCTCCTTCCTGGCTTGTCCATATTACCCTGAGTACTAGGCAAGATAACAGGGGTTAACCCTGGCCATCTAGGCCTCGCCTAGCAGTCCACTCCAGGAAGGTTTTCTTATGTATTTTTAGAGCCTCTTATATGCATCACTCCAAAATGGCAATTAACACATTTAACTAAAAGCATGAACTTGAAGCATTGATAGCCCTATATACTGATAAGCTTCACTAGAAGAACACCTCGCAAGGTTCAATAGGTGGCCAACTTCAGCTGCTCTCCTGTGACCACACTCGAAACACTCCAAAGTCCAAACAAGGGATCTGTTGCAACTAGGGTTTGTTTTGCCCTTCAATTTGGGTGGGTATACTCAGTATTGACACTTGAGTCAGTTGACTTTGACCATTAATTAATGAATAAATAAATAAAAACACCACATGACCTTCTCATATGAAACCTGCGGTTCAGCGCAGTTTGACTATAGCCTTTAGGTTGTCGCTTGGCAAGGCAAGGAAAATTCATGAGACACCTAGGCCACATCTTAAGGTTTTAACAACAGATGGCTTGACTATGAGGTTAATTATGCAGAAACATGGTTAATATAGTATGAAGAACATTTGCAATCATTAGACTATTACATCATTGTTAGAATTTTAGAAATTTAAAAAGTGGAGAAACACACCTCTGGGAGCTCAGTCTCAGGTGGTCGCTCCTGAAATTGAATACTAGGTGAATGACGGAGCTTCGACAAATTCTCAAGAAGCTTTGCTCTTATGTCCTCCAATAACTGGCGTGAGTTTTTATTTTCCATGTTACTAGGAGCAACATGAAGAGTATAATCCGGGCCAAAATATTCATAATATTCATGCGGTGGCATCTTGTCCTCCACTTCAACACCCAGTGCAACTCCTGTCTGCTCAAGAAGTAGCAAAAAGTAAACTATAACTGAAATCTGAAAAGATCAAATAGATGAAGATGTACCCAAATAATATCCCCTTCTTATTTAATTATGATACAGGAATTTTCTTCCCCAAAAAGGAGAAAGAATTCCTCATATGTCAAACTTGGCAATTTGAAAAGTCAAGTGTACACATTACAGGGGTGAAGCTAGAAATTTATTGAGAAATGACCAGAAACAAAAATTCCCAAAAAAAAGAATATAACGACCTATCAAAAGTTTGCAAAATAGCGCATTCGCGCAGCTATTCACCAACTTTTAAACATTTTCGTGTTGATGACTTTAGTAGTTTTGACCTGAATATGTAGATATGCCATGCTAATTAAAACAAGAAAGAGGAATTACAGATTCCTTTTTCAATAAGCAATCATAACTTAGATAAAACTGACGAGGAATGTTACTGTTGCTTTTAGTTATCAATAATTTACCGTTCCACGTTCTAATTTGAATGGGGTACTTAATGCTAATAGTAATACAGTTCAACTTGATTATCCTAGCACCAGTCAAATGAATATACCTCGTAGCACCAACAACGAGCAACATTACGGATGGTATAACCACCACCACCAAGAAGCAGCAGTGGCACATTGAACGATCTCATGAATCTAACACATTCTGCATGACCTTTGATAGAAAGATTGAAACATCCTAATCTATCTCCAGACAATGAGTCGGCGCCACATTGTAGAACTACAGCACCAGGCCTGAAAACTTCCATAACCTTTCCAATAATTGGTTTGAATAGCGACTGATAGCTTTCATCGTCAATCCCATCATCGAGAGGAACATTAAGGAGTAATATTTCCCTTTACCATATCCAATATCTCGTACATCCCCAGTACCGGGAAAGTAATCTCCAAACTTATGGAATGAAACAGTCATTACCCTGTCAGTCGCATAGAAAGCTTCCTCTACACCATCTCCATGATGGATATCGATGTCAACATATAAAACACGCTGCAGTATTGACAGGACTATCAGACGAAAAATTGATAAATGAAAAGAGAGAACTGATAACATATATGTGACATCAATAAAATAACATAAAAGAAACTAGAATGAGTCATATTAACATATCTTCATTGTTTTATTTTATTTTATTTTGCATAATTGTTATCCTACCCAAACATGAAATTGTCAAACGATGTCTCTTTAAGCACCCCTTGCTTAATGCCCCATCTCCATATTGTTTAGTTAATTCTAATAAGAAGGTCAACGATGGAAGGAGCACTGTTGAAACATTTGTTGTTTCTCTCGTTCCAGATAAACCAAAATACAAAGTGAGGTAGAAGCTTCCAAAGCCCGAGTCCAATCGCTGAAAGAGGGCCACCCTTCTTCCAAGATCTCAACCAAAGTGGGAAGGCACAGTCAAAATCATTTGCAAGTCCAAATCCATTGAGGAAAGGGTTTCACATATCAAAAGGAACTATCAGTTTTCGAGGCAGGTACCTGATACCCTAGGAGTATGACATTTCTTGAGATATATGGTATTTGGATTCGTTGAAAGTGGATGTGGCTAGAAAAATCTTTCTTTTGACAGGTTAGAAATTGTCTTAAATTCAGATAAATACTGTAATACCTCATACCTTTGTTTATGATCATTTTCCTCTGTTTCTTAAGTTTTTCTCAAGTACAGTTCATCAGTTCGTACAAGTCTTTCTTCTTGTTATTTTGCATCTATCAGAATAATAAAAATAAACTGTGACCACTTTAAGCCATTCAGTACATACGATGCAATGCAAAGACTTCCAAACTGTACACCTTCAGAGGCATCACACTACAACCCTCAATTGACCCACATCTAGTCTTCCACTGTCCACAACCTACACTCCTTTGTTTTTCGTTTACTTATCAATTTGAGTTCAGAACTCCCTCCCAAGCATAGAAAATCTAATATTTGACTGAAACCTCATTTTCAACTAATCAGTTGACCCCTTTCTGAAAACAACACACCTGCAGAAAATAAATGGGAACAACCTCTAAAGCATTGACACTATAAAAATCCCAAAGTGTCCATGTTGAACACTGTTGAACACCGCTCCTTGGACACTCATCGGAAACGTGACGGACATTTGGTTAACGTGTCCAGAATGTTTGACAAGGTTGGACACTGACTAGACTAGTCAAACACTGGCTGGACACTAGTTGAACATTATTTGTTTAAAAGCTTTTGTTTGCTTATTTTAATAGTGGATGCAAAAACATTCTGAAAGATGTAAATTTGAAGGTTAATGCTACTATAGTAAGATTTCAACTTATAAAATGAGTTATAAATATGAGTTATGTTAATCATCTAAATGTTTTGGACTTAACCTTCATCTTAGTATGCTTTTGAACCATTGGTAATTATGTTTACCGTTATTTATTCTAATTAAGGCCTGATATGCATTTAGCATTTTTTATATATAGTTGTATTTTATTTTGTTAGTGTCCATGTCCTACTTTTCTGAGATTAGTTGTGTCATCATGTTTGTGCCAGTGTCGTGTCCGCGTTTGTGCTTCCTAGGTGGAAGCTCATTAAATCTAACTTAGAAATATAGATGTAGTCATTCCCGGTCAATAGCATATTAGTTGTTTTTTTTTTCTTGTGGTGAAGGACATAGGGAACTCAACTGAAGACGGCAGATGAAGGAACAACCAAACCATTTGGTGTCTAAACCAATGACACGTGACTTACAAAACAAGATCACAAGTATATCAAACATTGCATTATTAGAGGAAAAGTTGAACAAACCTCGTGAGTCTTCAAAAGTTCCAAGATTGCAATCACGATATCATTAACATAACAAAAGCCAGAGGCCTCACACTTTTTGCATGATGAAGCCCACCAGCCCAATTGATGGCAATATCACAAAGCCCATGGTTTAACTTCACAGCACCACCAACTGACCCACCAGCATAAGTCTGACAGAAAGAGAACAACCCATCAAATACAGGGCAATCTTCACCAACATTGAATCTCTTTAACTGCCTCAGTTGATCCTGCTGAGTTTCTGGGGTGATACTCTTTAAGAAATTAACATAATCATCGGCATGAAACCGGCAAAGATCTCTTTCTCTAGCAGGGAAGGGCTTCAAGACCTGCATCTGCTGAAGCAATCCATAATGGGCAAGGAGAGCATGGGTCATGCGAATGCGGTGTGGCTTCATTGGGTGACCTTGTCCATAGTAGTAATTGCCAACTTCTGGATCATAGAAATAAGATATTTTTCTTTTCACCCCATCAGGACCAGATGGAAGGGAATTCCCCCCGGTTTCCATCACCAAACCTAGTAAGCATTTACATTTGAAAACAAATACGCAAAAGGAAATAATGATTAGGCAGAAAAGAAAACTGGTGCATCAAGAACATAAATTTTGACCAACTTGATTTTTTAAAAATAATAAATAAATTAAAAAAAATAACAGTTAAGAGAAAATTAGACAAGTATACAGTACATTTGTAACTGAAACTGAGCCAGGAGCCAGGATCGTCAAAAACTTGACCAAATTCATATTTCATAATACAAAATAAAGCTTTTTACATATTTCAAATGACTCCTTTTAAACATGTATAAAGCCATTTCAAAATGAATTTTTTATCCACACAAAACAATTTCAGTAAGGAAAACACAAAGTCCCAGTGGAAGAGGAACCACCTGAGTATAGCCACAAAAACGCATCAGGTGTTGTTCATAGACATAATTTATCCTCAGTCAAACATATGTGTCTTTAAAAATTACCCACACATGGCCCAATATCCACAAGTTCACCTTAATGTCTGTCCATGGACTATCTAACTTCTTATGGACATTTCTAACAGTTTTATCGTTTCTTTCTCTCCATACTACCCAGACTATCGCTCTACTCCACACTACCCAGACTATTGCTCTACTGCTCGCTCCCATTCCCAAAACACCATGGGCGTGAGCTTTAAAATTCAGCCCAACGAATTGACTCGAGATTCTCCTAAGCATTTACATCCAATTGCCTTGGTGAAGTCACAGCTTACCTTGGCCCTATCACACAGCACACAAATGGTTTGGGTTGGTCAAATCACGCTTGTTAATGTTGTCAACAGCAGGAACCCTTCCCACAAAGTCTAGACGAAAAGATTGGATATTTCTCTAATTCCTAGTCATTGAGATGTCTTGTCAAGTGGAAGTCCCGACCTTGATTTTTATTGTTTACTGTCCGAAACTCCATACCCTTTCCCTGATCCTTTAATGAAAAATTGTACATATTGGAAATTGCCAACTCTTGAAAACCCTAAACAAGGGCATATTTTGTTCTCAAATCCTGTTCCATTTCACTTTGGTCCACAGATAACACCCCAATCCCTCGGTTAAACTCTCAACTAAAACCTTCTATACTTTGAGTAAGTTTAGCCAGCCTTATTTAGTAGAGCCTTTTTTGGCCTCTTTTTTTTTTCTTCTGTTTTTATACTTTGTACTCATTCTATTCGAAACACAATCACAAACACTATCAATAAAAGGGTAGAAGTGTAAAAAAAACTCAAAAAACCCCAAGAAAAGGCTAACAAACAATGCTAACTAGAATTGTTGAAAAAAAAAGAGATTCCAACTTTCCGCAACAGCAAAGATAAAACACATCAAACCCACCATATGTATGAAGAAATGCCTCGTAAAAATCTGTTGTAACATGTGTACAAATTTGAAAAGAAAAAAAGAAAATGAATTTTAAGCTTTCAATCTCTCTCCCGTATCCTTTATGTAACTCTCGGAGTTAATAACGATAGTTTTAGACCGCAAGGGTACCCACTTTTGTGGAGGAGGGAGGAGATAGACCAATGTAAGTCCGCCGTCCTGGTCGGTATGAGATCTATAATATTCTTTTTGCTGAAATTTTATTTGAAAATAAAATGAAAATAAATATCTTTAAGAAAACAAGACTGAGTCAGATGAGACGAAACCGAGTGAGAGGAGACCAAACCAAGTGATCAGCGATTTTCTCCCACTAACTAGGCCACGTTTTTCAACTTTACAATGAAAAACAAAACAATTTTATAAAGCAAAAGAGTTTCAGTTCTGATCTGATTAGCAAAAGAGTTTTTTTTTCGAGTTTAGTTTTCACAAAGAGTTTTCACTACTTCGAGCAATAGAGATTGTGTCATAGATTTTCGTTCTTCATCCAGTGACTGCTTGGACAAACTTGGGCAGAGCCGCCCAATAAATTTTTGGTAACTTCGTTCCCGTTTATTTTGCAGCAATTGTATTACAACAAAATCAATTCAATTGCAAAACATAGGGTTTTCGTAATTTTGCAATTTGGGTTTCCAAAAATCTACCTTGAAGAAATCAAAGAAAAACCTTTCTCACTTGATAAAACTTCACACGAAACTAAGACAGAGAAGATCAGTAACACAGAGAAATTTAAGAGAGAGTGAGAAGAGTGAAACAGACTAACCAGAGAAACAGCGAGAGGAGTCTCGAAACAGAGGGGTCCGAGAAGATGAGCTTCAGTGGACGACTTGAGCTTCGATTGGTGCCTCTGTCGCTTCAATGGGGCCGCTTTGATGAGCACTTCAGGAGAGCGTGAGAGAGACGACGAAGACCAAAGCGAGCCTTCGGGAGGGGCTTTATGAGAAAGCGGTCGATACTATTAACCTAAAATAATGTAGATACTGTTTAACGCCGCTGCATTGCGTCCAATACTATTACTGCCTGCTCTTTGACACCACCACTTTTTTTTTTCTTTCTTTTTTCTATTGTTCTACAATTTCCTTTTTGAGAACAATATATCAATGGTGCCTAGGGCTAAAAATCGAACCGACATAAACCATGAACCGAACCAATTTAGGAAGATTTTAAAATTTTCAAACCGAAACCGAACCGACTAAAATCGAAATAGAACCGACCGACTATTTTAAACATATTGTATTATTTATATATAAATATATATATTTATTATATATATATATATATATATTCGGTCGATTCAGATTGGTCGGTTAAAATCATATAGAAACCGAAAATCGAACCGACCACTTCGATTTTGAATTTTTTTAAAATCAAAACTGATCCGAACTAAATTTGGTTCGGTTTAAATCGGTTTGATCAGTTTTTTGTTCAGCCCTAGTGATGTCGCCCATTGTTGCTCTCAGAGTGTTCCTTTTCTCCTCATCTCTTCTATCTCTCATCCTTGTCATGTCTTCTTTTTTTATATATTTTCAACATAAAAACAACATCAAGAATAACACACACAATGCCAGCTGACGCCTCACTTCCTGCCACCCTCGTTGCCAATGCCCCACACCAAGCCTCTTTTCTCTCGCTCTGATCTTGCATCTAAGGCAACGAGATTGGATCTCAATCTCACAAAAATGCCTGTAGCCTAATGGTGATACCTAAATTTTGGGGAAAATAAGAGAGAGAATAAAGGAAGAAGTCGGGAAGAGAAGAAGCTTTGAATTAGGAGCATCACTAGAGGAGGGGTGTCGAGTCTGCTCTTGCGGTTGTTGAGGAGAAAGAAAAAAAAAGACAAAGAAATAAAGAGTGACGAGAGAACAAAAAAAAAAGGGATGAGGAAATATGCACGAGGTGATGGTGGGCTGCGGTGAGGCTAGCAACGGCAAGGTTGTCTTCCTGATGTTATTATTGTTAATCGTAGAGGGAGAGAGGCGAGGAGGAGAAGGAAAATTTTTTAAATTGGTTTATAATGGTGGTGTCATTAGTAGGTTCAAAACATGCAAAAATTTATGATGATAGTGTCAAAGATGGGAAATGGTGGTGTCAACCAGTAAGGGCCAAAACAAAATGATGATGGATTGACTTCTCCCAATTTGGGTATGTTACATCCATCGGGTATGTTACACCAGTTTGTGCAATTTGGGCTTCAGTCCATTTAGTTTCAACCACCAAGTAGAAGGGGTCAAGTCAATTTCATCATCTACAAGTTTTACACCAACTATCATGTGTGGTTTAGATGAGTGTAACGGTGGTGGGAAGAGAAATATCAGGGATGAGGTGTGTGGATTTGATGGCGGTGAAACAAAATAGCACAAGATGGAGGTGGCAAAAAAGTTGGAAGAAAATGAAGAAAAATGGGTCACTAGGATTGCCTTGAGACCACTATGAAAAATATGAACCTTTGGATAAACTTTTATAATTTTGGACATGCAAGGCATGTGCATCTAGAGTTGAGGTATTTCAGTTGATGATACATCAAACCATCATTTATTCAGTATCGTACACGTGTCATGATCATCTCGTTAACAGAACAAAGCAGACCCGTTTGCATTTTCAATCCAACAAGGCCCAAACAACACTAAGCGCATTATTGGTAGGATCCAGACAATCAAATCCGAGTTGCAATGAGCCATTAAGCCCACACATCACAAGGTCAGGCCCAATACTCATAAGAAATTTAAAGCAAGTATCTGAGAGATTTACTCAAGACAGGCAAGCCAACAACACATTGGATCCGACTAAGAAACATATATTAAACTATAAGTTGGGTAAATAAACTTCCTTGCGTGGACAACACTTAGAAACAAAAACTTCTCCATAGATCTAGGAGCGCGAGTCGTGTAGGGAAATTATCTCACATGGACAACTCCCAATCAAGAAAATATTTCCACAACAAAATCTCTTGCCCTAAACTACGCCACCAAAGGCCTAGCCGAATAAGGACTCCTACACTATAAGAGTGAGATAAGGTTGATGAACTAGAGGTACGCTATAGAATCCCAGTTTTAAGTATTTCTAAGCCTTATCTAACTTAAGCATCGAAGTGTCATCAGCCACCACTCGGTAGTCCTTGGCACACGCTTGCTACATGTGCAGGTCTAGGTAAATAGCAAATAATGAGAGCAGGAATCGACTACATCAGCGAGATGGTGACAACAAGGTCTCGCAACAATTAAAATTTTGTTGAGCCTTCAAACGCTCCGACCGGCAAAGCACCGCTCGTTCTTCCGCTGCCAAGGGAGGAACCTCCTCAGACCCCCACGCCGGTGGTGGCTGTGGAAAACCCAAGGGTGGACCTACTTTTAGCACAGATGCAACAAATCGCAGAAACATAGAAAGCTTTCAAACAACAGAATCCTCCACCTGCGGAGGGAGGCCGTGAGCAGCAAAGAGCCCGGTATCCAGAAAGTTTAAGAGAGCATGTTCAAGAGGCCGCATTGCCCCAACAATTTCTCAATAGACAAGTGGCGAAGGCGCGACTAATAGAGACCCAACATCCAGAGCCGACATGCACGTTTCGCACAACCCCATCTGCAACAAGGCCACAAACCTAGACGTGTTGTTTAATCTCATGGTCCCTCCATTCATGGACCATATCATTTATGAACTTCTGCCCAAGAAATACACCCCACCAAAGTTGGAGTTTTACGATGGGACAAGAGACCCGTCCGATCACCTGCTCCACTTCATGCACGTTATGGTGCTCAAGGAAGAGTCTAATGCAATAATGTGTTGATAATTCATGCAAGCCTGAAGACGTCATCACTGATGTGATTCCACAGCCTTCCTCCAAAATCCATCGATTCATTCCGGACGTTAGCATTGGCATTCCTCACACGTTTTGTGGGCAGCCAATGGCTCGGTAGGGTTCGCATTATTTGCTGACCTTAAAGCAAAAACAGAACAAGACGCCAAGGGAGTACGTCACTCATTTTAATGATGAGTTGACCCTCATCGATGGTTGCGGTGATGACACTATCGTTGTGGTTTTCGCTTCAGGTTTGAGAAAGGACAAACTCTATGACTTTCTTACCTTGGACCCCCAACCAATATGACATACTTGCTCTAAGATGCCTAGAGATACATCATTCTGGACGAAATGTCGGCCGCCAAAAAATAGGCGGAGTCAAAGAAGAAACCCACTGTTCTGAATGATAGGAAAGATGGGAAGAAGAAAGAAAATGATGACGGTAACAAGAGGAAGCGCACAGACAACAAGACTGACTCAGGCTGCCCTAGGCAGGACAAGGCCTCGAATTATGTCAGATCTAGGTCTGTCACCCCTCTCAATACCAGTCTATCCGACATCCTTGATTCCATCAAGGATTAGAAAGAGATGAAGTGGTCGCCTAAGCAGCAAAAAGACCCTGCGCGGCGCGACAAAATCAAATATTACTCCTACCACAAGGAAAACGAACACGATACTGAGGATTGCAGAAACCTCAAAAGAGAAGTCGAGTACTGGATCAGGAAAGGCAAACTCAAGGAGTTTCTAGGCTCGGACAGGAGGTAGAACCAAACAAAAGAAATAGCGGATGCTATCAAGGAAATTATCGTCGTCATTTACATCATCCGCAGGGCTGGTCCTTAAGAAGAGCAATCAAACAGATCCCGCAAAAAGACACTAACAGATATGCGAACACCATTTCAATATGAGGACTGACAAGTGCAGTACGTACTTCACAACCCTATCCCATCATTGACATTTACGAAGAGGAATCTCTAGGGGTACATTTTCCTCACAATGATGTCCTGGTCATCTCTGTTCTTATCGTTAAGTGGGAGGTAAAGATAGTTTTGGTGGAAAATGGAAGCTCACTAAATGTCATGTTCCTCAGTGCATTCTGCAACATGCAACTACAGGAAAAAACCTAACGCCTGCCACCCACCCAATGGTCAGATTCAGCGGAGAGAAGTGCTTCCCCATTGAGAAGATCAATCTAATGGTGGTGGCAAGAGAGCCACAATTACGGAAGTACCTTGTCCAAGAGTCCATGGCAGTTGACGCCTTGTCCACCTACAACATTATTCTGGGAAGGTCATGGCTTCATCACATGGAACCAGTGGTCTCCACCCTGCACCATTGCATAAATATACAGCCAACCATGCCCAATAGACTATCTGAGGAGATCAATTAGCAGCAAGAGATTGCCATTATGCAACCTTGAAGCAGCTGAATTGTTGCCAGTTACAACTCGAGCCCACAGAATTGACATGTCAGGCATCAGGCTTAGATAAAAAATGTGAATCACTCTATAAGGGCAGAGGTGTCCAGATAACCAATATGCAACTATGCAGAAATTCAGAAGTCAAAGCTAGCAATGCAATTCAGACTAATAAAGAACTAAATAACGATACTTCAGCAAACGGGCACCAACTCCAAGAGCTGTTAATCAACAAGGAACTGCCCGCCAGCACAAAGTCCACTATTCGGTAACTTTGTTAGCTTTTTTTTAAAAAACTTTCGCTAAAAGGACCAAGCAATTCGAGCCAGGATCATTTGCGCCTCCTTCAGGGTCAGGTTAGCTCAGTCTATTTGTTACTTAGATTTTGTCTCTTGTTTTCTGTTTTCATTTCAGTTTAGAATAGTTGTTTGTACAAGACACATTCCCGAAATAAAACATATTTTATTGATTGCAATGACAATTATTATAAAGCTTGTCGACCAACTAGTACATCAGTTTATACACTATAAGTATCTAAGTCTGGTGCAAGCATATATCTGCTAAAACAAGGGTAGAGACTCCAATCTGCTAATCTGCCCCTAGAGAGAAGGTGGTTAGAGTAAAACGTCTGCAACAGAAGGCGAATGAACACACTCAATTCATTGCTCCGTCAAATCACCTCGCGGGGATGATCCAAATGAGGCAACATGATCCTCAAAATGAAACACATACCTTTTCAACTGGCCGGACTACCCTACAGAAAATGACAAAAACTGGAACAAGAGGATGATGACCTCAAGACGCAAGTGTCTGAAATGCAGTTGAGCTAACGTCACTGGAAATAAGTTTGCATTCATCATAACTCCGCCATGCTAGCCAGCCTTCTAGTTGGAGTGTCATGTGTGAAACCCAAAGAGAACGAACGCCACAAACTAGTTGCTGGTATTATCACCCAACAATAGTGACGAATGGGAACTCGAGAGCCACAAAAGATGGAAGACATACTTGTTCCCTGAGGAACAGTCTGGACTTCTTCTTCGAAATGTAAAAAGGTATTACAGGATCTCATGGGATCAACATGGTGCCCACCCAAATCAGGGGGCACTGCATAATAGCAAGTCTTATAAAAACACATCGGCGTAAATCTCAGAACATTCGAAGACTCCAGTGAGAAAAATCTTCCTCCAGCCTTTGGAAAAAACAAAGCAAACTCTCTGATAAGATGCATGATTGCCTTAAGGGAAGAAACTAAATGCTCATTCGACCATTGAATGAGAACTATATGTCTTCCTAAATGTAGAAAATGCATTTTGTTTATATTTTAATAATACTCTATTATGATTATGATTTGTATCGTTGTTTGAAAAGAAATTCCATTTATGAGAATTAATAACTCAAAATTTATCCGTTTGTTTCTAACCGTTTCGTGCAGGATGGTAAGTCTACTAATTAACAATTTTTGCAGGTCGAATTTACCATATTCAACCTTCACTTTGTAAGTGTTGGTAAAATAAATGTATATTTTTAAGCATGATAAACTTATTAGTATGCAATGTTTGCCTCGTTGAGGAACTACAAGACTTTGAGTATTATTTTATTGTTTATGAAATTTTCATGTTAAAGCATGTAAATTATCTTATTTTACAAGGATGGAGATTACTCATACCAGCTATCTCGCTGACCCAAGTGAGCTTTTGATTATTGGGTACATTCTTATTGGAACGTAGTCATTTGGCCTTTCTCAGGTTATAAAATTTTGGGGCGGCATCTTTGGTGGTTTATTTTTATGGAGCAGTCATCTTCAAAGAGTTACCCAGTTAGAATTTTTGTCTATGTTAATTTTATTTAATGTTTCTGTTGTTAATTTTTCACGTCTCGGGTTTTGGAGAAGCGGATGATCCTAATCCTACATGGATAAAAGGATTTTCGTTTTCTCGATTAGGTTTTTCATATTCTACTCATGTTGCTAACATGAGTAAGTCTAGCCAGCCAGGTTTGGTAGCCATTTTTGGTTTTTTACACTTTTTACCCATTATCTTTAAAACACAACACAAACACCATCTATAAAAGGGCCGAAGTGTTAAAAACCCAAAACTTGGCTACCAAACGTGGCTGGCTAGAATTGTTGTGTTAACATAGTCATTCATTTGCCCTTATCATCTTTTGGACTTTTTAACAAAAGGGTTCTAATCTAAAAGGACTAATTTGGACTTTACTAGTAATTTAGAACCCAGTTGAACTTTTTTTTTTTTTTTTTTTTTTATATATTTTAAGGCCAAATTGGTTAACTAGTATATATCAAAATTAAATTCCGAAGCAAATTTTTATATATAAGAGTACTTACTTAATATTAATTAATAAAAATCATTACAATACTTTAGTCTGGCCTGCTTGGGAGGCTGAGTCATGAGCGTCTTTAGAGCTCTATTAATACAATTACAAAACCACTTGGGATTAGAATTAAACAGACACCTTATATTACTAATCAACGACTGCCACACCCATTTTGTTATAGTACGAGACGAGGAGAGATCATCTTGTAGCATGGACGTGAGAGTCTGTGAATCTACTAAGAGAAGACTTGTACTCCATTGCTTGGCTTGAATGAGTAGAAGAGTTGCTTCTGCTACATAGCATTCGGCCATTGTGATGTCCAACACCTTACCCTCAATTGTATGCGCTACCCTGGCGAGCACGTCCCCTTGCAAAGAGACTGCAAAGACACCAATAACACCTTGGAATGAACAGACATCAAAAGTAACAATAATAGTATCCGGGTCCAAGGGGAAAAGGGTGGGTTGATGACTGTAGAGACTATGATTGCTCTATAACTGTTGATAGAATGAATTTGGTCGACGATAAATTTAATGTGTTCAGTGACTTCCTGAGTAAAAGGGCCAAAAGTGAGTGTAGGGATGTTGTGGGAGATATTTCCAAGATTAGGTGCAGTAATGGCATTTTCCAAGATATGATGGGTCGAGAAAAGTTCAGTCAAACTTGAAGATTGGTTTGAGAACCAGGTTGTATGCCTGATTTTCTAATTATGTTGGAACTTAGCAAAAAAGTTGAGTGGCCAGAGAGAGATGTTGTTGAAAATGCAATTATTTCTTGCAGACCAGATGGTACTAAAAAAGGCCATGAATTGGGAAAACGTCTCATCTTTGTTTCCAAGGAAAGATTTGGCAGATTTCCACATAAAATTAAAATATGTTTGTAATGGCTGGTGGGTTGAGACTATCATCGACCCAGTTGATGGGAATGGGCAAGGCCATCCATAGGTGTTGAATCAAGGGGCACCGGAAGAACAGATGGGTTAGTTCCTCCAAGTTGTTTTTGTAAAAAAGGGCACAAATCCTCAATCGGGGGTATGTAATTTGACCAGTTTAGATCTTGTTGGAAGAATGTTGCGAGTCAGTTTCCATAAGAGAAATAGAACGTTGGGTGGGGCCCGAATTCGCCAAAGTCAAGGGGATATTGTGCTTGAAAACATGAGTGGTGAGTTCTGAGGTGGACGTGGATAAGGAATCTTCATAGCGCTTTTGACCGAGAATTTTCCATTTTAATCTGGAGTCCAAATCAAAGAGTCTGGGGCATCAGACGTCCTAATGATAATATTAGTGTTGTCGATAGCCATTGGAGAGGAAAACAAATAGTGAATCAAATCCACATTCCATTGCGGATCCTGATTGTAGTTCAAAGTCCAAAGCTCCGGGATTGAAGAGGGCACATTTTGTTGCAAGTTAAGTCGGGTGTTATCTATGAGAAGGAGGTTGGGTTTAACCCAACAATCTTTTCCAGAGGTCAATTGAATTACTCAACCTAACTTGCCATAACATCTGACAATTCACCCTTTTGAGTGCTACGAAATTACCTCGCCAGGCAAATGAAGCAGTAGAGGGGGGGTTTGCTATCTGGGCTAGGCTTTTATTGTTGAAATGAATAGCCTTAAGTTGGAGAGTTCTTGCAGAACGAGGGATTGAGAATAGTTGCCACATACGTTTAGCCATTAAGGCTAAATTCTTGTTCCTAGACATAAGAATATTGAGGCCTCCAAGGATTTGAGGTTGAGTAATGAGACCCCAGGTGCATAGGTGTTTTGCCTTGCTATCTGTAGCTCCATTCCACCAGAAGTTACGAGCTAAGGTATCCATTTTGTTTGTGATGGAGCAAGGGAGCAAAAACGTTTGCATATTATATATCGGGATTGAGTTAATACCAGCCTTTGTCATGACCGTTTTGCCAGCCTGAGAGAAAACTTTGGATTTCCAGCCTGAAAGTTTGTTGTTGACCTTTTCGACCAGTAACTGTAAATCATTGGCTTTGTTCTTGGAGAAAAGGATAGGAGATCCAAGATACCTATCCTTGGGGTTGTAGTACTTAGATCCCAGACTTCTATTGATCAATTTTTAGAGCTATAGAAAACTCAAGATTTGTCAAAATTGATACTTTAACCTGAAGCGGGACAATAAAAATTGAGAATGTCTTTGACCGAATGTGCTTCCGCAAGGGAAGCATGACAAAACATCATGAGATTGTCAGCGTAGAGTAGATGACTAATATCAGGAGAATGACGTTTGATAAAGAGATAAGGGGAAAGAGAATCTACTTGGCATAACCCCTAGAAGGTTTAATGGGGGAAAGAGGAGTACCATTGAGAAGTGATGGAGACACACTGTGTGATCATTTCAGTTCATTCTGTCGAGAAGCCTAGTTGGGTTAAGATTTGTGCAAGGAATTGTCATTCAACTCTATCATAAGCTTTGACCATATCATTTTTAATGGTCATCCAATCGTGTTTCTTTTTTTGCATATGGTTCATCTGAAAGAATGTCTCATGGGCTAAGTTGATATTATCGATCGGTTATAGAAAGACATCAAGAAAAACTCCTTGATTTGGGGAGATGATGTTATCTAGTAAAGGCTCAAGTATGTTAACAAGGATTTTGGAATCAACCTTATAAATAATATTGTAGAGACCTATGTGTCTAAATTTTTCAGGAGAAATAGAATTGCCAACTTTTGAGATCATAGTAATAAAAGTTTCATTTAGGTTGGGGTCAAGTCGCCGAGTGATGAAAAATTGTGTGACCACCTCAAAGACATATTTTTTTAACAATCTCCCAATAATTTTTAAAGAAGAAAACATGAAAGTCGTCCGGCCCTGGGGCTTTGTGACTGCTGAAGTCGAAAATAATCTTGGTGATTTCCTCCTCGGTTGGGGTAGCAAGGAGAGATTCATTTTGTTCCGAAGTGACGACCGGTTCAAAGAGGCGAGAATTTGAATTTGGGAATGAGTTAGAGGTTTGGAAGATATTATTAAAATAATCGTTAAGAACTTTTCCAACCTCGTCATGATTAGAATGTCAAACATTATTTTCATTTTTAAGACTAAGTATATGATTTATCTTCCTTTTGAGCATGGTTGCTAAGTGAAAAAACTTGGTATTCTTATCCCCATCACGAATTGCCCGATTTGTTCCGCCAAAATAGTTCATCTCTAATAAAAAGTTCATCCAATCTATCCCGTAAGACTCTAATTTGAGTAGCATTGGTTGTGGAAGTGAAAACATTTTGAAGATGGTCAAGTGCCACTCTGGTATCAGAGATGCAAAGTTGAATATTCCTGAACTCCACCCTATTTCATCTCGAGAGAGTGCGAATGAGGTATTTAGTTTTGACAGGAAAATTCCTAGCCTTAATCTCATGATGGGTATGAGACCAGGAGGAAGAGATCAAGGGGTTCACATTTGGGGTCTCTAGACCACATATGAAAGAACCTAAAAAGGTCTTGGACCATGGTGGTGGGATTTGGTAACTAGTTGCAGAGCAAGGGCTCTATGGTCAGAGAATGTGGCGTGCATAGTGTGTGCAACAACGGATGGGAAGTATTGTAGCCAATCCGTGTTGACCAAAATGCGATCCAATTTTGCTTTGATGTCGTGAGTATCTTTCTTTTTGTTATTCCAAGTAAATTGGGAGCGATTGAGTGGAAAGTCAATGAGATTATGAGTAAGGAGGAATGGACGAAGGTAGGATAAAATCCAATTGAGAAGCAGATATCACTTTCCAATATCTTTTCATATCTTTAAAGTCAAAACTTATGATTACCACATAGAAGACAACCCTGTAGGCAGCTCTGATGATCATGTCCTTTTAACTCCCAAAAATTAAAGAACGAAGACAATAAGACAATGTTGGCTTTATAAATTTTCGCATTAAAGGTGTTGTCCAAAAAAAATCTGGAATCCCCCTTTTGCTAGCGACCCAAATGGATAAATCCACTTTTTAGACGTGCCAAAGCCAAAGCCAAAGCACACCGCTACGTTATCGATCAAACCAAACCCCCCTAAACCCTGCACTCCCACTCTATCCTCTTCTTCTCTCTTTGTTCCTATGATGCGTCATTGCTCCTCCATTTATCTTATTTTTCCTAAGACATTGTTGGATTACTCGAGATTTCATTTATGCGCTTGTAATGCATAACTGGTTAAGTTGATATTAGGGGTGGGCACGTGTCAGGACTCAAGGTCAGAGGCCATCCTAATGGTCTCAAAACTCAATGTCTAATGGTCTCAAAACTCAATGTTCCCTTTTGAAAAGTGCCCAAATGCTTAGCATCTATATTATAGGGGGAAGGTTTGAGCTCTTGACTGTGAGGACGTGTTGCCTCCATTGCATAGTCGGGCCAGACTGTACCGCTAGCATTTTTATTATTTTCTTTGCATTGCTTTTCAACTTCAAACTTGTATTTTCTTCGATCGATAGCATCGAACTAGTCTTGAGCAACGTCCTTCCGAACGTTCCTCCCCATTGTAACCTATTGAATGTGAATGAGAGCTTTTACTGACTATTGTGCATTGTTATATTGTCTACAGATTGATATTGTGCATTCTCAAGTTAATATTTGTGCCCGTCAAAGTAACTACTCATAGGCTTACTAGTGGATTGGATAACTAGTGCCGCACGGATTACTAGTCCGTGACAGTTGGTATCAGAGCTAGAGCTTGTTGAATGCAAACCAGGATGCAGGAAATAAATGAGCGACTTAGCGCTATGGAGGAACGACAGACCAGTCGAATGCATAGACTGGAAAGCAGAATGGACCAGTTGAACACTTTGGGAGAACAGATTAGTCGGTTGGATAGACTCTTTTCACTGGCAGACAGAGTGGATTCGCTAGCTGAGCATGTTGATAACTTAGAGGGAAGAACAGTCGCAATGGAAGAGTCGCCTCACCCCACAGCTCAGGTGATGAGTGACTTCCAATTACAGTTGGAGGACTTATTTGCAAGGGTTGGCTTGCTCACTAAGGCCACCGGGACGACCGATCACCCTAGGATGAAAGTACCCGAGCCAAAGTCATATGCTGGGGCACGAGATGGGAAGGAGTTAGAGAACTTCTTGTTTGATCTGGAGCAGTATTTTCGCGCGGTGAACCCCGAATCTGAAGAAGCCAAGATTACCATGGCGACCATGTACTTAGCAGGTGATGCAAAGCTATGGTGGAGAACCAAATATGCAGATATGGAAGAAGGTCGCATCCTTATTAGAACTTGGGCAGACCTCAAGAAGGAACTCAGAAATCAATTCTTGCCTGAGAACACTGATTTCTTAGCAAGGAGGAAGCTCCACACCATCAAACAGACAGGCAATATTCGAGACTATGTCCGACAATTCTCAACTTGCTTGCTAGATATTCGAGACTGTCTGAGAAGGACAAAGTTTTCTGTTTCATGGAACAAGCTCATCCGCTTCTACAAGCAGAATTGCAAAGGCAGAAGGTGACAGATATTACAAGTGCAATTGCGGCAGCAGAAAGGTTTGGTGATTATATGCCCATGACTGGATCCACTTCGCTCAATCACTCCACAGCTAGAACTGGCAGTACCAATTCAAGCTCAGGGTCGAATGCTCGCTCACCTCACCAAAATTGGGGAAACTCAAGTCAGAACCGAGGAAACTATAATTCCCGGCCGTCCAACCAGAATTGGAGTTCCAACAAAAATTGGAATGCCAGCTCCAGCAACTCAAATTATAACAACAAAGGAGGGCAAAACTACTCTGGGCAGTGGAGACCATCTGTCCCTGCCCCATGCATTCTTTGCAATAGTAGAGATCACCCAACACGCAAATGTCCATCCAAACCAGCTCTACACTCATTAATGTCCTTGCTTCAAGCAGAACCTTCTAACCAGACCGCATCGAGCTCGAACCCCACCAACAGTGAGACCTCCCAAATGGGAGCTCTACGCAAGCTCAATGCCGTCAAAGGAGAAATGTATGAGCATCCACACAAGAAGGCTTTACAATACATCGACATCACTATCAATGGGTTCCCTTCCCAAGCATTGTTGGATTCCGGAGCGACAGACAATTTTATTGCCCCAGATGAAGCTAGACGTGTGGGTCTGAACTTAGAAGGAGATGTGGGTAAGTTGAAAGCTGTCAACTCTGAGGCAATCTCTATCAAGGGTATGGCTAGAGCTGTGCCACTACAGGTCGGTCCATGGGAAGGAAGATCAAACTTCTTGGCCGTTCCACTTGATGATTTTAAGGTGATTCTTGGCCAAGAATTCTTCCGAGGAGCTGCAGCAGGACCATTACCTTTCATGGACTCCTTGGGGTTTTTCGGACCCAGACCACGCATTGTCCCAACCTCAATTCGACCAACAACTCATGATAGAATATTGACGGCGCTCCAAGTCAAGAGGGGCTTGGCCAAAGGAGAAGATACATACTTAGCTGTGGCGAAGCTAGAGATGGAAGATGATACTAGCAAAATCCCTGAGGAAATTGCCCAAGTTATTGCTGATTTCAGCGAAGTGATGCCGAATGAATTGCCAAAGAATCTACCTCCCAGAAGGCTCATTGATCACGAAATTGAGTTAGTCCCTGGAGCCAAGCCACCTGCACGTAGTCCATATCGCATGAGCCCTCCAGAGCTGACTGAATTGAGAACACAACTAGATGGCTTGTTGGAGTCGGGATTCATTCGGCCCTCTAAAGCACCTTATGGAGCACCTGTTCTTTTTCAGCGGAAACATGATGGCAGTCTTCGCCTTTGTGTTGATTATAGAGCCTTGAACAAAGTCACTATAAAGAACAAGTATCCGCTGCCGCTCATTGCAGATTTATTCGACCAACTTGGATCCGCCAGATACTTCACAAAACTCGACTTGAGATCAGGTTACCATCAGGTCCGCATTGCTGCTGGTGATGAACCCAAAACTGCTTGTTCTACTAGATATGGGTCTTATGAGTTCCTAGTAATGCCCTTCGGCTTGACTAATGCTCCAGCTACCACTACACCAAAAACCCCCATTAGCAACGGTTCTGTACCGTGGGCGTAACCCATTGCCACGGCTAAGAGCCGTTGGCTACAGAGGCGTCGCGAAATTCTTTGTAACGGCTAAAAACCGTTGCTAAATGTTTAGCAACGGTTTTATGCTTGAATGGGGGTGATGATTTTGATCATTTAGCCACGGTTTTAAACCGTTGCAAGAAGAATAGCAACGGTTTTTAGCCGTGGCAAAAATAGCCACGGTTTTAAGCCGTGACAAGGTGTAGATATTAGCCACGGTTTTAAACCGTGGCTAACAAGGTAGCAACGGTTTTTAACCGTGGCTAACCCTGGCCACGGTTTTAAGCCGTGGCTAAACAGTGAGAAATAGCAACGGTTTTTAGCCGTAGCAATAGTTAGCCACGGTTTAAAACCGTGGCAAATTTTTTTTTTTTTTTTTTTTTTTTTTAATTTTTTTTTTTTTAAATTTTTTTTTTTTTTTTTTTTTTTTTTGCTATCAAATGACTAAAAGCATAAGCATCCAAATTTTAGTAAAACCAATACCTAATCAAATAGACAATGGGATTATTGAATTGATGGGTTTTAATTCCTCAATAACTAAGAAAAAACATTGTTATATATACAACCTAAAAAATGGGTCTATACAAGAATGCCAATCCAATATACATATAACAGTTTCAAGACTCCACAACTAAAAAATGCCAGTTATGCAGAACTCGATTGAACATAACAAAATTACAGGGCGTCACAAGTAACCTTAAGCTTGATGTTCTCCTTCTCTAGGGTTGCAATCACTCCTTTTAAAATTTCAGCACTTTCAACTTCTTGCTCTTCATCATTCCTTCTAGTCAACTCTAATTGCAGTCGCTTTATTTCTAATATTTTTTCATTCAATTCATTTTGTAAAGTTGTCATCTCTGCCACAGACTTTTGCCCCTAAAGACATAAAAATCATAGAAATTAGAAAGAATTCTACCGAAAGGCACATGGTAAACACGAAGATGGTCAATAATCAACAGACACAAAGATAAACACACATAATTATCATAAATAACTATTCATTAATATTATCCATTCACCAAGAGTACATGGGGAACCATGCAAGTGAGGGGGAAGGTAAGAGAGAGGGGACATATAGCCTCTTGTTTTAAGGTAATGAACATCAAATTTCCTATTGTTTAGTTCTTGGGTTTTATATTTCCAGATTGAACTACTAAACAGTTAAGTCAACTAGACAAACACAATCAAACCTTTGTATCAAAGACTCTTCACTTCCACAAGAAATATATAAACAATAACAACCAAAATATAAGCTTTGTAGCCAGGACAAGTACTCCACACTTAAGGGGAAAAAAATATGAATGTTATGACTTATGAATATATGGCAATATAGAAAATGATCAATTTAAAAATGACTAACAAAATGAAGTTTATAACTGGGGTGAAAATATTGCACCCTCAATTTGGTTGGTAATTTGGTTAACATGTCTGACATGCCATACGGCCCATACCCAAGTTCGTCACTGACATGTATTTGCCAGTGTTACATAGAAGAATTACACCAAAGCGTATTTTGATCAAGATTCATAAGGGTTCCCTTTCAATAAGTCAATCTTTCAACTAATTGACTGGGTATAAATGTTCCTAGGACAGATATGCATAAAACATCAGGTAGCCAATGATCAAGGGTCATTTAGTGAAACATAAAAACATGGTAATAGACTGTAATCAACAAAAAAAAAACCCTGGAAAGGTGCCAGCGTGGACTACATATCAGAAAAATTGCATTATTCTAAGAGCAAACAAAATGGATGAAATGTATGTATCAGCATCATTTGAACATTGACACACGGCAATTGTATAGCCATATCTGTGTTTGTTTGTTTAACAGGCCAATGCAAGTAAATTAAGTATTTGGATATCAGAAAAAGAACATGTAATTCAAAGACGTTATTACCTCTGCCATTGACGGACGCATTTCCGGGCTTCTTCTAACACATAAGTATGCTGTTTTAGCCATATTGTACACTTCATAAGTGTCATAAGATTCTCCAATACGAGGATCAATGAGCTCATGCAAGGCAAGCTTCTCAATAAGTTGTTCCGCCTAAAGTTATTGCAAAACATAATATTAAGCCAGAACACATCTAATAGCAGTAACTGCAAGCTTCTTTTAGACAGAATACTCAAGTTCACAATACAAATACCAGGGCGGTAAAGAATAACATACCCACTGGAGTAGAAATTGCTGCTGTCCTACTCTTTCATTGATGACTTTCCGTCCAGATATCAGTTGGAGCAGAACAATGCCAAATGAATAAAAATCTGTCCGCACAGACACAAAACCACTCTCAGCATATTCTGGTGCGAGGTACCTGCACAGAACAAGGTTTGTGAATATGTTCTTGAGAACAAAAACCTTTGAATTGATTTCTCAAAGGTATGAAAAGTGGCAAATAAATTTCCTATCAGGAAGAAAGATCTTACCCTAATGTACCGATTATCCTTGTACTAATAGCTTCTTCTGTCTTCCATTTAGCAAGGCCAAAGTCTCCTAACTGAGAAAGCATTCTATATGTTTCAGAATGCATACACAATTGAATCTGTAATTAACCCAAATTCTACAACAAATGCAAAATGAAGAGATTTATATAGTAGAAATCAATGGAGTTCAATGTTTAGACCTTTCATCACTATGGGACACCGCCTTTCAGTCTTGAGCAAAATGAAAATATGCATCTAATAGACTTGTAAACAAGACACAGTGACTATTTGTCTATTTGAATATCCATGAATAAGAAAGAAAAAATATACTTCATCATCCCCCTTCTCCACAAGCAAAGAGAAACTAAGAAAACAACTTTTAACTTCAAGAATAGCGTGATACATCATGGCCAGTTCAATTCCTTTAACGCTCCGTGAGACGTCTACAACTTCAGAGGATCATACCTCTAAAAGATCTGCAGACTTCTCCAACCGCTTCACAAGACCAGCCTGGCGACAGATCTGAGCAGCAATTTCATTATGGGGAAGACCGGCAGCTGAAAAGAGAGGAATCTTTTGTCCTCGTGCAATGGAGTTCATAAGGTCAATTGTTGAAATTCCGGTTTGAATCATTTCCTCTGGATATGTTCTCTCACTGGGGTTGATTGAACTTCCTAAAAAGACAAATATAAGTTGTAAAAGATACAGAAAAATTATTTGCATATAACATTATAACTTGCTATTTATGATCTAGACATCCTTTTCTTTGTCTTTATTTTTTTTTCTTTTTCCCTCTAAAGAGAAAGCTGGTATTTGATTCTCAGTTTACTGTAAATTTTGCCAAAGTACCATCAGTGCACCCTCTTTGAAATTATTACTCCCAAACAACTCACCAGATATATCCAAGTACGCCTCAGGCAAAATAGGGGGGCCATTATCAATAGGTTTCCCTGATCCATTAAAAATGCGGCCAAGCATATCTAATGAAACAGGAGTTTTCAAAACCTGCAAAAAAAAGAGTAACAGAGTCCACGGTCAGAAGGAAATAATCGCAGTAAAAAAGGTCCTTTGTTGCTATATTTGTCGAAAAATGTCAAAAACGAACATGCTGCATTACCACCAGTCCATCAGCAAGAATCGCAGCAGCTCAGAACACAGCACAGCAACAGGACGCTCTGCGACGCAACAACGTCCATCAGCCTAACGCGTATCCACCATCTCGCCACGGCCTTACCACCAGTCCAGGCCGCAGCACAGTACGCAGCAACCAGTGCCCAGTCCTTCCAGTCCGCAGACTCTCCCTGCTCCGAAAAATAGGGGACACTCTGTTTTACAGCAGAGTGCCCTGCCAGCACTCGGTTCCAGGACCTACCATTGCCCATTCTTGCTGCGTCTATTCTTCCCCGTGACGTGTGTATACATACTACTTACCATGACCCCGTCTACTTGGACTATTGTCTGTCTCATAGGTTCTAAAAGAGGCAGCGGAACTCCAGGACAGCAAGCTCTTCTTCTGAAGGTTCTATATCAGCACCATATTCAACATCATCCTTGTATTGTTGCTCAGCAAGGGGACGTTTATATGTTTGCCAATGATCAGCTGGTACCTAGCAAAGAATCAAAACTTGATCAATATTAGATATGATGTTCTAGTTCAGAATCATTGAATGTGTATCCAACTCATGCATGCTATAGTATTCAATTGACAGTGTTGCGAAAATTACAACACATAAAAAAAGAATCGACCAAGTTCCAATGAAGAGGTTACTAATGACATAGCATGCTAGTCATGATGCTATTTGAACTGCACTTACGCAATTTGAATTGCAAGTCCCAGCTTAATTTGAATGCTTTGAACTGCAGTTCAAATTTCATGTACTTTAACTAGTATATGATCAATATAACTATGTTGAAACAAAATCCACCTATGTGCAATCCAAGCCTTGACGACATCCATCTTTACTTTCGAAACATCCACCTACATAAACCCCATAAATAGAATACACTAATATAGAAATTTGTACCTTTGCAAAAAGTCTACAACTCCTTCTCTTAGGACATTTGAAGCCCATGGACTAGAAGAATTTGAGCACGTAGGGAACCCAAAAAATTTTCCTATTCTTCTTTGCCTGTGTTTACATAAGCATAGATAAATTAGGAAACCAGAAAATTGAATAAAGGATAACAAATGAAGGTAAAGAGCAGAGAGTCATACTATGTACTTCTGCATCCTTCAACAAGTTTTGCTGAGAGGGTTTCCCAACCTTGTGGATATGCGGTGTTGGTGGTCCTTCTGCATGGTGATGTGAGGATGACATACTTCTCGCATCAATCTCCTTTGTGTTAAGTTTGTCCTTTGAACGAGCCATTGGAGAAGGTCACTGTCAAAGATGATCACAAATTCTTAAGTTCACCTGTAATGCAACAAAACCAGAAAAATGTGATCAGATAAACCTATAATGTTGCATCCCACAACGATACATATATAATATCAAAATTAATTGTTAAAAAACTAATTGGCAAAACCAACCAGGCCACTTTCAGTAATTTCGCGGCATTATCTCCTGCTGATGCACCATCGCTGCTTGAGAGTGAAGCAATAGAATCTTTTATTGCTTCAATCTCATAAACCTCAAGGGTTGAGCACTACTTGTTTCCTTGAGCACTACTTGTTTCCTCCATCAAACCTCAAGGCTGAGAAGTTTCAAGTAGGTAACTGAAATAGAACACAAACAAACAGCATCAAAGTTAGTAAAGAGCTATACGATGTATTTTGCAGAATCTCTACCAGCAGTCCAAGTAAAAACCTTTAAAACTGAAAAAAAATTTCAAAGATTGAATTCACATCTGCAACTTATCAATTTTGAGACCCAGCAATCCACAAGTAGTTGGGTTTAAATAGGTAACTAAGAAGAAAAACTTCGGATAGTCGGATACCCAACAACATGTTTCCTTTTCAACATGACTAACAGTCCAAGTAAAAACCTTTAAAACTGAAAAAAAAATTCCTGGAATAAATTTTTTTTAACATGAAAGCAAGGAAAGAAGCAGAGTTCAAACTACGCAAGTCGTGGCAAATTTGGAAAGAGTAGAGACGCATGAAGATGAAGAGCACTTTATTAGAAATGGGCCATAACCACCATACTGATAGCATCCTATTATTATTGTGGAACCAGCCTCTAAAATTTCCACAAATCAATCAAAAATGCTCTCACGGTCTCTCAATACTATTTGTTGATATGGCTTTTTGGCAGGTAGAAAATTGTCTATATTCCTCATGTTATGCAATCATATTTCTTTTGTTATTAAGTTTTGGTTGAATTTTATTATAGTACAATGCAACTGTAAGTCCAAAATATATTGCTTTTGCTTTTTCAACTAGTTTAGACTCAAATAGTATGGATCAACATGTTATGATAAAATTTTAGAATTTTTTTCAACAAAGGAACAAGCCTTTCACGTACCAACAAAAAATTAGCATGTTTCATACACATTCATCAAAGAACCACCCAGAATTACGTCAACGTTGAAGAGTCAACATCACTAAACTATATATGATCTACCTATTGACCAAAAACAAATGATCCAAATTGAAAACTAAAGACAATAAGCTCACCAGAGTTGCCAACTAAAGACAATAAAAATGACAGAAAAGTCAATGTTCCATCCCATGAATGGAGATATACCTTAAGAGTCCATGTGTGGGTGTATGTGCTAAGAAAGTCACAACTCAAACAAAAGATTACCATTGAATCCAATCTTTTTCTTATAGGCCACAGCAGCTTGAAGAAAACTTGCCTTCAAAAGAAAAAAATAAAAATTTTAAACATTTTAGTTAATAAGCATTTACAAGGTCAATTTGGCATATGTCTCACATAGTAAGAATATACAAGGGAGGACTAACACAAATAAGTAGGACATACACAGTATTTCTAGTACAAAACTAAAAGGATGAGATCAAAAAGCTGTGAAATATGCTAACAACAACCTAGGAAATAATTTGAAAAATGCTTTTGATATGATTTCCAACCACTAAATTTGATTATAACACAAAGCAATACCCGTCCAACCATTTTTCTAAAACCATCTGTAGCTGCTAAAAAGCAGTAACAGCTACTTGTTGTTCATCATTTTCTGGGCTTGAAAATGCAGTTTCAACATATAGCCAAGCTTTACAGCTAACCACTCAAATGTATTTTCCGAGTTTACATTAATCTTATCCAAATAAAACCAAAGACTGTAAACTGTATTCAAAATAATTTTTTTTTAACAAAAAAAAAAAAACAGCAAGAAAGGAAAATGTAGATTATACCACATCAGCGCAGAACAGCATCAGCAACTCGCAACAGCATCAGCAACGCAGCGCAGCAGCAACTCGCAACAGCAACAGCAACAGCAACGCAGCAGCCTCTGCGCCTGCGCCTTGCACCTTCCAGCCATCGCTGCCCTGTTTCTGAACAGAAACAGAGCAAAACAACTCTGTCCCAAGCCAAGACAGCACCTTGCCAGGACTCTTTGCCATTATGCTCCACTTGCAAAACACAATTCGACCTGCAGAATTCAATATTTTCTCAAATTATAAAAAATATACAACATTTTCCTAATAATTGTATTAATATAAGCAACTCAGAATTGCTTTTTTCTTGGGTTTTGACAATCCTAAATTGGAGAGGAAGGGTTGGAACTGCAACAATTGTGAGAGGTCAGGTAAGAATACCTCTATTCAATCCAGCTGTTAAAAAGATTATCACTGCCTTGGAATCTCAATATATTTTAAATCTATAGGATCACAGATTCACAGTTAAACTACAACTTGTCAAGCTTGGAATCTCAATATATTTTCAATCTATAGGATCACAGTTAAACTACAATTTGTCAAGCTTACCATGTACCAACTTTCAAACAATTATAAATAAAATATGCATAGAAAATGCATCCGTATGCAAAATGGATTAGTTTATGATGCACCCAACAGATATAAGGTGCATAAGAATATCATACCAAATTGTCACTAGAGCAAAATGGCCTTCCCTTATCATAAATTCAGAAAACTTTAAAAAATAAACTGTAAATGAAACCTAAAGGAACCTGAAACTCAATTTTACAAGCTTAAAGTCTAGGCTTGTTCCCTTCAAGTTTGGTTTCTGACTTGGTTAGAACAATATATAGAACTTGGCAAAAAAATATCAGATTAGCCAAGACTAACATCAAGTTGCATATAGCAACTCATTTAGTACTTTTAATATGAGAAACAAAGTGACTGTGTTTTACATTTTTTTTATATATTGATACTTACTATATTTGTCTCTACGGAATCTGTATCTACTTTTAGCCCTTTGATTTTGTACACTCCATCTGTAAAAGAAAAGGAAAAAAACACATTTTTCAGTTGCAAAACATAAGTGATGCTGAAATTGGAGGATATGTAAAGGAAATTTACATTCCATAGCAAAAGCGATACCTAAAAATGGAACTTATGATAAGAACTGGCACTATGTAACAGATGAAACAGAAAATACCTGCTTCCTGATGATGTTAAGGCAGAATGGGTGGGCGATGAGAATTTGATCTGGAGGAGTCGAGCAGGCTCCTTATCAGACAAGGGTCCTTGAGAACTTGACTTGGTTCTACTAGTTTCTTCACTACTAATATCTGGGTTTAAGAAGAAGTCAATGGTCTTGCGGAGTGTCGCATTAGGCAGAAGATCATCTGTGAGTACATTTGTCGCTCCACAAGTGCACATTAGATCTTTTGAGACAATGTAGTTCCTGATACCTGGTTACAATTTTAAAAATGAAAGTGAGTTCAGCATCCTCTTTCAAACAAATTTAGAATCCAAAATATATAATATGAAACGACAATTGCACAAAGGACGGGAAAAGTAAATTAACACCAAAGAAAATATGAGAGGACCTATAATAGGAATAATCCACGTGAAAAATAGTGACAAAAGAATAATGTAGAGAAGTAGCTTCTAAACTAACAACTTACCGGGTATTTTGCATCTCCGACAAATGTAGTCTGGTGGAGGTTTCTTTGGCTCCAAAATGGTGCACCAATCTTAAAAACCAAAATTAAATCTCATATTAGAATTCAACAGATGACAAGCTGAAAGGCGTAAAAATGAAATACAAACAAGTACACTTCGGTAAAAAATGCAGTGGACAGCATTTTATTGATTGTCTGAATAACACCACTCTGCTGCAATATCAAAGAGAAAATAAAGTTAATCAAATGCATGAGCACAAGCAAGTCAATGAACACAAGTGTTGCATAAAACTGGAGAAAACTTCTACTCGTGTAATGTGTTACGCATCGTGTCCTTTTGTTGGATTTTCAATTCTTTGTCATTGTATGGTAGCCTAGATCAACCTATCTTGTTTCCTATTTTTCGTTTCTTGATGAGTTAATTTTATTGATTAGAATAAAAGCACCCTAGGCTTCATTTTTTATAATGTTTGGTATAAAAAGCACCCCGATTTTATTGATTAAAATAAAAGCAACCCAATTTTAATGTTTGGTATCATTTGCAAAATTTGGTTATTGTATTCATTTAGCAAACCTCTCACTTTAGCACCCCAATGCACTATTTCAACTTTCAATGTCACCACCGCTAACTAACATATATTTACAACTACCACTTCAACTCTACGACTACACCACCGCTAGCGCCATGCATAAACCATCACCACCGCTAGCGCCATGCCACAACCAACAACACCACAACCACCATAGCATAACCAACATTGACACCTTCACAACCACCCCACCACTGCTATAACCACCGTATCATAATCATCACAATCACCAACACCATGTACATAACCAAATATTACTCATCCAGAAGCTATTGATCCATACCTAAATTAGCAGAGAATTCTGACAGCAGTCTGATAGAGATAAGTAAAGAATGCCGCAGCTGACAAAATCAGACTGATGATTGTTAAGACTGCTGCAATATAGAAGCAGCCCATTGGTTGCATTTCGTGCCAGCTATAAAGAATTTAGGCACAGAGTCCTTCAAAATTTGTAACAGCTAACTGAATCCAAGTCCTCCTACCCATGTCTGACATGAGTAGCTGAGAATTGATATCTAAGTTCAGCCTACATGTGCAAGAAAACCTTGGGTTCACTTTAAGTATTAATGTCCACGAGTACCAATTTGGTTATAGAGCCATAGTAGAATTCCAATATGCATTTAGTTTGAATCACAAAAAGGGTAATTTTGTGCTCACTTAAAGGATTTGGAAGAATACCTCAAAGATTTGCATTAGGAAGGTCTTTATGGACTTTCAACATAGTAGATTTACTCCATATCAGCCATATCAACATAGCTCTGTTACCATATCAACAAATATCTGCATTCCATTTGCTTCTGTTGCTTCACTATTTTCTCTGGTTTCAAGACGCTCCATTAAGCGTGATACGCTAGCAATGCCAGCATTTACCTCTCTCTTAACTTCTGAACCAATATCAGCCATGGAAGTGCTCCCTCAACTAATATCAAAATCAGCATTTGCCATCCTTTGATTTCATGTTTCAGACATTTTACAAATTGGGACACAAAAATATAAGTAGCTAGCAATAGCATCACAGTTTTTCTGTCCATTCTTTAAATTTA
Organism: Berberis thunbergii; assembly: GCA_003290165.1. Taxonomy (NCBI): domain Eukaryota; kingdom Viridiplantae; phylum Streptophyta; class Magnoliopsida; order Ranunculales; family Berberidaceae; genus Berberis; species Berberis thunbergii. Next base: position 195,781 of record QNQO01000773.1, read on the forward strand.
GCTACCATTAAAACCAAATGTAGGGTTGACAGAACGGCATCAAAAGGAAGGCTAAGCCAACAGCAGATAGAATCAATACAGTGAGAACAATTGTAAAAACCAATCCAACACCATAGCGGATGTAACCGAGTAAAATTGGAAAAAAAAAACAGAATCAAAAGAAACTAATTCTTAGAGTATCCAATTCCTAAGAGAGAAAGGGGCAGAGAATCGGATTTCACATGCTAAACAACTTTACTTTAATGTCCTTCCAATTTTGCAAAATTGCGCAACCAACAACTCAATCTCAACATAAACGTTCTGTCAATATATATTCCACATTCAGATGAAGAATACAACATATAGATCACTAACAACTCTAATAAGAATTCAAGTCTCAAGAGCACATGAAGAACAAACAAATGAGGCAAGGATCGAATTGGTGTGAAAATGGATCTGAACAAACTCGAATCATCATCAAACATGATATTAGGCATACTTAAACCCCCAAAAAAGTGAAAACGATTTCAAAGATATCAAATTATCATAACACCAAGACATTGGACAAAACACTTAAACATGCAATTCAATCAACAAACTGTAAGTACAAAACACTTTGATTGTTTCCAATTATTTGTCCTAAATCTCACCTTGTGAACCACCAAGTTCCTGAAGTGCACTAATGAAACGGCGATGCAATTCCGGAGACCAACATCTCCTTTGCTTCCTCTGGGATTGCTGCGATTGTGGTTGTTGTGGTTGTGCAGGAGTTATCACTCTATCTACTTGCCCTTTTGTCATGAAAATAGATGATTTACTCTCCGGGAACAAAGATGATGAATCAGTAAGTGAAGTTGGAGTATTCAGTCCAGGAAGAAGAAGAGAAAGACCAGATACTGATGATTTCTCCTCTTTATCTTCCTTCTTCTTCTTGTTCACTATAGAGGCCTCAGTGTATCCCTTAAACGGCGCAAATGCCCCTTCCCCACTCCAGTACTTGCATGAAGTGTTTTGATTCTTAGTCACAGAAACTCGATCTTCTGCAACTCTCTATAATCAAAATAATCAAAACACCATTACAAATCAATCTCTAAAAAATCAAAATTACCCAAAAAAAATATAAAAATCAAACTTCTTTACCTCTTCTATCTGCTTTTTATCACCATTAATTATATTAGAATCAGAACAATAGCCATTTGAACTCCAGAGCTGAGCAGAACTCATCCAGCTCTTCTTATCTTTATAATCTTTATCAACTTTCTCCCCTCCACCTTCATCAAAATTCCTCTTTAATGGCAAAAACTCTTCAGTAATCGGCTTAGCTTTCGACAAGATCGAACACTGCCTCGCCTCATCCTTCAATGTCACAATAGCTACAATCCAAGTAAAAAACAAAAGCAAATTCATTAATAAAAACCCACCAAAATAAATAAAAAAAAAACCCAATCTCCCAAATCAATCAACAATTCCAATTTTTGACGAAAAAACCCAACTTACCATCATTTAACATGAGCATACAGAGAGGAAGCTCTCGCTTGAACACTTTAATCTTCTTCATCTCTTCCTCTAACAATTGTTAGATGCTTCTTCTACTTGTGATTTGGACAGAGAGAGAAAGAAATCGACTGGAAAGAAGAAACTGACAATGGAGTTCCAATTTCATGTTCTTCTTCTCAAACTTTCTTCTTCTTCTTCTTCTTCTTCTTCTTCTTCTTCTTCTATCGTCCTCTCCTTTTTTCGTCCTTCTTCTTCTCTACTTCGAGAATCAATGACTGTGAAGAGGAAGCGTCCTCTCCTTTTTTCGTCCTTCTTCTCTACTTCGAGAATCAGTGACTGTGAAGAGGAAGCGTGGAGAGAGCGAGACTATTTTTCCCCAAATTTTTCGCCAAAAGCGGGAAACTTCTCCCTCCAAAGCGCGAAAAGACATTCGCCAAAATGTAAATCTGATTGCTACGGTTTTAAACCGTTGGCAATTTTAGCCACGGTTATAAACCGTTGGCAGGTATAGCTACGGTTTAAAACCGTGGCAACCCGTTTAGTGTAATTTTTTTAGCCACGGTTCTAAACCGTTGGCAGGTATAGCTACGGCTAAAAACCGTGGCAAATAAACCAACGGCTTAAAACCGTGGCCACCTCCCCGTAGCTAAACAGGCTTTTTGGTGTAGTGTACATTTTGCACCCTTATGAATGGCCTGTTTCGTCACCTTCTGGACAAGTCTGTAGTTGTCTATCTTGACGACATTGTGGTTTATAGTGGGACTATAGAAGAACACCTACATCATTTGCGAGAAGTGTTCCAAATCCTTAGGGATAATCATCTCTTTGTCAAGAAGGAAAAGTGTTCATTCGGCCAGACCCAGATCAATTTCTTGGGTCATGTTATTGGGAATGGCAAGATTCGGATGGACATGGAGAAAGTCAAGGCAATCCATGATTGGAACTCTCCCAAAAACGTATCTCAACTACGTTCTTTCCTTGGACTTGCAAACTATTATCGTCGCTTCATAAGGGACTACTCTAAAAGAGCTGTTGCCCTAACAAATTTGTTGAAGCACGACCGAACATGGGAATGGGATAGGCAGTGTGAAGCTTCATTCCAAGACTTGAAATCGGCCGTGGTGAAAGATCCAGTATTGGCCTTGCCAGACATCACTAAGCCCTTTGAAGTACAAACAGATGCATCTGATTATGCCTTAGGGGGAGTTTTACTTCAAGATGGTCACCCGGTAGCATATGAGAGTCGAAAGTTGAATGATACAGAGTCTCGTTACTCAGCTCAGGAAAAGGAATTGCTAGCCATTGTACATTGTTTACGGGTGTGGAGACACTACCTCTTGGGATCTCAAGTTCTTGTTAAAACGGATAATGCTGCGGCAAGCCATTTTCTTACTCAGAAGATGCTCACCTCCAAGCAATCTCGATGGCAGGAAAAATTAGCAGAATTTGACTTAGTATTGGAATACAAGCCAGGGCGCACTAACAATGTAGCTGATGCACTCAGTAGAAGGGCGGACCTTGCAGTGCTAACCCATACCGGTCCGAGCCACACCATCTTGGAGAAGATCAAAGTCGGTCTACAGACCGATCCACAAGCGAAGGCGATTACAGAGTTGATCAAGCAGGGCAAAACTCGACGGTTCTGGATAAAAGATGGAGCAATACTCACCACTGGTAATCGCCTCTATGTTCCGAGAGCTTCTGGTCTGAGGAAAGAACTTTTGAGAGAATGCCATGACACCCATTGGGCGGGACATCCAGGTTGGAGACGAACACTTGCATTGCTAGAGAGGGGGTACTATTGGCCACAGATACAGGAAGATGTAATGGCCTATGTTCGAACCTGCCTTATTTGCCAGCAAGATAAGGTTGAAAGAGATCGACCAGTAGGCTTACTCGAGCCTCTGCCTGTTCCAACTCGCCCTTGGGAAAGTGTTTCTATGGACTTCATTACGGGGTTACCGAAAGTGGAGGATTTCAGAAGTATCCTTGTAGTTGTCGACCGATTCTCAAAATATGTGACATTTGTGCCAACCGGACTGACTTGCACAGCCGAAGATACGGCGCAATTGTTCCTCAAGCATGTCGTTAAGTATTGGGGACTGCCCGAAAACATTGTTAGAGACCGTGATGCTCGCTTCACAGGAAAGTTCTGGAAGGAGTTGTTCAAGCTCTTGGGATCCAAACTTAATATGTCAACAAGCCAACATCCCCAATCCGACGGACAGACTGAGCGCTTTAACTCTATGCTTGAAGAATATCTTCGCCATTTTGTAAGTGCAAACCAGAAAAATTGGGTGGGACTACTTGATGTTGCACAATTCTGTTTCAACTTACAAAAGAGCTCAGCTACTCACTCCAGCCCCTTTCAGTTAGTCACCGGTCAGCAACCATTGACACCACATACCGTGCTGACCGGATACCAAGGACCCAGCCCCAGAGCTCTTGAATTTGTCAAAGCCTGGCAGAAAAACATTGAAGTTGCTCGAGCCTATCTTGAGAAAGCCTCCCGTCACATGAAGAAATGGGCGGACAAGAAGCGACGAATCGATCCTTTTGAAGTCGGGGACTTGGTTTTGGTGAAGTTAGATATGTTCAACAAGTATAAACGGACGGCTAGAGCACACAACAATTTGTTTCGCAAGTATGAGGGACCGGTACAGATTATTGAGAGAGTTGGCAAAGTCTCCTACCGCGTCAAGTTACCACATTGGCTCCGCTTCACCCATCCTGTCTTCCATGCAAGTAACTTGAAGTCCTACCATGCCGATGCCGCTGATCCCACAAGAAATGTCTCTACCCGAGCATTGCCTAAACATCCTACTAAGCCAGATCGAGAAGTGGAAGAAATCTTAGCTGACCGTCTCATCAACAACACAGGCCCGGATAGAGAGTATTTGGTCAAGTGGCAGGATGAACCTCCTTCAGAAATCAGTTGGGAGCCAGTCGAGCATCTACTGCCATACCTCTCAAAGCTGGAAGAGTACTTGGAAAAGTTCGCTACGAGGGCGTCAGCGAATTGAGTGTGGGAGAGTGTCAGGACTCAAGGTCAGAGGCCATCCTAATGGTCTCAAAACTCAATGTCTAATGGTCTCAAAACTCAATGTTCCCTTTTGAAAAGTGCCCAAATGCTTAGCATCTATATTATAGGGGGGAAGGTTTGAGCTCTTGACTGTGAGGACGTGTTGCCTCCATTGCATAGTCGGGCCAGACTGTACCGCTAGCATTTTTATTATTTTCTTTGCATTGCTTTTCAACTTCAAACTTGTATTTTCTTCGATCGATAGCATCGAACTAGTCTTGAGCAACGTCCTTCCGAACGTTCCTCCCCATTGTAACCTATTGAATGTGAATGAGAGCTTTTACTGACTATTGTGCATTGTTATATTGTCTACAGATTGATATTGTGCATTCTCAAGTTAATATTTGTGCCCGTCAAAGTAACTACTCATAGGCTTACTAGTGGATTGGATAATTAGTGCCGCACGGATTACTAGTCCGTGACAGCACGGAACAAGATGGACCTCATCCCGATCCCATTATGTTGCTTTATCTTCGAGACATGATAGATCTCATCACATCCCAAACAAGTTCGTCATGAACACGTCTTACCAATTGATTACCATAATATATTAGTACCTGATCATGTATTGTTTATTTGATAGATTTCAAGTTTATCTAGTAGTGAAATCAAAACAATTTATATTTAACTTTTATGTGAAGATGTTCAAGAGAAGAATTTTCTGTGCTGCATTTGGCGTTCATCTTTCACAATTTTTACTATTCACAATTTTGGCATCCAACTCAATATTCGTACTGTTTACATATTGATCACTTTTATTGTAACTGTTTGGTTTTAGAAGACTCCTTTGATAGAATTTCTGATATTGAAGCGCATTAGAAGTTGATTAACAGGATCACTTTATAGGAACCCTAAAACACAGTGTAGTCTTGAGTTTATTTATTTATTTTTTCACTTTTTCTTCCTCTATCGCCGAGGAGTCTTGAGTTGTCTCTAAAGCTCTCGAGCGATCGACTCCATCTCTCTCAGCGATCTTCATCGACTTTAGGTTCGATTTCTCCTCTTCCTCCTCTCTTTTCATGTTTCAAGCACTCCACTCTCCAAGCACAATTGGAATTTCCTATTCAAGACTTTCATCTTTTTGGTAACATAAGGTCAGTAGAAGTTCCAAGTAGGTTTAGAACAATACAAGATTCACACTCCTCTTCTACACTCCTTCACCACCATATCTCCTTTCTTCTTCCCTCTCTACTCTCTGCATAAATCTTCACCAAAAAAAGCGATTTCATTACTCAACACTTTGTTCCTCAAGAGCTACAATCTTCCTCTCTTTCTACACTTTTGATCAAATTCCAGTAAAATTTCATCAAGTTCGACTCGAGAAACGGTTGAATGCTTCATTTTTTTAGTGTTTCCGTCTACGCAATTTGATTTTGTAACTCATATTGGGTCATTTGGAAATAATTAGTTAGTTTTACTACTCTACTTTCTCTATCTGAGATTTTCTTTATTGGATATGTACTGTTCTCTGATTTGCTGTTAGAGTTCACCAAAATGTGAAAGTCATTTTCATCTGGAGTTTAAAAGTGGCTTTATTTGGGGGATAAATGGTGGAAGAACATACAGTGAACCTGAGTGAAAATCGAACAACTCCTTTTTTTCATACATGAAGGGGGTTTGAGCCAAGTTGATTCTTATGAGCCGTTTCCATTAAAAAAAAAAATAAAATGAACTGAGATGGCATGATTCTGTTCCAGTTCGTGGGCAAGTTGTTGTAGTCAACACTAATTTCTAAGGTGCAATGCAGTGGGTGCTCAAGTTTATATTTCAGCATTGGTCAGAGTTGGCTAAGGCAGTGTGGGTTTGACACCCCACGGCTTGGGTTCAGTACCTACCAGCGGTTAAAGGTAAAAAAAAAAGAAAAAAGTTCAAGCCCGTGGAATTGGGAGTAGGATTAGGGCCGAACAAAATATCGATCAAACCGATTAAATCGACTGAATCGATGTAAATCGAACCAATCGGTTCGGTTTAGATCGGTTTTAAAAAATTCAAAATCGAAGTGGTCTGTTCGGTTTTCGGTTTCTATGTGATTTTAACTGACCAAACCAAACCGACCGAATATATATAATAAATAATATATATTTTATATATAAATAATACAATATGTTTAAAAAAAGTCAGCCGGTTCGATTTTATTTCGGTTTTGGTTCAATTTTAGTCGGTTCGGTTATGGTTTGCATAAATTAGAATCTGTTCGATTTAAGATCGGTTTTGTTAATGGTCGGTTCGGTTTCGGTTTGAAAATTTTAAAACCGACCTAAGTCAGTTCGGTTTTCAGTCCTAAGTAAGATAGTAACCCTGGGGAAGGATGATTGGCGCTGAACTTCAGTTCGAATTAGCAGTGCTCACTAACCTGTAGATTTCAGATTCCCGTAGATGACTTGGACTCTTAAATTACTAACCCTTCCGGCCTTCCCTAAAAGCTCTCAACATTAAATCTTCTTACTCTGTTGCCTTCGGTTCTTATATAGAGTTTTGAGTTCTAGTCATTTGCATGTATTCAACTCATCTTTTCCAACAACTCATGTTTCTCTCTATCTCTTCATATGTCTACCTCCACCACCACCAGGCCATCGCCACAAAGTTCTACTCCTTTCTTAAGAAGCTTTCGATGTAGTATCTTTGTACTCCCATGCCTCCCATTCCAATTAACTGTTGTCGGATCTTTATACAAAATACTGTCATGCCAAGGGGATTGAATATTACAGAGTTGAAATAGAGTGAACATTAGTGCATTTAGGCTTTGTTTGGAACTTTTCAAGCAAACTCTTTTAGTGGATTTCCTAAGTATGTGTTTAGCACCCTGCATAAGGTAGTCTACAATTTTGGAGAAGGAAATCGTTATTTTGGAGGTAGGAATCCTAAATATTTATAGAAACTGGACACCTAGTAATATTCTATCTAGATTTTTGTTGAGGCTTAAGATGAGGCAAAAACATATATAGGTTTTGTTGAGATATAATGAATATTTATTAATAAATGGGATTTGGGATTATAATTATGCAAGAGATAGAGTTCCGTCTAAGTCTTATTTTAAGAGGAGGATTACAATTGCCCAATCCGTGCTGTTAAGGTTATGGAGCCAGAATCCTCTTTGGTCCCCGATCGATATTGGCACCTGGGTACGGCAAGTGAGGTGATAGGGTTCTTGTGGGCTTTATTAGTGATTATAAACCTTGATTTCTCAGATTCATAATAGAAGTTTGTGCTCCGTGGAGGTAGGAATGAACAGGTTTTAATCAGAGGTTAGCGTGTTCACTCAGATTCTGCAGATGAAGTTGAAGGAGAATAATGCAGAAGATAAGATCGGTGGTGATCTACTCGACTTGTGCATCTCTCAAATCTTATCTTTGGAAGGACTGTAGTGCAATCTAGTCTGGTAATATCCGAAAGATGGAAGGATCTGTGGATTTGTTCTCCTACTTTATCCTTCACAAATCCCTTCCTAGTTTCGGGTGCCGAAAGAAACATGATAACAAGTTTTTTGAATTTTGTGGACAAAGTAGTAGAGCTTCGCAATGAGGAAACCATTCTAAAGAATTTCCATCTCAATTCGGACTGCCAATGCAATCCCCATCGTCTCATATCATGGATTATTTAAGCAGTTATGCATGGTGTTGAAGATTTACGAGTCCGTGTTAATTCCCCAATCTGTGTAGAATCCGAACATGTTCAATTGCCACAATGCCTCTTTACTTGCCAAACAATCAAAGTGTTGCAATTGATTTCAAACATAGAATTGTTCTTACTTTCTCCTGATAAATCCTTAGGTCAATTGCAAGTTTTGCATCTCGAGGGAATATTTAGCTCAGATGGAGATTGGATTTCGGCAGTTCTGGATAATTGTACACTTTTGGAAGATTTAATTTTACGGCACTGCAAATTTGAAAGTTTACCCAATTTGCATATATCATCACAAAATCTCAAGAGGTTGGCCTTAGTATATTTGAAGATTGTTGATGGCTTCTTCCCAGTTGTGGATATCAGAGTAGATGCACCAAACCTTACTTGGCTAGAATTGGTGTCTGTACCAACATATAAAGACTGGCTTAAAACTGTGGAAAGTTCTTCACTTCTGTAAACTTTGATTATGGAAGACTTCAGCAGAATCGAAGGAGATTTGGTTACTATGGTCTTCGCAAGCTGTCCACTCCTGCACACTTTAGTTTTACGGGGCAGTTAAATGTATACATTGAGGGAGTTGAATATTTCATCCCAATATCTTAATAAGTTGGAGTTGAACAATGTGAAAGGATATTATACTAATTTCCATATGAACATATATGCACCAAACCTCTCCTCTCTGACATTGATTGGTTCGATTTCTTCGGTTTTTAGAAACTATTCTCCGGGAAGCATTATGTCTCTAGGAAAGGCAGATATTGGAATTAGTGCTTCACCATTTGATTTACAAGAGTACAATACCACGCAGGTAATGCAACTTCTCAGCTGTCTTCGTAATGTAACAGATTTGACTATATTGGAGCCTATCTCAGTTCAGGTACATTAGCATAATAACATTTAATTGTGACGATTTTTTTTTTCTTTTTTATTAATTTTTAAAATGTGTGTCTGTGTGTGTGTGTTTTTTTTCTATCAGTGTCCAGGGTATTACTAAGCAGCTGCTGCTTCCGAAGTTAAGGTGCTTAAGGTTACATGTGTTTTATGGGCATTGTGTTCTTCAATTGACAAATTTATTGAAGATCTCTCGGCATATACAAACCCTTATCATGGTAAAAGAAGGGGTGAGTGTTCTAATTTTTCTTCCATTGAAAAACTTTGGCAATGTAAGATATTAATGTTATTTAAATTTGCAATTTGCAGAAATTGGTAGAGCAGCTGGAGCAAGCAAGGGTTTTATAAGTTGCAAGGCACACTGAACAATCTCAAGACCCTGGAAATGAGAAACTTCAGAGCTACTGTTGAAGAACTAATGTTCCTGAAATGTGTATTAAGGAATGCACAAGTCTTAGAGAAGGCCATATTTACTGTTGCTAAGGAGTCGATTGGTGTAAAGAAAAGGATGAAGAAGATGGATTTGACAAAGTTTCGGCGAGCCTCTCTGAATGTTTTCTTTTCATTTATACATCCCGATTATTATTAGAATATGGAAATTTTAACCTGATGGAGTGATGCAGGGCATATTTACTTCAAAGATTTAATAGACATTAGAATATGAGAAGTTTCAATTAGTTTCACTTTTGTAGATTTTTTTTAATCTATTCCCATCAGTAACTGTGTGAATTAGAGGATGGTTGATACGGTGATGGTTTCCGTAGCCATGCTCTAGTTTGTAATTTTTTATTTATTGATTTGATGAGAATTTGGCCGATTCTCATAATCTTGCTTGGCAAAACTTGTGTTATGACGATCAGCTGAACAATGTCAGGACAGTTCTTGGGTCCATGGGAATAAATGATGCCAGTAGGGGTTTGTGCGCAAGATGAATTTGGAAACGTTTTGGCTCAATGTCAGTGAACAATGTTATGGTAACTAATTAACAATGAGCTCAGATACCAGTGTTGGGTAGTCTTGGCCTCTCTCACCTCCAAAAGCTACCTCGTAAGGTGAGGTTTTCCCTCACACTTATAAAATGACCACTTGCCCCTTCCACAATCGATGTGGGATAAACCCAACATGAGGGAGTAACCAGTACTGATGGAGATTGGATTTCCGAATGCCTATTTAACTGTCCATCGCAGAGTCTAAAGAGGTTGGTGTTAGGATGCTGTTAAAAGACTTGAATGCATCTCCTTTGGATATCAGCATATTTGCACCTAATCTCGCTTGGCGAGAATTGGTTTTCTTTGCCGAAGACTGATCAAGATTGGATTTCTGAGGCCCTCGTGAGTAGTCCACTTTTGTGAACTTTAATTATAAAAGACTGCAGAATTGAAAATTTAAGCAAGCTGTATATTTCATCCCAACATCTTAAGAAGTTGGTGATGATGCATTTGAATAAATGCGTACAATGCAGTTCCTTTGGATGTCATAATTTGGGCACCGAACCTTTCTTTCTTAAAATTCTGTGATACATTTTATAGGAGAAGGTATTCACTAAGCAATCCAACATCTCTATAGTAAAAGCAGAAATCGGAATTCTAACACAAGACAAGAATGTTAGGCAGGTGAAGAAGCTGCTCAGTAGGCTCAGTAGTGGAAGATTTGTCTATACTAGAGCCTTGCTCTGTTCAGGTGAAGAAGAAGAAGAATACTAAATTTGTCAATGGAAAATGCTGCATAGGCATATCGGTAGTTGTTGCTCATAGATGCTTCCGTTCTACTGTTTCTATATGACTATCGAATCCACTGGAGGAAATGATCCAGGCTTAGTTTTTATTGGCACACAGAGCAACTCAATCCATTCCTTACATTAGTGTTCGGAAGTTAACCACACAAATAGGTGGGGTTTTTATCAAGAACCTTTGAGCTAATTTGAGCAAATAGTACCAGTACCTGGTGTACGACATTCTGGTTTGATGGCTCCATCAGCTCCAACCATGACGCCAACTTCACAATCACCAAGAAATACTCTTAACCAAACTAAATATTCTTATATAAGATCAACACTATTTTACAAACATTGGAAAATTTTGTAACAAGGTTCAATATGAAACAATGCAAACTTTGCCTTAATCATTAAACCAGTATCTGTTGTATGAAAACAAGGGATTCCCTGCAATTTAACCCATTAAGATTATAACTATTAAAATCAATTAGGCATCTGTGTCAACTTCCACATAACTGACATGGTCAGCGGAGTAAGGTATCGTGTCAACCGTGTATAGCCTCTGCAATCAAACAGACCCTTCTAGTGTATTTCCTAATTAAGGTTGTGTTTAGCACCCTGTATAAGGTATACAATTTTGGAGAAAGAGATAGCTATTTTAGGAGGTAGAATCCTTTAAATTTTAGAAATTAGAGACCTAGTTCTATTCTATCTAAACTCTCCATCCAAAAATTTCAACCTACACCATAAATTGGGCTTTTAATAATCGTTTGGGTGCTCCTTATGTTGGTTGCCATGAATTCAAAGATAGAAGAAGACAGGATCACAGGTGATATACCGGAGGATTGCATTGTTCGCATCCTATCTTTGGTGGATACAAGAACTTTTGTACAATGTAGCTTGCTAGTCTCCAAGAGATGGATAAATTTGTGGACTTGTGCACCTTCTTTATCCTTCACAGACCCTTTAGTAAGTTCTTGTGTAAGGAACAAAACAACTACAGGTTTTATGAATTTTGTGGACAAAGTACTAGAGCTTCGAAACCCTGAAGCCAATATACAGAATTTCCATGTCAAATTACGAGAGGTTCACAAAGGTAACACTCACAGAAAGAATTTCCATGAAAATCCAAACAATAAATCTGACCCAGATCGTGTCAAATCATGGATTAGTTATGCAGCCAAGCATGGTATTGAAGATTTACGGGTCTGTATTGAATCCCAGTCCTGCGGGATGGACTGTGCCTGGTGCAGGATGCCCTGGCCGACCAACGGTCTTGAATTCAACTTTCCTGAACCAATACAGTTGCCAGAGTTCCTCTTCACTTGCCAAAAAATTAAAGTGTTGCAACTGATTTCAAACATGTACTGTTTCCAACTTCCTCCTACTTCTTTTATCTTACAGCATCGACTGCAAGTTCTTCATCTTGAGGGAATATGGTGTGAGAAAGAAGATTGGATTTCCACAGCCCTTGCTAATTGTCCACTTCTTGAAACTCTGGTTATACGATACTTAATATTTGGACGTTCGTTTGATTTGTGTATTTCATCCCAACATCTTCGAAAGTTGGTGTTAACTAATTTCCGGACATACCTATTTCTGCATAATCCTCAAGTTGTGGGTATCAGTGTACATGCACCCAATCTGACTTGCCTAGAATTGGGTTCTTTACCTCTAAACAATGACCAGGAGTGGGTCTCCAACACCCTGAAAAGTAGTCCACTTTTGAAAACTTTGGTTGTAGAAGACATAGCAGGTGGAGATTGGATTCCTGTGGCCTTTGCAAGTTGTCCATTCCTACGAACCTTGGTTATACGACATTGCTCCATGTATAATCTGAGGGAGATTCATATTTCATCGCGATATCTCAAGAACTTGGAGTTAAAAAATATGTACGGAATGAATGATCGTTTTGAAACCAAGATATATGCACCAAACCTCACTTCCCTAACACTGATTAGTTGGGCTTCGCGTATGTTACCTAAACGCTATGCTTTCGAAAACCTAGAATATCTAGTGAAAGCAGAAATAGGAATTGGTACTATGGGGCCTGTATTCCATGTACTAGAGGAGGAGGTTAAGCAGGTGATGAAACTTCTCAACCATCTCAGCAATTTGAAAGCTTTGACTATCTTGAAGCCTGACTCCATTTCGGTATTATTAATTTACCCTCCAAAAAAATATAAAATTAACTATGATTGTTTCTTTAACTATTTATTCATTCTTTTATTGATCTTTTGACACAGGCTATTTCTGAGCAGGCCAAGTTTTCGAATTTAAGGTTCTTGGAGTTACATGTATGGTTATATGGGGCTTCCATTGTTCCATTGAAAAATTTACTGAACAACTCTCCACATATGGAAACCCTCGTCATGGTAAAAATAGAGGTAAGCATGCTAATTTTTTCTTTTACTATAAATCTGACTAGAAGCAAACATCTGAAAGACTACCATATCAGTTTTGCTTAGGGATTTGTTCGCTTCTGTGGCAAGTTTCTTCACTAGTAAAACAATAGAATATCAACCCTGAGTCGTTTGGACGATTTGATGATTTTCCTTTATATCTCTGCAATTCATTGTTACTATGATATTCACAACTTTTTTCTTACACATGATATATGATATTTTTCAGTAGCGTATAATAATATTATTGTGGATTTAAGATGGATAACACGAAGAAGAAGAAGAAAAAGAAAAGACATTAGATGTTCACATCTGAAAGACATTATGTTCTTGCAGTATTAGAAATCCAAGAGATTTTAACATCATTTGTTAACACTTTGTAGAAAAATAACTGGAAACGTGAAGGGACTTATGAATTGGAAGGCACATTGGACCACTTGAAGACCCTCAAAATGAAAAACTTCAATGCAGACGAAGATGAGCTAGAATTTCTGAAAGCTGCATTAAAGAATGCACTAGTTTTGAAAAATGTCATGTTTACTATTGACGACCGGTCAAGATGCAACATAAGCTGGTCAGTAGATGACATAAAGAAGAGGATGGAAAAGACAGAGCTTGAAAAGTTCGAACGAGCCTCTTCAGATATTTCATTTTCATTTATTTATCCTCGTACATCATTAGAATGCGAGTAGTTTAATTTGCAGAAGTGAGGGCCTTCATGTTTAAGCTCAATTTTTTTTTTTCCGCGCATTTTTCCTTCAAATTATAAAGAAAATGGCAATTTTAACTTGCCTCCTCAAACTCACAGTTTTCAGTGGCCAACTGTTTGGTCATTTTTTTGTCTGAGCAAACTAGCCTTATTTATCTAAGTCATTGACAGCGTTGAGATCTATTCAAATTAGCCATATATTCCGCATATTCAAAGTAGCCATTAAGAGAAATTCGACATTCAAATTATTTGTTTTGGTATCGCTTGTAACTGTGAAACAAGAACAGAAAATATAACTGTTTTGTGAAACAGGAAACGTGTTTGAAACATGAAACTGTTTGGACTCCTGTTTGAAACAGGAAACTATTTGGACTTCTGAAAACTGTTTGGACTTCTAGAAACTGTTTTTTGAACAGGAAACAAATTCTAGAAAACAGGAAACTGTTGTTCCTATATATATACTATGAACTGTAGCTGTTTTATGATTGCACGTAGAAAAAACTGTGAAGCATAGGGAATAGAGAAAGATAATTGTTGAAATTGTTTCATCTCTTGTTGAGAGATTGTGTGAGAATTGTCATCTTCTTGTACCTTGTTATTAAATATAGTGGAATTACCTCACCGTGGACGTAGGCAATTCGCCGAACCACGTAAACCTTGTGTCTCTTGTGGTATGTTCTTGGTTTTCTCTAATTACTTTCTTTATTATTTGCTCTATTTAATTAAATTGATCCTTGTGGCACTTGTGTGCAATTGTTGGTGTCTACTCGCTTTCCCAATAAGGCGCAACAGTAATTACTTAGAGTATAAGGACAAAATTTGGCCACTGGCACTCGCAGAAAAAATGGTTACCTTATGCGAAGGCAATGGAAGATGTTTGTAGTCGAATTTGATAACTCGAGCATAACCGTAAAATGTGGGTCTATCCTATGTTCCTGCTCCAATTCATTCACCGTGATAAGATATAAACTGATAACATATAAAAGAAAATTGCCTAGGTATAATTTTTCTTTGACCCTTGACGAAAATAAAGCACAGATACTTCTGCTTCTCTTATGAGAATGTACCAAAAACTTGATTTTTGATGTTGAATTGCTAAGCATAAGGCACGTTCCTTACCAGAACACAACCTTCACTAAGTTCTAAGCGCAACTTAACCCAATCCCGATTTGAACAATGTTGAGCAATACTAACACCAATGTTGAGCAATACCAGCACCAATGTTGAACAATCCAACACCAAAGCTGAGTAATACTAACATTTGTATTAAACAATTTTTTCAGCCTTCGCGCAGAGGGGGAGTCATGCTGACTCGAGTCGAACCATTAGCCGTTCACTCGAGAGTCATGATTTCTTCATACCAGAATCATATAGAATTTGACAATCATGTTGACTCGAGTTAAACCATTAACAACTTCACTCGACAGTCATGATTTCATCCTCCAAGCTGCACATTCCATATGCGTTTACATGTACAGACTTGCAAGGGCGTGTTAGAATATGTAGGGCTTGCACTTAAAATAATCAAGCTCAAGTCCAAGATTGATTCAAATCTATTAGAAAGAAAGTACAAAAATAAGAAAGTTACAATAGAAAAGTCAGCGTGTTAGAATATGTTTATTTTGTATAGAAAAGTTTTAAGTTTCATGTTTCCACAAGGTTAAGTAGAAATTAGGTTGTATTCAGTCAAAGAACAATAACAATAATACTATTCTACAATTATTTTCTTTACAGCATGTGCGTGAAAATCTATGACTTAGCCACCAGTTAGCATTTACAGAATATATTGACTTGTTAGCAACACTCTGTATGACTTTCTCTAAAGGCAATGAATATACTGAGTATCACCCTAGTTATAGTTCCTACCCACACTCAGCCAAACTCGATCCTGGTAAAGGCAATATACTTTCCTCTACTAAGGGT
This sequence comes from Berberis thunbergii, assembly GCA_003290165.1. Taxonomy (NCBI): domain Eukaryota; kingdom Viridiplantae; phylum Streptophyta; class Magnoliopsida; order Ranunculales; family Berberidaceae; genus Berberis; species Berberis thunbergii. Next base: position 211,602 of record QNQO01000773.1, read on the forward strand.
GCGTTTGGTTGCATGGAATCCTATGCCATGAAAATTCATGAGGGGACCACTACATTTTAGGTTAAATTGATATATCACTCCACATTTACCATTTGACCACCATTTAAATTTGTGATCAATGGTGGGAATGGAAGCCCCATAAACATGAGAATCTCACTCCTTGGCCCCCCAAGGCATGTGATTCCCATGTTCATGAGGCTTTCATTCCCACCATTGATCACAAAACTAAATGGTGGATGTGGAGTGATATATCAATTTAGCCTAAAATGTAGTGGTCCCCTCATGAATTCCCATGGCATAGGATTCCATGCAACCAAACACACCCTAAGTATCACCTGATATGTCACCCCTCTAGCGAGGAGTGAAATTCTTTGCCACAATACATGAAAACTACTTAAAATTTTGTTGACACTTCAATGCCACTGAAGGCCAATAGAAATTCTGTAACAAAAAGGAAAATATTGTTGGATTAGGTAACCTGGTGCTCTTCGTGAAGCTGATTGTCACATGAAAAGGAAATTGAACTACAAAGACAAGATCGGTTATTTAGCAGACGATTATCTCATTCGGGTTATCTCTTTTATGGATCTAAAACTCAGAGGCCGGTCCATCATTCTAAGTAATAGATGGAAATATTTTGTTTGATAACTAATAACAAAATGTTGTTGCTATATACCACCATTTCTACTTTCTAACACCGTCACTCTCAAATCCACCATGTTTGTATTTAATGGTGGCGTTACTTAGAATTTGGGGGAGTGGTGACCAAACAGTCCTTTTAAAACTTTCAAAATTATGGAGCCAAAATGAACACCGACAACATGAATCACCTAAAACCTCACTCCCTTGGCCACCTCAAACCACCACCATTGCCACCTTTCTCCACCATCCCATCCACAACCAAATCATGCAACCAGCTGATCAATAACCTCTCCGTCACAGGGTCTCACTGCGACGTCCTCTTTACTTACACTTCCATGCTCAATACCAACACGTCTCCTGATGCCTACACATACCCATCCTTGTTAAAAGCTTGCATTGCTCTTGGCTTAATGTCATGTGGCATTTTGGTTCATCAACATTCCATTGTAAATGGGTATGCGTCCGACGCATATATCTCCTCTTCATTAGTCAATATGTACTCAAAATTTGGAGATATTAATCGTGCCCGTCTGGTCTTTGATAGCATGCTTGAGAGAAATGTAGTTCCCTGGAGTGCAATTATTGGTTGTTATTCACGGATGGGTGATTTAAATATGGCATTTTGTATGTATAATGGAATGCGAAAAGAAGGAATTCAACCTAATTCAGTCACTATACTAAGCTTGCTTGCGGGAATTTCGGATGTTAGCCATCTTAAATGTCTCCAAGGGTGTGTGGTGAGGTATGGGTTCGGTTCTGATATTGTCATGATGAACTCTGTGTTGAATGTTTATGGTAAATGTGGGGAGGTTGATGTTGCTATGGAAGTTTTCAAATCAATGGATTACAAAGACATTGTTTCATGGAATTCTTTGGCCTCGAGTTATTCGCATAATGGGTATGTAAGAGAGTCGATTGAGTTGTTGACAACAATGAGGATGGAAGGGGTAAAGCCGGATCATCAAACATTTGGGTCTGTAATATCTGCAGTGGCGAGTGAGTCGAGGCTCGGGTTAGGGAAGTTAGTTCATGGACAAATTTTGACAACTGGGTTTCATTTGGATGTGTATGTTGAGACAAATCTGATATCGATGTACTTGAAATGTGGAAAGATAGATGACGCTTTTCGACTGTTTGATCAAATTATAGATAGGGATGTAGTTTCATGGACAACAATGATTTCAGGTTTACTTCAGAATGATAGAGCAGATGAATCACTATATATCTTCCAAAGGATGTTAAAGTCGGGCATTGTTCCCTCTACGACTACCTTATCAAGTGCATTAGCAGCTTGTGCACAATTGGGTTCCTTCAAGCGAGGAACCTGCATACATGGTTATGTTTTGAGGCAAAGAATGAAAGTGGATACAGCTTTTGAGAACTCCCTTATTACTATGTATGCCAAATGTGGGTATTTGGAGCAGAGCTGGGCTGTGTTTGATAGAACACATGTCAAAGACGTCGTTTCATGGAATGCCATGGTTGCCGGGTACGCTCAAAATGGTTATTTAGATGAAGCTTTGGTCCTTTTCAAGGAAATGAGAGCAGCTCATGAAAGACCTGATTTCATCACAATTGTGTCTCTTCTTCAAGCTTGTGCTTCCCTTGGAGCACTGCATCAAGGAAAGTGGATCCATAATTTTCTCATCAGACATGGGGTTGGGCCATGCATCTCAATTGACACTGCATTGATCGACATGTACTCAAAATGTGGTAATATAGATAGCGCTAAGAAGTGTTTTGATAAGATGCCTGAAAAGGATTTGGTCACTTGGAGCGTGATCATCTCAGGATACGGTAGTCACGGTAAATGTCAGAGTGCACTGAGGATGTATAATGAGCTTTTGCAATCTAGAATTAAACCAAACCATGTTGTATTCCTGGCGGTCCTAGCTGCTTGTAGTCACGCAGGACTTATTTCCCAAGGCTTGAGAATATTCAACTCTATGACTGAAGAATTTGGTATTGAACCAAAACTAGAGCACCGGGCATGCATTGTAGATCTCCTTAGTCGAGCTGGAAGGTTGGAAGAGGCATATGAGTTTTTCAAGAGGATGTTTCATCAACCAAACATTGATGTTCTTGGAATACTGCTTGATGCTTGTTGTGCCTACAGTAATGCCGATCTTGCTGATGTTGTCTCTAGAGAAATCATTGCAATGAAGCCTGAGAGTGCTGGAAATTATGTGCAACTGGCACATAATTATGCTTCAATGAGAAGATGGGATGATGTGGTAGAGGCACGGCTGCAGATGAGGTCTTTGGGCCTGACAAAGGTGCCGGGTTGGAGTTCCATTGAGCTCCATGGAGTTATAAGCACATTTTTCGTCGATCACACTTCACATCCTCGTCATGATGAAATAATGTTGATGCTGAAAGTATTAGAAACAGGAATGCAAGATTTGAAGCGTGATCTACTAGATTATGGTTAGATAAATACTCTGAAAATCCTAAAGCTGAAACAGATTGTTACGAAAGAGTAACCAGGGAATAGAACTGTAACAAAGATGTATTTCATGGTGAAAATGGGATTTTCGCTGCATTTGCTCTTTCCGAGCATGCCCAGAGCCTGCAAGGGTTAGTGTCTTCGCCATGCCTTAGTGACAGATTATCTCTATTGCCATTGGTTGATTTGTGCAAGGAACATGCTTCGAAGTGCAGGCTCTTCCATGTCACACCAACAGAGCATGCTTTAATGTGGAACTTGGTGCTCGAGACAAGATTAAATAAGAGGTCGGTTCTTAGTAACTTCAGCGGCCTACCAAAATTAGTATCAGACTGATCTTTTAAGGTGAACTTGCTGGTTATTTATGTTCGTCAACATTGATATGGTTTCTAACTAAAGATACTCTGAAGCTCAAGCAATAAAAGTCGGATGACCTGATGCAGAAATTTCTCTTGTCATGCTCTGTTCTTCCTTCATTTGACCTCTGTTTGCTACTTAACTGCCTTGGCAGTGGGGAAATCTTCGAGATTTCTAGCATTGCGATCAAGGATGGTCATACTGTGAAGTTCATCTCAGAACCTGCAGGCCCTTGGCAAAGAATGGTCAGTTTTGTATTACCCGGATCTATACTTCATTCTTTAAATTCGCCAAAATAATGTTATCTATTTCATCATAGTGTGTGACCAATTAGCACAATAACTTAAATGTGTATTGTCTATTTGAAAGGTTGTTTACTCATGCAAGATCATTTTTTCTAAAAAAGAATAATTTCATTTCTTTACTCCATACTACTAATCCTGCTTAGTATGTTATTTAATTATGTTGATCCAAATAAAGGGCGATAGATCAATGTACCTGTTTTATTACTCTGAATTTGAGTGTTTAACCTTTTAGGATTCCCTCAACTCATAATTTTAAGGCTCCCTTGTTAGATAAAACATCTGCTAATTTTATCTAGGTGTCAAGTTTATTTCATGAACCACAATAACCTTGAGCTTATTGCTTCATAATAATCTTTAAAAGTCGGAAAGTTATAATTAAATAATTATTCAATTATAAAAGATGATACGGTGGATACGAGTGCAATGACTTTCAGTGTCTGCATTAACTTTGAAAAGCTATAGTTTCTCAAAACGCATCAAGTTCTGTAATGCAGTCTAATGCTCGTAAGTGATGACAATGATTTAGAATACCACCACACATGGATTCAAGGGGAGCACCATTTTCTACACATGGATTCAAGGGGATCCTGCCTATTACCTAGAGATTAAAACTATATTGTGGAGCCCATAAATCATTCTATTTTACACAATTTATAAAATATAATCAACCACTCCAGTAGTGATCAAACGGTGAGCTCTAGAGGAAGAAACCATGCTCTGTTAACCAAAACCATGTCTCTGCTATCTGCTATAAAGCCATTCATTCATGGAGAGCCTTCTTTGTGGACGAATCAACGTCAAAAGTTCTCACGAATGTTGAACTCCAAAACCACTCTGTTAGTCCATTATAAATATCTGTCACTCTTATCTTCCATTCTCATCACAAGTGATTGATATAACAACAATGGAGTAATCACTTGCCTGTCTGTCCTTATTCTCGTTATCCTCTCATTGTCTTCTTCGTTCTCCTCTGCTGCAACTAAATGTTGCAACCCCAGTGACTACAAAGCCCTGATGCAGATCAAGAAAGCTTTAAAGTTTAAACAATCCCTACCACCTCTCTTCATGGATACCCAACACTGATTGTTGTGGCTGGAACACTCTAAAATGTGTCCCGAAAACTAACCTGAGTCTGTGAACTCACTATCTTCTCTGGTACCGTTTCCAGTAAAGTCCCAGCTGCTGTTGGTGACTTACCTTCAAACACTAGTCTTCTACAAACTTACCAACATCACCGGTTCAATCCCCCGACCCATCACCAAACTAAAGTACCTCAAAACACTTCGACTCAGCTCACTAATCTCAATGGTCCAATCCCAGATTTCCTCTCTGAACTCTTCAGCCTCACCGCAACAGACCTCTCCTTCAACCAGTTCTCAGGTCCCCTCCCAGCCGGTCTAACTTAACTAACAAATCTCCGCTACATTGATATCGGTCAAAGCAAACTAACCGGACCATCCCTGATTCATTCGGTCGTTTCACTGGTTCAACACCTGATTTATACCTCTCACAGAACTAACTAGCTCTCAGGTGCCATTCCATAATCTTTAGGCAACATGAATCTTGACTACATTATATAGAATGTCCCTATCTGCTTGTCTGAATCTTGAAGAAAATAAGTCCATAAATATCTCCATCTTTTAACTAGAACGCTGCATTGCACTGTGGTTCTTGCGCCAACAAAAGAAGGGATGGAAACAAGGGATTAGTCTGTTCAATCATCAATCCTCTTTGTGTTTTCTTTCAACTGCACCACCATGAGATACTCCTCAAGAAATTGACCATTTTTTTTTTCTTTTACAACATATTACATTTGCATTCAATAACTTAAATGGTGGAAGTAGGAGGTATTTGTTTGCATCACATATAAGTGATTTGTAATGGTTGAGAATTATAAAGTGGTAATAAACACAACGCTTGGTGCTTATAGATGTCAAGCCACTTATAGTGGTTTAAGGCTCATAAGTGTTACCATTAATAAAAATACTATGACAAATCTTGAGATCATTTTTTTTGTTCGTTTGACTAATTATTGTTGTTTTTCTATTGGTCTTTTGTAGAGTACAATTTTTTTTTTTTTTTTTTTTTGTACTTTTCAATAATACAAATCTCAAAAAACCATGTCTGAACTGACCAGGAATGTGATTTCTTGAAAAATTTCGAAATTTCACGAAATATTCATATTTTGAAGTTACCGAAATCTCATTCGAAATCCGAAATATGTCAAAATTTTCATGAGAAAATAAATAAATATTTTAATTTTCGTATATTTAACATGTTATGATGTTATTTTAGTATCAAGAATTTGTTATGTGAGTGACTCTTATATAATATGTAGTTTGTATAATACTACGAGTCTTGAGACTTTTTATATAATATTTAAGAGTCTAAAATGCATAATTTATATTGTTAAATTCGAAATTATAATCGAAAATTTTATGTTTTTTCGACACAAAACGAAATATTTCTTAAAATTACGGGACCGAAACCAGTGATTGTGATTTATTTTTTCGATTTAATTTTGAACCCCTGATTTTAAGAAATATTTCGTAAATATTTTTGTTTTGCGTAGAAAAATGTAAAAATTTTGATTGTGATTTCAAATTTAACAATATAAATTATGCATTTTAATCTCTTAAATACTACATAAAAAGTCTCACAACGACTCGTAGTGTTATACAAACTGAATATTACATAAGGATTAATCACATAACAAACTTTTGATACTAAAATAACATTATACCATGTTAAAATATATAAAGATTAAAATATTTATTTCTTTTCTCAGGAAAATTTCAACACATTTGGAATATCGAAATAGATTTCGGTAACTTCAAAATAAGAAATATTCAATGAAATCGAGAAATCACATTCCTTGTTTGGAATGGACATGTTGTTCCACATTTAGTTTGGAGATAAAAAAAACTATAGAGTAATGTTATAATTTTATATTTTTTCTTGGGTTTTTACTTTTGTGTTCTTTGCTTAAGTAATATTTAGAAACTCAAAGTGGTGGTATGCTAAAAAAAATATTTAATAGTAATAATCATCGCTCAAACTTCAAAGAGTGAGTGGTATATATTGCAAAATGTGTGATAGTTTAGTGGTTGAGCAGTGGCGGATGATATCACTATGTCACAGGGTCAAACCCAGTCTGACTTCTCACACTCTTTCCCACTGTGGAAAAAAAAATTGTGAATGGTCAACTAATGGTTCAAAATCAAAAGATAGAAAGAAATTACTAACTCACAAGTACCCAAGATGTAATGTGGATTTTGGAATCTATTTGAATTTCAACAAAAACATGCATTTCATGAAGAACAGTTACATACCTGATGAGGCAAAGCTAGATGATGGCCTCCTGATCCATCGCTAGATGCTACCAAGGAGAAGGAGAGATTAGTCGAAGGATTAGCTAGGGTTGAGTTTAGATGACCAATAAATAGAAAATTTTCATCTAGGTTAAATAGTAAAAAGGATTTTAGTGCAGCAAGGTATGTAGGTATCATTTTTCGATTAGATAAAAAAATAATAATGGGGGTGGAAAAGTAGTATAACCTGGCAATTTCAAGAATTTACACGAGGCATTAAAAATAATAATTGGGTTGTGACTTCTGTGGCCTGCTGAATTTGATTCGTTAAAGATTTTCTCTTGGCAGTGAGGAAGTCTGCAAGATTTTCTAGCATTGAGTTGCAAAAATGGCCATACAGAAAAGATATGGGTAAGGTGAAGGAACACTCAGTTTTGTATAGCCCACATTTGTAGTTCATACACGAAGAATAGCCGAAGCTACTGAAATACTCTGAACATAATCATTGTTGGACAAATGTTGGAATGGAGTCTTTGCACAACTTCTAGGTTCTCTATATATTTATGTAAAAGGAAATTAATAGCGAAATTCTAAATGTCGAGGGAAAGAGCGAGGAAACCAGCGAGGTTTTTGAGGTGGCGGGGGGTGAACCGTTCACCCCCTCGAGATGTATTCCGCGCGCGCATCTCGAGGGGGTGAACGGTTCACCCCCCGCCACCTCAAAAACCTCGCTGGTTTCCTCGCCCTTTCCCTCGACACATAGAAAAGCTCAAATTAATATTCAGCTAGAAAAATAAATGTAGATACCAATATCTGCTAAAAAACTTATTTAAAGCATTATAACAAGATCAACCTGACGTCACATAAATACTGACAACACCAACATCAACATACCGAAAACACAAACTAATGCCAAATAAAACAGAGGTGATCATCAAATCCAACAGGTCCGACTCTAGTGCTAAGAATAAACTTCAGGAGAGCCAAGTACACATCAAAGATGGAACGATAACAATCTTGCACGCAGTTAAATCGTGCAGGATCTAAGATTCTCAATTCACTCATGGAGATAAATAACGACTCATCCATGAATAGAAGCGAGACCAGGCCAGCTCTGCACAAGCTTCATTCTCATCGTTCAATCCCATGCTCTTCCTCCTCTTGATACCTTCTGGGATGTGTTCATGAAAGCATGGCCTACACCAGGGTAGTAGTGTACTTCATATGGAACTCCAGATGCTTTCAGTTTTTCCTCTAGAGCTTTTGCAGTCTGAAAACATCAATATGCACAAAAGAAATTAAGGTTGCCCTCTTTTTCAGCTTCTAAAAGAGCTTAACATAATAACATTCTCACATTCTTTCTTTTTGAAACTAACGATTTGCGAAGAATTGTTTTACCAGTAACTTCTTGGAGATATCTCCAATTCCATAAAGATTAAACCAGGCAAAATGAGAATAATGCTTGATTATGGCTTCAAACAAAGACGGGAAGGATGATAAGAGATTTCTACCTTAACATCTGAAAAACCATCATAGTTATCCTCGTCTCCAAAATGTGCTTGCACTGGTGCCTTAACCTGTGCAGGGTCTGCAAGCTGTGGTGAAGGAATCCCGTAGAAAGCAACAACGGCATCAACCCCAGGGACCAAAACAGCACTAGCAATTGTTAGAGCACCACCCATGCAATATCCTGTAACTCCAACCTAATTCAAAAGATGCAATATGGTTACGCACAATATCTCATAAACCAAATCCAACCAAGTAAAACTGGCCATCTGACCAATCATGTGCATGCTGTTCTTCTATATTAGTTATAAAGTTATGCTAACAACCATACTTAAGTACATAGTAAGATGATACCGAAATAAACTCTCCTCTTTATGTTGTTGGCAACAGTAAGTACTAAAAAGTACTGAATATAACAAACTGACTCAAGATAACCTTGATGATGTCGTATACAACATACACAATGTTATCGCTTAAGGGTGTTAATCCAGTTAAATCTTAATAACATGTCAAATGAAAAGCATCATCCCAGATAATATATGTCAAACCGGGCTTCTTCAAGGCCTAGTTCGAAAAGGGGAAGAATTGAAAACCTTCCCTAATGATCTCTGTCAAGCTCCTATGTAAGTAAGTTTCTTGTTTCGTATGAAAGTTTTACCCTTCTCAAAAAAACTGAACATACAAAGAACATGACTAAATGTGAGATGATGCAATTACAAACGGACTACGTAAAGTTGATGATAATATCTTGAAAAGCTGTCATACATCATGAGAATTATTCAGCAGTAGCAAGGTCATATGCACCTAATATGAACATTATGCAATTAGTTTCTTAGGCAAGATTCACCCCTAGAAGAATGTGATTGATCTCATTTCATCTCAAAAACAGGATTTCGTGTCCTAGTTACTGTTAAGAAGTACCCACGATGACTTGAAGATAGCACTCAAAGCATCAACTCAAAGAGATAAATCCTAACTCACTGGTTCAGTGCATTCAGGAATCAGGAACATAGACATGCTTATTACTCCTTAGGCACATTAAAGTTTTTGCAACTTGAATTTGCAAAAATTGTATTTAAAACTCTGAAAATTTCATATGAAAGTGTTTTGCCAGTCAGACGTGTCCAGTCAAACCCAACTAATGAATTTCTGCAGCTTAAATTTGAGCCATGCCATTATGTAAATGAAAATTAACCAGTTAGGAAACAATATACTATATGTTTAGGGGAGATGTAGTTAGATGTATTATACAAAACATTATGAAGGATTCTTCAGATACAAAGAAGACCGTGACTTGATCTATATAAGGTTCAGATGCAGTGTTTCTAGATTCTAGTACTTGGTCGACAAGTTAAGACTACAATAAAATGGAGCAAAATATTTTCAAAAACTAATGAGCAATCATATTACTCGTAATTGATTCTTTCAGATTCAGTAAATAAACCCAATAATTTTAGCATCATACCTTTTGTGAACCATTTGCCTTGAGCCAGTTTACTGAAGCGCCTATATCGTTAACAGCACCTTGCCAATCAAGACCTTCCATTAAATGTTGAGCTTCAGCAACCTCTAGACCAACCTTTCCACGGTACAAACTGGGATGAAAAAGATAGTGAACAAAAAAACAATTTAACTATAGGTAAATAAATAAATAAGGTTGAAAATACTTTGATTCCCAATGGTAAAACTAACGTAAGGATTAAAAGTTTAAGGCGATCCCTCTTCCAAAAGTTAAACTTCAAGAAAGAAATTTCATATTATTAACACGAGAATCTGACTCTTACTCTGGGATTAGTGCTTTATAACCAGATTGAGAAATTTTCAAGGCATTGTTCTTGATTTCAAAATCCACACCCCACCACTCTTGAATCACCACTATCCCAGGGGCATCTTCTTTGCCAACCACATATGCATCAAAGGTCTGGGGTAAAAGAACAAAAAATTCAGTGGAAGAATGAATGTAATACCATGGATCTAAAAAACAACTCCTAACTATATCTCATATATACCAAAACAATTAACTCAACTAGCAAGCAGAAGTAATACAAGACTGAATGCAACTTGCATTCAAAGACATTATGGAACCCCACATCTCACAGCTCCCAACAAAGATATGTGAAAATCCAAAATCAATATACACATACAAGTTTTAATTAGATTATTCTGAAGTTCCGGTAAGGTTATAAGTGCATTATTATGCATGTAGATAGACAATGCAATTAAGTTATCCGATATAATCAAACACGGAATTCCAACAAAAACATTTAACGGTACATATATCACAATAACAATATGGACTCCACACAGAATGGAGATTTAAAACACAAAATCGAAAAAGACAGTTTTTCTTCCAATGAAAGCAAGACAGTTTTCATTAGAAACTAAAAACTCAAGCTTATAAGATGCAGGAATTTTTAGTCTAAGGTCTGCCACTAAAAGGATATCTAGATTGGACTATAAAGTACCCAATTGTTGAAAAATCAAACAATATAAAGTCTTGTTTTTGGTTCCTTTAACTCATTAGATGTCTGAATTAATTGACAAGACATTTATATTTCCCATTAAAAAAATAAATCGATAGTATCAGATTCTCACGAGGACGATAAGATATATCTGTATTTAAATAAAAAGATAAAAAGTATATATTCAAAATCTAAACCCGAATACTTCAAGAGAGTATCAAATTATCAGACGATCAATCTGCATACTTGCTTCTCATTTTAATCAAGGAGAAGCGAATTTATGAAATCCTCAAAACACTCTAATTAATAAAGATAACAAAAAAACATTACCTTTCTCATTCTTCGAATAAAGTATCAAATTATACAAACTCTAATTCCAATAAAAACTTTTTCGCAATCGATTAATCAACTAATCAAAGACTATGAATGCTAAAAATACTCTAATCAGTGAGAATATTTCCTTCTAAGTTATTGTATAAAAGCAAACAATTCAAACTAGATAAAACATTTTTCAAAACATTAGCTCAAACAAACAGGAGACGAAAGAGAGAGTGAAATAAAAGAAGGCTAACAGTGTCGTCTCGCTGAATCTGGACTTTCTTGAACTGAGATGATGAAGCGTCCGCCATGGATGATCGGATTTGGAGACGAAATGGAGGAGAGAGCGAGAGAGATCGTAGAAGCGGAGAGGTTCTAGTAGTGGTGACGAGGGTTTTTAGTCTACACAACAACGCCATTGGCTTGGTGAGAGGTTTATAACAATAGTCAAAAAGTCTCTTCCCAATTATTGATAAGATCAGTGTTTGGTGAAGTGTGAATGGGAGGAATTTTTTCTGGGCCGTAGGTGCAAATGTATGCTTACAAAATATCGGGGCCGAGTTGGAATTCTCAAGTGACATGGAAAGCTTGCGTGGCATTTGTTGTTGAGTTGTAATTTTTTTTTTATTAATTCGAACCGTTTCTTTGCCAATGGATGTTAGCTAAACCAGTAAAGTTGAGATAGGCACGGATCTACGTGGGGGCAAGATCGACTTTTGAATTTTTTTGGGTTATTTGTGATTTGCCCATTCTGCGACGCCGACAACGTCATCTCACCTACCCTTTCCTCTCTCCCTCCGTTGGTTGTGATGTGGACAATGTCATTTCGCCCCACCCCTTTCCCCTCTCCCTTTATTCTCTGCGACGTCAATAACCTAGCTTTGCGTTCGTTCTTCTTTTATATTCCCACTATTTGTTTACTGTGAGACCTACAACTGTCATGCCTTCTCCTTTTTTCTCCCTCTCCCTCTTTGCTTGATTTATTTCTGTTTTTTCATCATCACCATCAACAACCACAACCTTTTTGTCTGCTTTGAGGAAGAAATTTTTTTAAAGTATTTTCTCGAGATGAACTCGTATATCGATGTCTAGTTTTATATTTTATTCATAAAATTTTTATAGAGATACATGAAAAATTCGACCCATTAATTTTTTTCTCAAGATACATGTTTGTATGTCGAGGTTCATTTGTGGGTTATTATTTGAAGAGCATTTTAATAATCAACATGAGCCTTTTAACAGTCAATGCACATAGACTGCTAGTCTTGAGGGAGACTGCAATAGTGATTAATGTTGGAAGTAACATCTAATTAACTATTTTTAACAGGGAACAAATCGCAAATAACCCAATTTTTTTTAATTTTTTTTTTGCGTATAATCTTACACTTGAAATTAATTTTATATACCGATTTGATTGTCTCTATATATTTATCTTTTGTGCTCCTACAAAGTAGCTTGCTGGATCTATTTTATTCCCCCATATATTAGATGGAGTTTTATTTAGCAATTGGGTTTTTGTATAATTATTTATGTATTATTCAAAATTTAAAAAATTTATGTTAAAGTAATTAATTATAACATTATCCTTAATTACTTATGCTTCATCACTCCACCCCTTTTCAACAAAAATCTTGGTTCTGTCACTAAACTGAGGGTATGTGACTCCATGTATCCAAGGGGTCAACACAATTGCAATCAATCTAGGATAAGTTCTTAATCATCACATTTGCACTCAGTAATTTGTATGAGTTGGTAGGCTTTCTAAACCACGTAACAAGAAGAAAGCCAAAAGACTTTGAATTCCTGATTGACAAAGTCAATTCTAAGCTTTCAAGTTGGAATCGAAAGTCATGTCTCAAGCTGGTAGAACGGTGATGATTAAAATTGTTCTCAACTCTATCTCGGTCTACATGATGCAAACTTTCCTCCTTCCATGCTCAATTTCAGACAAGTTAGATAAGTTGACCCGAAATTTCTAATGGAATAGAGCAAATGATAGTAAAGCCAAACACATATATTCTTGGGATCGTAATCACCTTACCCAGTCATCTTGGAGGCTCAACCTTCCTTCCGCCCGTATGATGGCAAAAAATGTGTGGCAAACCTTGGCCTCACCAAAAAACCAAAGAGTACAACAACTCAAAGCTCTCTACTTCCACAAAAAAACATCTTCCAACTTTCGGGTTCCCCAAGTATATCTTCGTTTGCTTGGAGAGGAAGTTTGACCACTTTTGCCAAAATGAAACAACATCTTGTATGGCAAATCCTCTCAGGTAATCAAATCGACTTTTGGAAAGATTGTTGGGTTAAGCTCGACTTTACTATCTCGGTATGTCGTCATCTTCCTCTTCTTACCCCATAAATCAACTCCATCCCCGATTTTTGGCTTTTCTCTTCTGATCTCACACCACAATGAAATGGGTCACTTATCATGTCCATATTTCCTTCCCGGTGGCTAAGGATATCTTGAATATTCCAATCAGATCGACTGTTTACCTAAACAAACTCATTTGGCTTTTTGATAAACTTAGAATTTTTTCAGCCAAAAGTGCCTCCCGTGCATTCACATTTGAACAACTCCAAAGCTCTACTTAGGTTGCTTCGATTTTTCTCCCACGAGAATCTTATTTCAGAAATCTTTGGAAAATCAAAGCCCCCATCAATGCTCTCTTCCTTCTTTTGAAAATTAGTAGAAACATCTCCCCACTATGACCAATTTGGTAAGGATTCATCTACAATCCTCAGATTTTGGAAATAGCTAAGACGGACATTCAGGGTATGAACCATACCTGGAATACGAACCATGCAATCCTGCAGGGCCCCATTCTAAAATTATGATTGCCCGTATTACAATGATCCAAAACTAGATCCAGTCAATAAGGCACCATAAAATCAACTTCAAAATCAAACCTGATTTGCCCCCTTCCTTTGACCTTAGATCTAGATATGTTTATAATCAGTTTTGATTGCAATTTCTTTGACTCTTCTAAAAATGGATCTCTTGGTGTGTTCGGCATCAACCAACACGGATGAGTTCTTGTGACTGTGGGCTACCCTATTCCAGGCAAGATCCTTGATAGCACCATGGTGGAGTACGATGCAGTTGGGGCAACCATTCTTCTGATTCTAGCGCAAAACTGGAAGACATGTCTCCTACTGAGTGACTCGGCAAACATCATCAATCTCATCCATGCTGACAACACTGATCATGATCTGGCCATGAACTAGGCTTGACGTCCTATCATTATAGATATTAGGCGTCTTTTTTGTTGTTGCTTCCATGTTGGTTTTGTAATTATGTGGGTCGAGACCTCAATATAGAAGCCCATGATTTGACTATGACTGCACCAGCAAGTCATAATGTTTTGTAACTGTACTTATTTATTTATATTATGTATAAAGCTTTACAAAAAAGACATTAAATGTTTTGTTATTTCTTTCGATCAAATGTTAGTCAATTTTAACAAAATGCGAGGACACCCCCTTAAACGCAAAACAGTGGATTAAAAGCAACTTATTATGTAATTCAAACCTAACTCAAGTTTCTGTCATTTTTATTAGCAAATTGTTAATCAAGATAACATCTCTTTCATGTGGATTCTTTAATTTTTCCTTATTTTTTTTCTACCCTTTAGCATTACCCCATTTTAGTTCTGTTACATAACAATGGGATTTCAAGCTTTTGGTGAATACATTGGCTCATTTCATCAGTACAAACGATGTCATGTTAGAATTCAGGTGCACAAAAAAAATACTGGAAGAGGTGTCAACAGTTTTGCTTGGCAGGGAATAGGGTCAATGGTTGCGGGAGTGGAATAGCCTCTCAATATTCCTATTCTTTGTACATAAATCAATGACCCACTGTTTGTTTTAGAACTCTCTACTTTGGTGCCAAAAGTTGGAAGTTTTGGATTGTGCATTCATTGAGATCTATAAAATTTTGATAGAATTATTATCTTATAATAGAAAATTTCTACTACGTAGTGTAGTGCCATCAGTTGTTGAAATGTGAAATGGCAAGAAACCATTTGACAAAGCTTATCCTTGAATCACTCTCAAATGCCTAAACCAAATGCTTCATGCCAAGCACTCATGACTAAAAAAATCTGTGATTTACTTTCAATTCAATATCAAAAACGTCTCCCCCATGAGTATTCTAATTTGTCACTACTAAAGAAAAGTTAAAGCTAAAGCAAAAGAGAAAACAAAAGTGAAAGAATGGAACAGAAAATCCCATAGAAATTTTCCACCTCTCTTGACTTTACTTTGATAATTGTCTGCTTTTCAACACATAACAACTTTTTCTTTAAGAAACACTAATGGTCACTCTTATCTCACATCTCTAATGGCTTCTCCCATTCACCAATAGATCCATATCAGGTTGATCACTCTTCTCATGTCTCCAATGAGTTCTTGTTTTCGGTCCGTTGTAACATTCATGTTCATTCTTCCTTTCTTCAGTTTCATATCTGCACAATCAAGCCTTTGTAGAACCTCATGTGGGAATATTCCAATATACTACCCATTGGGTGTAGACGATGGATGTGGTAGTCCATACTATAGGCACATCCTTCGTTGTTCTGATACAGGAAAGCTTGAGTTTCGAACACCTTCCGGTACATACACAATTCAAAACATAAGCTACTCTGATCCTCACATTCTAGTCTCCGACCCCTTGATGTGGAACTGCCGAGATGGGGATAACTTTCGTCCAACTAGGCAATTCAGTCTTGACACAAGCACCCACTTCACCCTCTCTACTCATAACAACTACCTCTTCTTTAATTGTAGTGAAGACGACGTTATAATTCAGCCAAAGCCAAGCTTCTGCGAACAGTTCCCTGATCGGTGTGATTCGTCTTGTGACAGTGCAAGTTACCTTTGCAGACACTTACCTCAATGCCCATTGGCCTTGAATGGGGAGGTGACTTGTTGTTCTTACACTCCTAATGCAGTTGAGTCACTAAGACTTATGCTCCGTTATTGTGCGTCATATACTAGTGTTTATTGGAGAACTACTGGTGTGTCACCTTATGATCAGGTTCCTGAATATGGGATTCGAGTGGATTTTGATATTCCGGTGACTACACATTGCCTACATTGTCAGGACAGTTCTAAAGGAGGAGGGGCGTGCGGATTTGATACGGTATCACAAAGTTTCTTGTGTTTATGTGAGAAAGGAAATACTACCACCTATTGCACAGGTATATTAATGGGATCGAATTCATGTTTCTAGTTGGATCTACATGTCCTGTATTTTTTGGATATTCAGATACAAGGCCAGGAAAAATTATGTGTGTTATTGTGCAGATACTATGGTTTCAAAGCACAGTAATAAGGCAGGAGTTATTGCAGGTGAGTAATTAGGACTATTTGTAGATTGTAAAATACAAAAATAGATGCATTTAAGGGGTGCCATTGTATTATGAAATTTGTTAATTGGTTTTGGAACATCTAATATTTGCAGGGACAACCGCAGTTTCTTTTGCTGGGGCAGTAGGGATTGGAGCTGGCTTATGGTATTTGAGGAAACTGAGATCGAAAGCACCAGTGGCATGTGGAGTTCAGAGCAACGAGAATAGACTGTTTTGAAGAGGAATAAAACTAGGCTTTTTTTTGTTAATCTGTTGCCTATTTTGTGTGAATGAACAAAGAATGAATTAGTGTTTTGATGGATCTCTTCGTCAGACAATCAAAACTCAAGCATTACACTTTGCCAATTTTTGCTTTTGCATTATTACTAATGATGCATAAAAACGGTTACACTCCTGAGTCGTACATATGTCATGATGATCTCGAGGAATTACGGATCGCAACATTAGCCCAACACTGATCTGGCCCAAGCGGTTCTAAACCTGCCTAATTCAGTCCGCCAGATGGACCCAAACTCTTACAGCATGCTAGACCTATATGTGTCACAACTATCCTCAATATCTGTAATTAGTCATGCTAAGGTAAGTATCTCAAAGATCAGCTTCGGATGGGCAACTACAACAATTCTCTACTTTCAACTAGGAAACAAATACCATAGTACATTCCACACGGGAAACTTTCTTTTACGGATTGCTCTCATATTGAGAACTATCTCTCGTGTATCTAGGAGCACAGGGCTAATAGAGAACTTCTCTCCTACAACATGATTCCTAATTAGATAAGGATCTCCATGAAGATCTCCTTCCTAAATTGCGCATTCGATGGCCTAGTAGAACCAGGACTCCTGCATTATAAATAAGACATGAGGTTGGTAAGCTAAGGTACGCTACAAATTCTTTGTTTACAACATTACACATTCTTCAGATCCCTGTTTGACTTTAGCATCAGAGTGTCATCGGCCACCACAATGGTGGTCCGTAGCTCACGTGCATTACTTATGCAGGTCAGCAGAACTAGGTCAAAGCAGGGAGCAAAAAACGACTGCATCAGTTTGGCACTATCCGTAGGGACGACAAAGTTCCTACCTTATTCACTAGCATCGTCTCCCTTCGAAATACAAAGAGATGTTGACTACTAGATTATGCAACAACGGAGAACCAGGGGACACGTCAAACACTCAGGTTGTTTCTATACCGCCGCTTTTAGTGGTCCCGGTCTTGCATGGCAAGCAACTCAGGCTCTCGCATCGACAACAACAACGACAGACTCCCGAATAGATATGTTGTCATCTCAAATACAACAGGTCGCCAAAGCGGTGAAGGCTCTCATGCGACAAAATCCACCACCTGCTAATGGAGACCAGGAGCAGCATGGGCCTCTGTCTGCAGAGGATGGTGGGGAGAAAGCCTAGGAAAGGCAAACCCTCGCAAGTTCTCATTGGACTAAGGGAGGTTGAGCGGCTAACGCTGAGCTTGCCGCCAGGGCAGAGGGGCTCGACCCTCAGAACCCCTTCTACGGAGGGGCACACGATCAGGACATGCTGTACCGTCTCTCTGTCCCGCCATTTCTGGATCGAATCATGAATGAGGCCCTTCTGAGGAAGTTCACTCCCCCGAAGCTTGACTTCTACGATGGAACCATCGATGCATTCGGACCACCTGCGCCATTACCAGCACGTAATGGCCCTTAAAAAAGAATCTGAGTTGGTGATGTGCAAAAAATTTCCCACTAGCCTGAAGAAGTCAGCACTGACGTGGTTCCACAACCTTTCGACGAGGTCGATCGATTCCTTCAAGATGTTGACAAAGGAGTTCCTGACACGTTTCGTCGAGAGCAAGCGTTTTCGAAAAGGCCCACACTACATAACTCTCTCTCTGAAGTAGAGGTCCAACGAGACATTCCGAGAGTATGTCACACGCTTCAACAATGAGTTGACTCTCATCGACGGGTGCAGCGACGACACAGTCGTGACAACCTTTAATGCAGGCCTTAAGAAAGGAAAGCTTTACGAAGACCTCACCCTGGAGTCCCTCTTAACATGACGAAGCTCCTCAAGAGCGCCCATAAACACATTACCTTGGAGGAATCGATGATCGTTAAAAGGGAAACCAAATGCGAGAAGAAACCTTCCTCTCCTAAGGACAATAAAGAGGGAAATAGATGCGAGGATGAATAAATGAGCAAGAAAAAGCGCAGTGACAACAGGCACCAGAAAAATCATCCAAACTATGTTGGATCCAGAGCTGTGACACCCCTCAATTCTAGCCTATCGGACGTACTAAACTCCATGAAAAACTGGGAAGATTTGAAGTGGCCCCTCCAAGCATGACAACGACAAATACTATGCGTACCACAAGGAGGTTGGTCACGATACTAATGACTGCAAGAGTATGAGGTATGAGGTTGAATATTAGATCCGCAGGGGCAAACTAAAAGAATTCCTGAACTCTGAGAAGCAACCAGAATGAACCAGGGACCGGGGGTGTCAGTTAAAGAAATAAAGAAGGAGACTCCAGGGATAATCTATGTCTTTCATGGAGTCGGACTGAATGAAGACCAGTCGTACAGGTCCTGCAAGCAGACTCTACTAGAGATGCAGACACAACCTTCCGATGAGGACAAACACATTTGCTACTCAAGGGAACAGAGCCCCATTCCCATCTTGACCTTTACGGACAAAAACCTCGTAATAGTCCGAGCGCCGCACAACGGCGCCCTAGTCATCACGGTCTCCATCACAAAGTGGGAGGTGAAGAGAGCTCGGATGGACACAGGAAGCTTACTCAACATCCTGTTCTACAATGCGTTCCGCGGTATGGACCTTAAGGAGGAAAATTTGACGTCCTCAGATTATCCGCTGATTGGATTCAGCGGAGAGAAGTGTTTCCTGATCGGAAAGATAAGATTGGCAATAGTGGAGAAGAGCCGCATCTAAGAAAGGTCATGGTTATGGACTTCATGGTAGTAGAAGCACCGTCGACTTACAACCTTATTTTAGGAAGATCGTGGCTCCACCAGATGGAAGCAGTAGTCTCTACCCTTTACCAGTGCGTTAAGTGCACTGAATGAATAATACATGGAAACAAATCTACGGTACGAGGCTACCATTACGCCACACTAAAACAAATAGAATGCTCCCAGATCCAACTACATCTTGCAGAGTAGCCTGAACCAGTGTCAGTCCAAGCGACAACAAAGGCATCACCTTCAAGCAATGCGAGAATTGTCGGTTCTTCTGCCAAGTGGGACGGAGAGGCCAAGGAAAGCAGGAACACTTCCCCCGACCTCCAGTCGGTGCGGAGATTGGCCCATTACAAGGTTTACTCTTCAGTAACCTCTGTAACGCTAACAAACTTCAATGATCCACAAGGGCAATCCAAAGTCACTTCAAGGCGATGATCAACTCCCCTCCGTTAATAGTTAGTCTACTTTCAGTTGTTTATTTCTCTTTCCATAGTCAATGTATAGTTTTTAGTTCTTAAAGATTGATGTGATTTGCAATCATTTAAGAAATAAAGAAAGAATTACAAAACACAAACTCTATTGATTATTGGAAAGATATAACAACAACGCCTTGAGGCAGATACAAAAACTACATACTATGAGCATCTGCCTGGGGCAAATACAAAAGACTATATACTGCAGGCATCTGATCAACATGGAGTGAGGATTTGATTAAATTGTCCGACCACATAAGCAACACAAACAATCAGAAACAATTTGCCCGCAAGCAAAAGCATGCCAGCGAACGCAACCCTCAAATATGGTCTGTGAGAGTACAAAATTGGCAACCGGGAGTCCCGTGACAAGCCACAACCCGATACGGCCAACTCACACTCTTGATTCGACGGAACGGCCAAACCTGGGACAGGTATCAAGTTGATACAGGTAAAGTGCACCTTTCGGCTGCAGGGATGTAATGGGCATCTAGGAGTCAATGGCCCAATCCATGGACCATGTCCAACTCCTCTTCATCTCGAGATCTCGAATTCCAACGTAAAACGAGGTGACGAGGTTAATCGAAAAGTGGCAGAGGTAGCCACCACGGAGTTGGGCGTTGGTATTATCTTTGAAATTAGACGCTCTAGAGCAACGACAAGACATTAGCGCATAAGCAACAGGTGAAGAAATTCGAGAAATTATGAATGATGTGAAGAAATTACGAGATCTCAGCAGATCAACTACGTGCCCACCCGCAACAGGTGACCACGCATAACAACGATTATGATCATGCATGATCGGTGCAAATGTCAGAACATTCGGATACTCCAACAATGGAGATTCATCTTTAGCCTTGGGAAAACCCAAAGCATTTCATTCAAACGAGATCTCGAGCATTTTCTTCAAGCAAGAACATTACAGGAAATAAGCTCTGCGAAAGATAGTGCCTACAACGATTGGAAAACACCATTATATAGACACGATAATTCACCAAGTAAACGTTCCAACATTAACTGTCAAACATTGAATACTGTATGGAAAACAAGGAGACGGCGGTTCTCAAAGAAACTGCGTAGACCACGTTCATCCAATTAATGGCATGCACGCAACACCATCAATTGAGGGGGAGTAACCGATACTCAACCGTCACACAGTTTAAGTTGTACACGTGGTACCGCGCAAGGGCCCATGGGCTTGACCTATTATTCAAACAATATTCTGTCACATGCCTGGCACGAGCACTAGAAATCCTAGTTAACTATGACATACGGATCATACCTACGGATCACTATCCGATTTAAGGTAATTAATTTCATCCGCACAATGCCCCACGCTTGCAGACGTAGATTCACACGCCCCTAGCCGGTGGAACCTCTCCCAACCAGGCAAGCTTAGTCAGCACAGATTAATAACGCTTGTGGTCATAGGTTTACCTTTGACTTGTAGCCCCCACTGCGCAGGTGTAGATAGTTTAGAAGGTGAAAGCCTTGTCAGTTCCGAACTGATTCCGATGGCTCGCCATGGGACATCCGCTTTCAGTGTGGCCGTCAAATTACCAACCCTGGACTTGTAGTCCCCCACTGCACGGGTGTAAATAGTTTAGAAGGTGGGAGCCTAGTCAGCTATGAAACTGATTTCAATGGCTTACCATGGGACCACTGTTTTTAGCGTGGCAGCCGAAAACTCCCAAATTTGTATCTTGATGCGCACAGGTGTAGATGATTTGGAAGATGGCAGCTTAGTCAGTCCTGAACTGATTCTGACAGCTTGCCACTGGACCACTTCTTTTCAGCCTGGCCGCCAAACCCGTTTTTCTCGGGACTTGTAGCCCCCACCGCACGGGTGTAGATGGTTCGAAAGCTGGGAGAGTAGTCAGTCCTTGACTAATGTCGACGACTCGCCACGGGGCTACTGCTCTTCAGCACAGTCGCCAAATCTTTACTCCCTGAATATGTAGTCCACATTGTTTGGACATAAATGGTTCAGAAGGTGGGAGCCCCAAGTAGCTCGCCACGCGACCACTGCTCTCATTCGAAATAGCGGCCACAAAGATAAATCTAGCTAAGTCAGTGTCTTCATGCTCAAACGGATTGACATTCTAATATCAGCAAAGGCCACTCACCCTGTTACAAAGATCGTACGACCAACCTAGATAAATGCTACATAGAATGCCAACACGAGCTTACGACGCCTGACTTGGGACGAATGCTCTGACACATATACTCAACCATCACAACTTGACCATAGCAACAGCTGCAACTGACCAATCAGACAAACGAGGCAAGCCTCAAGCAGCTAAGTTGTCCGCAACATGCCCACTATCAGACATGACTATACAACAATGACCCCGAGTCATGTGCAACGCAAAGCGATCAACCTCTCTACCGCAGACAGACTATTCGACATCCTATTGGTTCAACCAGCCTATGCCAAAGTAAGACGACAAGGCAAAACAAAAAACATACAATAGAGATAGTGAGCACAAAACAGATAAAACTGTTTTCATTAATGGTCAAAACGAAAAGAGGTACAAGTATACAGAGTTTTATCCTTATCAGAGGAAGGTACATAAATCAAAGAGCTAAGCTTAGTGAAAGAATGAGCAGGAGTTGCGTCCACATGCGCCGCAGCCTAGGCATCAGAGCCCAAACTGTCTTCCTCGTCTGACAATGCAGAGGTAACAAACAAGTCTACATACGATAGTTTATAATGACCAAGATCCCACTCTAGATGCTCTTTCTTCATGAGCACCAGCAGCTCCAGTCTGCCATGTACAACCCAACGAAACTCGCATTTGTCTTGTTCCTACAGAAGCTCTTCCTCTTGCACATTCGCGTCAACAACTTCAAGCTCCAACTTGCCAGTCAGTTTGTCAACCTAAGATTGCTCTTTGGCCAAACTGCGCTTCACAACATTGAGCTCACGCCACTCCAATTCGAGCTGGTCCTTGCTCTTCCTCATCTCTCGAGCATTAAACTCCATATCGGATTCCAATTATTGTTTCTGAGCAACCCAGTCGGCCTCCTTCGCAGTATTCTCTTCAGCGAGAGATCGCAGTTCAAAACACGCCTTAGCCAAAGCTTCCTGCACAACCTCTACGTCTTGGTGGACCTGGCTCAACTCCTGTTTGAGTTTGTATCTCTCAGACACCGCTTCTGCCAGATCACTCTCAAGAACATCCAGACAATCCCCCTGAGTCTCAGCCGCCACAGCTAACTGATCCGGCTTCTTCTCCTCAACCCGCTTCTGTAGCCGCTCAATTTCATAAAGCGCATTAGAATACATCGCCTGCATGTGCGAAAAGACACATTCCTTGGTGTATACCCTCTCACGAGCCGCCTCGACTTTCGTCCCAACAATGGTCACCTGGCTCAAGTGAGACATACCCAGCATAAGGTACTTTAAGCCCTTATCCATACACACTTCTAGCATATCCTCCTCGGGTTTTGGAGCTCAATCCATCAGCCAGTTGTGACGTCTGCTTATATGCTTCCTCGGAGCATGCTCCACTTCTACCTTCAGCTTCATTCGTAGTTGGTTGTGGGACAACTGGCATGTTCTAAGCCTTCAGCATCAGCCAAACATTGATCCGACCCAAGCGGTTCTAAGCCCGCCTAATTCAGTCTGCCAGATGGACGCGAATTCTTACATCATGCTAGGCCCACACGTCTCACAACTATCCTCAATACCTGTAAGTCCTAATAAGGCACATATCTTGAGGATCAGCTTCAGATGGGCAACTACCACTACACCAAAAGACCTGTTTAGCTACGTGGAGATGGCCACGGTTCTAAACCGTTGGTTTATTTGCCACGGCAAAAAATCGTGGTTAAAAAAAAATGGCCACGGCTCAAAACCGTTGGTTTATTTTCCACGCAAAAAACCGTGACTATAATGACCAACGACCTAAAACCATGGCTAAAAAAATGGCCACGGCTCAAAACCGTGGCTATAATGACCAACGACCTAAAACAGTGGCTAAAAAAAATGGCCACGGCTCAAAACCGTGGCTATAATGACCAACGGCTCAAAACCGTGCCTACACTACAACACAAATGAAAAACGCTGAAAAAAATTGGGCGAGCTTTTTGGCGCTCGATTCTTTCCCTCTCCTTTTACATGGCGCTCGAAGCTCCTCCTTCCCTGCTTGGCGCTCGAAGCTCCTTCTTCCCTGCTCCCTCCACTTGACTTCCACTTTCCCTGCTCCTTCTACTCGACATCGATCCTCCCAGCTCCCTCAACTTCCCTGCTCCCTCCCTCGACTTCCCTCCTCCCCTCCTCCCCTCCTTCCCTACTCTTCCCTCCTTGCTCGGCGTCTTCAACCTCCAAACCATTTTGGAAAATCGATCAGCGACTGCAGATTCTCTCGTACATGTACTCTCTCTCTCTGCTTTCTTTTTGTGTCTTCTATCTTAGTTTTTATGGGGTGCTAAGTGTTTGATTAAATTTTTGAAGAGTGAATTGAAATGTGTTTGTATTTCTCACATCTTATGCCTTTTGCTCTCCTACTTATATGTTCATAGATGAAGTGTATCTAAAGCGTGAATTGTTTGATGAAATTAGGGTTTCTGAATCTAGAGTTTTTTTATTTAAAGGTTTTGAATCTCTAGGGTTCGAATTGAAACTGTATGTGTTTTGAAATCTGGATTCATTTATTGATGAAGATAGAGAAGATGTTTCACTGTCTTAGAACCTAATTTGTTTCAATCTTTGGAAGCTGAGTTGCATTATTACATTCCTGAATTTGGGTTCGTTTATTCTTTGAAGATTGTTATAGGGTCTGTTCCATTCCCAATTTAAAAGCGTTTTTGTGAATTCATGGACATAACTTTGTTAAGCAAGAGTCAAGTGCGCCAATGTCGTAACAAAATTGAGGAGAACTTCAGACTCCATAAGTTTGAGTATTACAACTATAAAATTTGGGGTTTGGGGTGTCCCATTTGGGATTCAGGTCCCATTTTTGTCCATTAGGATAAAGGTTTGGTTAAAGGATGAAGATTATTGTCCATTAGGATAAAGGTTTGGTTACCACTTATTACATGTCTAGGACTTCCAACTAGAGGTAACTTTTCTTTGTGGATAAAGAGCTTTTTGTTGCTCTATTTGGTGTCTACATACATTGAATTCTACAAATGTGTTTGAAATAATCGATACAGATTAGAA
Organism: Berberis thunbergii; assembly: GCA_003290165.1. NCBI lineage: Eukaryota > Viridiplantae > Streptophyta > Magnoliopsida > Ranunculales > Berberidaceae > Berberis > Berberis thunbergii. The sequence goes on from QNQO01000773.1 coordinate 236,926, forward strand.
AACTTCTTTCTAGAGTCATATTCCTTGGTTATTTTAGTTCGACTTTTTATCATCTGAATATTTGCTTTTCCAAGTATTTGAAATACTATATATTAATCTTGACATATATACTAGTTAGCTAGAACTTAATTTTCAGTAACATGGTTTAATCCCCATTGGATTTATTGAACACTTTTCATTTGGACCAACAATTGCCTCCATCTATCTGTATACCTTATAGGTCAGCAGAGTCGATCTAAACTGTTTATCAATGACAGTCTTGCTGATTGACGTGTCAGGGATTTTGGTTTGCTGGATGCTGGCCTTCGGGAAGGAAATCTGCAACAATTCAGGCTGTCAGGGTGCTATAGTGCACTCTGTTTATGGAGATGTAGGGCATTCTGTTTAGTGTGGTCTGGCTGGGTGTTGGGGGCAAGCTTGGAGCAGTTGATTGCTCAGAACTGAATGACCCTAGTCGAGGCTGGAACTTGGCGGGGATTGCAAGCAATGGACGTGATATGCGCGGGCTGGAAAGTGGTTGGATGTAGTACGGTTTGGAACAAAACATGGCATTGCTTTTGTGCAGGCAGGTGTGCTGCTGCTGGGTGCAAGGCAAGGGTGCAGTGTTAGGTAGTGTTGCTTTTCTTTCCTGATATACAAACTGTTGTGAGTACTCTGTTAGGAAGAGTTACTGTTAGATGTTCTGTTAGAACAACTGTCAATATTGTTAGTGCTATAAATAAGTAGTTGATGGGGATTTAACTAACCTAAATAATTAGGTTAATTTAACCCACTTGTAATAACCGCAAGTGCACGGTGCCTAACTGGTAGACAACGGCAAGTACGGGTCGATCCCACGAAGAAAGTGGATGCAATTGAATTTTAGATTTTATCTAAACTAATTTATAGAAAAAAGGGGGTTACAACATTTTTAAATCTAAACTAAAAATAAATTAAAATAAGAAAAATAAAAGATAGATGAGATGGATTTTTGTGGGCTTGGACTCACCAATGAGTTAGCAAAATTATTTAATCTAAATTACTGAATTTACGAGAAGCTTTAGGGATGAGAATCCCTTGCCTACACCGAATATGTGATCGTTAAAATCTAATTTAAATTATATCATGTTTCTATCAAACATTAACAAATTATTTCAAGCAAATACGCTATTACAAAGTATTAAATGTCTTTTTAGGGCACACTTAATCAAAGTTTAAGCTTAATATTTTTAGCACATGCTTTGAATATTGATAAAGGGTAATTCTAACTACCAAGCATATCAAGTTTAATTACTCGAACATGCAAGGTGAAAGCAATTTATCAAAATTCAGAAATAAATTATTATTGAACAATAAACCCTTAATTCAGTAAAATAAATTAAAATAAAATTTACAAAACAATTAGTTTATCACAAAACCCGCTCTGTGGTGATACAGAGCAAATATGGGGGTGGAAATAGCCAAAAAACCGAAATAAAACCAATTCCCGCCCTGCTACAGTGCGCTACAGCGCCGATCGTCTTCTCCAGCGAGAACCGTCGCTGTTACGGCCTGGTTCTCGCTCCTCGCGGCTTCCCTCGTCTCTAATTCGATCCTAGAACCTGCAATGACAAGAAAAGGTGAAGAAAACCCCGAAAGACAGCAAAAACAGACAGAGAAGTCGGGAGGAAAACTCCCTGTTTTCGCTTCCTGTCGCGGCTGTTCCCGCGGCTTCCGTCGCTCCTCGCGACCTTCCCTCGACACCTATTGATCCTAGAACCTGCAAAGAAGAGAGAGATGGTGAGGAACAACAAAAACAATTGAAAATCAGGAAGATCAAATCGAAACAGAGGTTCCCTGTTTTCGCGGTGGTGGCTCTGTTCGCGAGGCGGAGCATGGGGTTCTCGGTCGTGGTGGTGACGGTGGTCGCAAGAGGTGAGGACAGGACGGAGCTCGCGACGAAGAGAGGCCGAGAGGGAGGAGCAGCGAGTGCTCTGTCGCGAGGCGAAACAGGCTCTGTCGCGGCGTGGTTGCGGCGGTTCTGTCGCGGCTTTTCGTGGTCTGTTGTGGTGGTGGGACTCGTGCGGAGATGGTGGTGGTTGTGTGGACAGGGGAGAGGAGCAGTGAGTGGTGGCGATGGAAAAGTTGAACGTGAAACAGGATTGTCACACCCCTATTTCACGGTGGTGACGGTGGCGGTTGTGGAGCTCGGTGGTGGCGATGGCGAGGTGACTGTAGTGGCGAGGGTGTGGTGACTACTGAGTGAGTGGAGTGAGTGAGAGATGGATGAGTGGAAGAGGGATAGGTGGTGGTGATGAGGGTGAGGTGAATTTGAGAGAAAGAGGATTATTTTTCTTCCTAATTTGCTTCTTTTCCCTTCTCTTTTCTCCCCCTTTTTCTCACCCCCATTATCCTCTATTTATAGAAAATAGCCAAGATGAATAGGGATGAGATGAGGGGTAAATTCATCAATGAGGGTAGGATTGGGTTTGGTTTTAGGTTATGGATGGGGTTTAGGTTAAGAATTAGGTTTCAAGGTTTAGGTTTGTGGGGTTTTAGGTTATGAATTATGTTTCAAGGTTTAGGTTTGTGAATTTTTAGGTTGTGAGCTAGGTGTTGGGTATAGGTTTGTGGATTTTAGGTTGTGAGCTAGGTGTTGGGTTTAGGTTTGTGTTTTGTTTGATACCACCATTGAAATTGCCTAATTGTCGTTTGTGACGGCTTAATATGGATTTATCGTTTAAGCTCAAATTCCTGCAAAGATATTAAAACGAAATAATTACTATAAAATATAATAATCGAAACACTAACATGTACAAATTAAGGGATATATTCTGTAATAATTATGTGAATATCAGTAGTCTATCTAACTTATAACATTCATTGTCTTATTTGTAATTCTACTTCATATTTATTTTGTCCATTTTTGTTTGGTTTTTATACGGGTAAAGTCGTAATGTACCCCCGTTTTGATTGTAAATCAATTTTTTTGATAAGTAATAAAGGTCTGGCATCCCATAGCTGCCCCTCCCCACTGGAGGTTTAACTAAAAAAAAAAGTGTGGGGCTGTGATTTTGCTGCAGCAGCAACAAAAATTTTAATTTTTTTTCGATTATATTATTTTGCAACGGTTTCAAACTCTCGCAACAAATCAGATTTTTTTTTTTTTGGAATTTTGTTTTGACTGGCCACAGCTTAAAACCGTGGTAATTCATGTTTGCCACGGCTTAAAACCGTGGTAATTCATTTTTGCTACGGCTTAAAGTCGTGGCCATCATTTGCCACGGCTTAAGACTGTGGTCACGGCTTAAAATCGTGGCCAGTACTTGCCACGACTTAAAATTGTGGCTAAAATTATTGCAACGGCTTAAAACCGTGGCCATAACTTGCCACGGCTTAAAACCGTGGCCAGTACTTGCCACAGCTAAAAACCGTGGCTAAAATTATTGCAACAGCTTAGAACAGTGGCCATAACTTTCCACGGCATAAAACTGTGGCCAGTACTTGCCACGGCTTAAAACCGTGGCTAAAATTATTGCAACGGCTTAGAACCGTGGCTAAATTTTCAACCGTCCTCGAGCATAAAACCGTTGCTAATATGTTTTGCCACGGTTTATAGCCTTCAATGGTGATTTGGCGACACCTCTATTGCCCACGGCTCCAAGCCGTGACAATTGGTTACCCCACGGTTCCAAATCGTTGCTGATGGGTATTTTTGGTGTAGTGTACAACAGCTCCCTACTTTCAACTAGGAAGCAAATATCATAGTACATTCCACACAGGGAAAATTCCTTCAATGGATTTCTCTCGTATTGGGAACTATCTCCCGCGTATCTAGGGGCACAGGGCTAACATGAAACTTCCCTCCTACAACACGTCTCCTAATTAGAGAAAGATCTCCACGAAGATCTCCTTCCTCAACTACGACTTTGATGGCCTGGTAGAACCATGACTCCTACACTATAAATAAGATATGAGGTTGATAAGCTAAGGTACACTACAAATTCCCTATTTACAATATTACACCTTTCTCGGATCCTTATCTGACTTTAGCATCAGAGTGACACTAGCCACCACAACGGTGGTCCATGGCTCATTTGCGTTACTTGTGCATGTCAGCAGGTCAACAAGACTAGGTCAAAGCAATAAGCGGAAAACGACTGCATCAATTGCCATAGACAACCATATTTGATGCATCACTTCATATATATTTTGTGATATACAAAATATTATTCCATTAAAATGTAATAACTATTTGAGAAAATTGACTTTTGATTCAATGTATATTTCTTATTTTTAACAATTTTATCATTGCAACATTGCGCTTAATTCTCATTCAAATCAACTAAAGTTAGTGTTGGCCGCCGCCAACTCTTTAGTCCACCGACTCTTTCAGCCTCCACCCCTAGCTGATGTAGCTCTGTTGATCGACTAATCTGCTTGGCCGTCGCTAGAAGCGGGCCTAGTAAAGCCAAGTTTTGTTGCAATGTCGGTGGCGCCTTCAGCCGCCAACCCTCCTCCCACAATGGGGAGTCTTGGAAGTGGGGGAGTCGTGGAAGGGGCTGCAAAGCCCTCTTTCGCCCAAATCCTAGGAAAAATATTGGTTGAAGAAGTAACGGATACAAAGGTGGAAGGAACTAGATTCCGAAAAAATGAAGCGCCAGCAATTGGACTTACAACATCAGATGAAGTACGTGGGGAAGCGTTCATGGAAAAACATGTGATTTGTATTAAAGTTCTCTAGTTATAGACCAATTTTGGAAGATATTTGGGATTCGATTCACAGAACATGTGGCATTCTAGGCGATTTCTCGCTAGGTTTGCTTGATCAACGTCATGTGTTAGTCCGCCTTCAATCTGAGGCTGAAACAAAGAAAGTTCTGTCGAGGAATTCTTTTTTGATTTGTGGAGTTAACTTCAAAGCTTTCTGCTGGCATGATGGTTTCAGTTTGAAGGCAGATTCGATTTCGGTTCCATCATGGGTAGAGTTGCCTAACTTGCCTTTGCATTTATTTCATCCCCCTATTTTAAAGCAATTGTGAACTCTTTTGGTGATTTTTTGCGCATGGATGACCATACTCGATGCCTATCACGTCCGGGTTCTGCCAGTGTTTGCGTGGAGATGACCTTAGCGGAAAAACTTCCTAGTAAAATTTTGATCGATAGGGCTAACAATAGGGATCTCTGGCAGAAGATAGAGTACACAGGTTTCAAATATTGTGATTATTGTTCACTCCTAGGGCATCAGGAGGAAGCATGCAAAAAAAAAATTTAGGCCATAAGGGCAATGTGAGAACATCCAACTTGGTGAATGAAAAGAAGACTTAGAAACAAAAGGTGGAATCCAAAATTGTCAAGCAACAATATGTTCCAGTGGCCAACAAAAATAAACTGACAACACCAAAAGTTGGCACGAGTGGTGCAAAGAACAGTAGGGTGAGGAAATCAAGGAGGGAGGAAGTGTTGAGAAGGTAGTGGGCAAAGATTCGATGAATTTAATTTTGTCAAACAAATATGAGACACTTACGGAGAATATTGTAGAAGATGACAGTAATCTAATTAAGGAGAAGGAACCTCTCAGTGAAAATGTTGCTCATGAAACAACGGAGGAATGTTTTTTGGGGGTGGGGTATACGGGTCTTGAGATTGAAAAAACTATTGGGAAGCAAGGAGAAACTAGGGGTGGGCACGGTCCGGATCGGTTCCAAATTTGGAGGAACCTAACTCGAACCGTTTAAAAATAACGGATCCGGTCCGGTCCGGATCCCCTCATTTTGAATATTGGAACCGAACCTAACTCGAACCGTTTGAAACGGTCCGGTTCCTACGGTTTCAAACGGTTCCTACTAAAAATGCATCAATTTCTAGTTAGAAGTTGCTAGAATTATTACTGTTTTTGGACTAAATCCAAACAAGAACATCAAAACAACCAAACTATCTACAATAGTTAAAAAAACTACAAACAGAGAATGATTACCGGAAGATTACTGGTTCTTCAATTAGCTCATATACAAACAGAGAATGATTACAAACTACAAACCATCTCAAGTAGCTCATATAGTCGCTTGCTTTTCCTCCCTTGGCCTGCCAAATTTGCAATTGGAGCAGAATACTCTTCTCTGCCTGAGTTGCTGGGGTCAATTGTTTCAACTTCATTGTTTTCGGTAGCATGTTCAAATTCAGCACTCCCCCAAACTTCTTCTCTTTCCACAACAATCTTGGAATGATCATGTGGTTCTTGTAAATCACCACCAAAAACCTCTTCACACTGTTGAGAATCTTGAAGGTCCTCTTCTTTACATTCATAACCACTATTTTTGTTCTCAAAAAGGTCAGACAGGTGGGTCTTTTTCAGATGTTTCCTCATAATCCCAGAGCAATCCTTCCAATTCCTTGTCTATAGCTCTATAGAGATGGCTCATGAGAAATTCAGGTGCATCAGGACCACTAAAACCATCGTATATACCAACAAAACAACCATCCCTGTTCCTCAAACAGCACAGTGTATGAAGATCAGCAGAGAAGACAGATCTACTGCGGCTAAAGATCAGCAGAGAAGACAGATCTACTGCGGCTAAAGAGATCCAGTTCGTTTGAAAGCTCAAGAGATCGATCCATCTCAAGAAATGAAAGCTCATCAATCGGTCCAGCTCAAGATCGCTAGCTCAAGAGATCGATATAGCTCAAGAGATGAAAGCGCATCAAAGGATCGCTTGAGCTTTCATCGATCTCTTGAGCTTTCATCTTGAGCTGGATCGATCCAACACATATCGATCTCTTGAGCTTTCATCTTGAGGAGATCCAACACATATCGAGACAGAGACAGAGAGAGGAGAGGGAGATCTCCTTCCCCTTCTCGAGACAGAGACAGAGACAGAGAGAGGAGAGGGAGATCTCCTTCCCCTTCTCGATACAGAAACAAAGAGAGGAGAGACAGAGATTTCTTGGAGGGACAGATTTCTCGATACAGAGACAAAGAGAGGAGAGACAGAGAGAGGCGAGGAGAAGGAGAAGGAGAAGGAGAGTTTAGTTTTGGTTTTTTAGGTTTAGGGTTGGGTTTTGTTTTTTTATAGTAAATGTGATTTGAAACGGTCCGGACGGGTCCAACCCGGACCGTTTCTTTTTTAAAAATAGAAACCGGGACCGGACCGTTTTATAACGGATCCGGACCGATCCGAACCGTATCTAAAAATACAAAATTAAAATCTGGACCGTTTAGAGCAAAACGGTCCGGTCCGGTTTAAATCCGCGGATCCTCGACTCGTTTGCCCACCCCTAGGAGAAACAATTAATCAAGACGGTTCGGAGGACGTGAATAATTCTAATAACAATAGCCATATTAAGATTCTACAAACAAAGGTTACACGAGCTTATGAATGGGTGACAAATGGTGATATTATTCAAGCTGACACAGGGATGCAGGCTGTTGGCACTGCGCTGAGCCGAAAATCAGGGGCAGAGCATCATGGTGAGTTGGACTCGATTAAATCAGAGCGCGTGTGCTTTGTTTTGCCCAAAACAGGGCAGCAATAGACTGCTTCTCCCGTTCCAGAGAGCTCTCACTCTGTTTCTGAAAGGTCGTATGACGTTTTGTTGAGCAATTCGACCAAGATTGTTTCGATCAAGACTGTAGACGGGGATGTCAGGATCTCTAGCCTAGGGAAAAAGAAGAGTAGTGGGAACGCTTTTCTACAGATAAATGCAATGGTTTCAGGTAGCAACTCAGGGCCAACAAATGAGGACGCAGTAGATGAAAATGATCACGTTGACAATGGGTTTGTCTATGGCGATGAAGCTCACGTTGGTGCTCAGACATGTGTTCATAGTGGTGACAAGGTGCAAGGTTGGAAGGTAGGTGTTCCAGCAGATGCGGGTAATGTACAAGATGACGAAACTTTAGTGGAAGCAGTAGTAATTGAAGCACCAAATATACAACATATTAACTATTTGGTTCGTAACGCTAACATCGAAACTGAAATAGAGACCGATACCGACATTTCAAATGAAATCAGCTCGGAGGAAGAAAATTTGGATGAATACACCATTAGGTCAAGAATAGTGTCAGGTTTAAAGACATACCACCTTTGATTATCGAAAAGATTTGATAAGATGGACCATGACTACTTCAAAGACGTCAAGATATTTCCTCGAAGATCATTTAGAATGAAGAAAAGTAATAGCAAGTATAGACATTGATCTAGGGGTTTGGTCAGCCTAGATGATATATTTGTCTAGTTTCTGTTTTTCCTTATCAATTTGTTATTATATCCCGTTTTGGAACAAGTAATTAAGGCCTGACATACCATAGCTGGCTCTCCATAGCGGAGATTTTTATTTAAATTGCACGTGAAGTTATGAACTATCATCTTTGGTATTGGTCCATGTTACCGTATCTCAATGAGCATGTGTCAAGTTGAGTTCAAATTTTAACCTAATATGCTTGACACGAATTCGTCTGTCCTCTAAAAATTCAGTTTAAATCCAACCGAGCAAAAAAACCATAGTTCATATGCAACCAAGTCGGAAAAAAAAATTGAAATAAATAACAAAGTGTGTGTAGTCCATCAAATAGGGTGTTGGCTTCACTCTCAGACTAAACCAAACCCTTGGTACAACATACTAAAAAATGAGACCAAAAACACATTTGATTGTTAGTTAACAACATGAGATACCCGCCAGAACATCTATTACAACTTCTCCAACATCACCTTAAAAAACCCCACCAAATCAACCAAATACAAACCTTACTAATCACCAATGGCTACCTCCTCTACAAACCCAATTCAAAATCTTCAACTCTAAAATGGATGAGCACTCTCCTTTACAACACACTGATCAGAGCTCATCTCAACTTTAATGACCCTCACAAGCCCATAACACTCTTCACTCACATGCTTGCCCACCAAGCCACACCCAACAGCCACACCTTCCCTTCACTCATCAAAGCCATCTCTTCCTCACCTCCCCTAGCTACCCTTTTGAGCAGACCCCTCCATGGTCAAGTAATTAAGCGCGGGTTGTCGCTTGATCGGTTCATACATACCTCGTTCATAAGCCTGTTTGCGCAACTTGGTAGGCTTGATGATGCTCGGAGAGTGTTTGAGGAAATGCCTGAACCGTGTTTGGTTTCTTGTAATTCAATGTTAGATGCGTTTGGAAGAAATGGGGAGGTGGAGTTGGCGGTGGAATTGTTTGAGGGGATGGGGGAGCCTGATGTGGTTTCATGGACGAGTGTTGTTAATGGGTTTGGGAGGAACAGGTGTTATGAAGAGGCGGTGAGGTTTTTTGGGAGGATGGTGAGGGAGGAGAGTGGGAGGGGCGCTGTGAGGCCTAATGAAGCTACATTGGTTAGTGTACTTTCTTCTTGTGCTAATTTGGAGGGAGTTGGGGCGTTGTATCAAGGGAAGCAGATTCATTGTTATATTATTAAGAATGATGTTGAGTTAACGGTGTTTTTGGGAACGGCGTTGATAGCAATGTATGGGAAAACTGGGGTTTTGAGGAATGCAGTTCAAATTTTTTATGCCATGAAATTTAAAGTGGCATGCACATGTAATGCTATGATATCTTCATTGTCTTCTAATGGTTGTGAGAGAGAGGCATTGCTGATGTTCGATAAGATGACAGATGGTGGCATTCAGCCCAATGAGGTCACATTTGTCACCGTGCTAACTTCTTGTGCTCGAGGAAAATTTGTGGAATTGGGATTAAGATTGTTTCAGTCAATGTTGCCGGACTTCAATGTGGTTCCCAGAATGGAGCATTATGGTTGTGTGGTTGATATGTTTGGCAGAGCAGGGCTCTTGGAGGAGGCAGCTGAATTCATCGATCGGATGCCTTTTGAGCCTGATGCCACAGTTTTAGGGGCTCTTTTGGGTGCTTGTAAGGTTCATGGAGCTGTTGAGATGGCAGGTGATGTGGGGAAGAGATTACTTGAATTGCAACCACGACATTGTGGGCGTTACGTGGTTTTATCGAATATTTACGCAGAAACAGGGAGATGGGGTAATGCTGCTGACTTGAGGAAAACCATGCATGAGAAAGGAATTAAGAAGATTCCAGGTTGTAGTGCTGTTGGTTTGACGTGAAGGCTGATGACATTTCTTCTGAGGTTTAAGAAATAGTCAAAATCATATGATAGATTATTGAGTTTGGAATGATTCAACGGCCCGTGGAGTGGAATGAGTATGAAAGTGAAGTTAGAATTCAATATGGCGTGAAGTTGTTTTTCATCTCCACCTGGGAATACGGATCCCAAAGATGACACTGGTAGTCGATGCTTCTTGGTCTCACTTTTTCATGAACCGTAAGTATAAAAATTAATGAACCAATCATTTGCATAACTATTGTTCATTGGAAGTTCATTTGTCTATTGTTTTTACATTCAGTCTTAATCTCTTGCCGTACGGGAAGGAAATGGTGTCTGGGGACTTGTTGGAGAAAGCTGGGATTGTCTCAATGCCTTTCTGATATGTAATGTGGTAAGCATCTTAAACTACAATTCAATATGATTCACTTTACCCATAGTTTTCCACCCACCTAGGAGTTTCATAATCACATGATTTTTGGTTTCGATACACCCACCTTGCAATAGATATGACATCCACATAATCAAAGTATTTTTTAGACTTCTAGCCCCGTCAAAAGCTATCTTTAACTGTGTAAGTGAACAGACAAAAGTGCTTCATACCTTTAGTAGCTTACATATATTGAAATTTGATAATTTTTTTTGGATTTGATATTTATGTGGAGGCTATCTTCACAAAATTTTACATGATTCTGAAACCTCTAGCCAGATAACATACACGATAAGTCAAATCTCACAAATCTGTGGATTTTATTTGTTGATGTCATACTTATGTGTAAGTAGATAGTTTACATTGCCCTGATTGAATTGTATAGTTGAGTTTCTTTTATCTATTTAACCTTTGTAAACCTCTGCTTCTTGTTATTGATTGAATTGTTTGCTATTGTTGTCAATTTTGGTACATCCCACAATTTTCCCCTAGAAAGTGCAAATATTATAACATCATGAGTTCACTTAAATATGAAAGTTTCAAGTAGAACATTTTCTTCAATGCTCTATTAAGATACAGCTAAAACTTTGCTGAAAGAGTAAAACTAACAGTAAAGAAGGAAAATTGTGACTGAAACGAGAATAAACAAAAAGGATCATTATTTTTCACTAATAAATTAGTACTCGCAGTTGTTCTTAAATTGGAGAAGTAAATGCGGAGAAAGGGTAAATTTGCAAGAAAAAAGAAACTACCCAAAAAATGGAGGGGAAAAAAATATACAGTAAGAAAGATCATTGAAATGAAAAAGTTTTTAGTATTAACATGAATAGCCAATCCTGCATGTCAGAGGACCTGCAGCTAATGTTAGAGCAGGTACCATTATTCCTTTATAAGCAATGAAAGATTGTGTTTTAGAGTAAGGAGGAGCACAGTTCCCCCAACCAGATGGAACAAAGTAAGCTTCATTTTGAAACACATCCTTAGATGATCTCCATTTCCAGTTCTTCCACTCTTCATCTGTCTCCCTCTTGGTAACCTGTAACAAGCAACAAAACAAATGATGTCATCTGCATGAAGTGGAGTACTATAGTAAGACCGGTTTATTACATTATCACGTTCTTTGTTATACCTGTTTGATATCAGGATTGTTTGGGGCGATGAAGTAGTTCCCTTCACTTAAGATTGTTGGGTTCGCACTTCCACCAATGGCATACATCTCCCACTCATCATACCAATTGTTGGCAACATGAGCATATCCATATCTAACCCTGCAATGTACATTAGTTCGTCAGATTTCTTGTTTCACAATCAGGAAATATTGTCTGGTTTAGAAAACAAACCAAAAGCTGCACTCACCTAGGCATCCTTTGGACTAATCCAGGGCCGAACCGATTGAATGCAACAGTGACTCTCATTACCTTGTCTGCAGTAAACTCATCGTTGTGCCCCAACAACATCACCTGCAAAATACTACTTATTTAGATATCCACGATACGCAACTTAGCTTCTATGACAAGAACTTGGACTGTTTGCATACCTTGTCATGTTGGGTGAAGTAGTTGTTTGAAATAGTGATATTTGTAGAAGCGTGAATAACATCAAGTAGGCCATCGGTGCACCGAGCTAGATAACAATGATCAACCCAAATATTCGCAGAAGCGAATACATCAATGCCATCCCCATCAGAAGGAAGTCGATGACCAATGTGCATCGGTGAGCTACGAACTAGGCCTCCCTTCCCAGGCTTACAGTCATGAATACTTATCCCATGTATTATAACATGTTGCACGTCTTGTATGGTAATGCAAGGCCCATTCGCTATCTCCACCTTCACACCTCGCCCATCTATTGTCTTAAAACTGTTCATTATAAGTTCATTCTCCAGCTTGATAACCATATCCTCGCTGAAAATGATCCAAAGTGGTTCAAACTGAATGACACCATAACGAAGTGTCCCTGGTTTTGGACTTATGGGATCGTCCGACGGGTCAGTGACCTCATAAATCTTACCGTACTTTCCTCCTATCGCTGCCTTGCCGAAACCTACAATGCAGTCGGCTAAGGCTTGGCGGTTGAGCGCCCAATGGAGGTCAGGACGCCAACAACTATCAATTTGGTTCATGATTTTCTTCTTGCCGGTATAGTTTGAAATGGTGTTATATGCTGTGTCTACTGGTTTGCCTTGCAATGTACAAACCCAACATGCTAGTAGTAGACATGAAAACACTAGGAAATACTTTGGCATGTCCATATTTGAGGTGTTTCGATGTGTGTTTCTGTGTGCAAAGGGAGGGTGCTTAATAGAGAAGAGTACAAGGTGGTGGACACGACCGTAGGTAAATATTTCATTGTGTTTATCTTGGTTTGTAAGATCTTCTGGGTGTTATTTGAAACGTGGTGGCACGATTTAGTACTTGTTGACTTCGATGTTCTACATACTTTGAACACTAAGTGTTTATCTAGTACAAGAAGCCCACTAATGGTATTTTACTTGTTTATTGTATGCAGAGTTTTAAGGATCCAATCAAGTGACATTTCTCAATTTTTGTGTGAACTTGAATTAGGTTCATATGGAGGATAACAATATATAAAATCATCCATTGGAAGCATTAATTTAGCTTTATGACTCAATTTTTTGGTTAGTAACACCTTACCAAGAAACTTGGGTTTTCAGGAGTGAAATGCAGCACCTGATTAAGGATAGAAGAATTTTTTTTTTTTTTTTTTGTTAAATAAAACATTCCAGAGGTTTCATGATACTATTGGGCTATTTTACATAAGAGTGCAAAATACAACTTACACTCATGCAGTATCGCCATTAGCAGGCCCAAGTTTTAGTGGCCCAACTTCATCCATAAAGGCCCGGTCTAAATTACTGTAGGCCCAAATCCATCCTGACTCAATTAACATCCACGAGATTGACAAAGCATCCAAACTTCTTCTATACTCAAGCTAGAGATTCATCATCATCATCAAAGCCCATTCCCGATATTTTTTGGGTCGGCTAAACTCAAGCTCAAGCTCAAGCTAGAGATTATCTTAAAATTTTTAATCACCAAGGTTCTTGGGATTTGGGAAATAGTCTTAACATACTGATCAAGTTTTTTGAACCAGATATATTTTGTCTCGAATTTTTCAGGCACATGAATATTTCAACTAAGAGCAATTGCTTTTCTTCTATAACTGATATGTTGAGGTGACGATGTTCATAATGGCCAAGAATTGTGAGGCTTACTGATAAATATCCACTTTTAAGGTTTAAGGAGTTTTTGATGGCGTCAAATGAAGGGAATGGCATACAACTACATAGGTGCGGCTCTATAGCAGAAGTATCACGCACAAAATTTATTTTGAGACGGCAGAAATTTAGGGAAGAAGGCTCTTGAGGCTTGTTATGTGGTGTTGGGATTGTACCATTAAACAACCCATCCCGCATGACCACTGAAACCTTAATTGTTATTAAGGCTTTGGGTCTCCATTGGCGATGCTCTATGTGTGTATTTACACATGGAATCATTTTTTAACTGAGACCGATTAAGGAAGACCTATTCAAGAAGGGGAACTCATTCCAGATATCGATTGCTCCCATTTTGTTAGACAAATAATCCTCGGGTGTTCTTAAATTAGTCTTATAAGTCATTGATATGGACAAAAAGTATAAGCAGATATTCAAAATAGACTGCCAAATCAAGAGCCTTGACCAATGTACTTCAGTTAAAACATCATTTGACTTTAATCTCAATTAATTAACAACTTAATTGAGTGTAGTTCCTCAAGAGATACAAAACATTAGCTCAAGGAATCAGGCATCACTTACGTAACACAACATGTCTGAGTTCTCTGATCCTTGGCTTTTGATTCATCCCTCCAACATGTTTGTATTATGTACCACCTAAATGAATGTGTATCATTTATTCAGCAGTGCCCATTAACTTATGTAGTTCGATATCCTTCTTGCTCAAGTATCGTGGTCAGGTTTTTGCAAAATCAAGTTACTGGGTGTACTTGAATTGAAATTTCTTTTAAGTTCCACACACACACCCATTACTTTACTTCAGTTAATAGTATCACCATTGTTTATGTCAAACCCACTGTATTAGTCTATTAGACCTCATTTTAAGCGTCAACTCTTCTCAGTTAGCTATATAAGTCTTTGGAATTGATGATCATCCATCCCTCTCAAAACAATAAGAAAACTAACTGAGAAAAACCAGTCAGTACCTTTTGATCATCCAATGACGGGTTGACTACTTCAATGGAGTTGGATGATGAGAAGGTACTGACTAACTGAGAAAAACCAGTTATATAAGTCTTATTGAAGGTACTTACTACTTTTTTTCACGTTGAAATCTTTGATAGGAGGTTGGTAAACTATTGAACTTTGTTATTTATACCTAACACTACAAAGTCCATGAGAATCCATGATTTTCCAAATCCATAAATATGAATGATATTTTGAATACCCTAACGGGGGGTGTATTGTATCTGGATTTTGTGGGCAATTTAATAAATTTCATGAATTCTGAAAATCCAAGTGTATTCAATTTGGATTTTAAAAAGTCCACAAAGTCTAGGGGTATTCAATGAGGATTTTAAAAAGTCTTTCTGAAATCTACAAAGTCTAGGGGTATTCAATATGGATTTCAGAAAGTCCACAAAAGTTTTAGGGTATTCAAAATATCATTCATATTTATGGATTTGGAAAATCATGGATTCTCATGGACTTTGTAGTGTTAGGTATAAATAACAAAGTTCAATAGTTTGTCAGCCTCCTATCAAAGATTTCAACGTGAAAAAAAGTCTCCCAAAGTTCTTCCGTGTGCCAGCCACGGAGAGGTTGGTTCCCATCCTCTTGTTTTCTCAATTCTTTTTCGATCTTTGCATAGTGTTCATAGTTGCATCGTTGATGATTTTGGGTTAGGGTTTGGATTATTTAGGGTCTATAAATCTGGAAGTTGTGTTAGGGTTTGGATTAAATTAGGGTTTATAAATCGCTGGATTAAATATATTTGGTTGGATCATTATGGCTTACAATCCCTTGCATATATGTTTTTAACGTCGGTTATCTTCTAAGGTATGTTTTTGATGGTTAATTGGATCATATATGCTATATATATGATATTTTGCTATAGTTGGTTGCGTATGACTAGATTTATAGTTGGTTTTGACTTCCATGTGTTTGGATCATGATTGGACCATAAAAGTTGATCATGGTTTGATCATGTATGTTTGTATATAAACTGTAATGTCTTAAAGTAAATATCCTACTGCATGTCTTCAGTAGAGGTTGAACAACAGTCATATGAATTCATTAGAGGTTAAACAATAGTCATAAAACGTTCATCAAATTCTAATTAAATATGACATATAGCATATAAGCATATAGGCATAACCATACATGCTTCATGTAGTGATGATAGGTTAGCTTCATGCATGTAGTGATCATATAGAGGAATGAAACTACTTTAGAGTTGTGTCATACAGTAGCATATATTTGCTTTATAAAACACATGTTGTAATAAATAGATGGGAGATTCACAAGGTAACGGTAAATGAAAAGATTATAAAACTTGGACCGCGGAAGAGAGCAATGCTTTGCTCCAGCTCATGGTTGAAGGCGCCATGCTTGGGTTCAAGGATATTAATGGTGTTATAAGTACAACAACCGTAGAGGCAAAATTACTTCCAAAACTTAAGGAGAAAATTAGTAAGGAGATAACTTATAGCCAGTATCAAAGCCGAGTGAAATGGTTTAAGAAACAATACAACAATTACTCTCAGCTTATGCGCCACAATTCTGGGTTTGGATGAGACCCGATCACAAAGAGATTCACTGCGCCTGATGAAGTATGGGCAGACTATTTGAAGGTGGGTTAAATATCTTGAACTTTTATTCTATCTTACAGCTTAATTTTTTTGACTCTTTAACATATTAACTTTCTTTATATTTTGAATCTTTTTTTCAGTCACATCCAGCGTATGCACACTTTCAGTCAGAAACTTTTGCAGACTATGAGGATTTGAAGATTGCAGTTGCTAATGGAACTACAACTAGGATGGGGTCAATAGGTCTAGGTGATGATACAAATGCCACAACATATGATGAAGAAGGAAATGGATCTTGGGAATTTGGTGGCATGGATGACTTGGTCTTTGATCAAGACAACAATGCATTTGTGCAAATTGAAAATGCAAATGATGCACCACAAAGCAAGGCTCATGGCAAAAGAAGTAGAGTTGATTATGAACAAAGTAGCAAGTCAAAAGGGGTAGCTACTCAAGCTGCAGTTCTGGAAAACTTATCAAGTGGCTTTGGTGAAATTGTCACCAATTTTAAAACAATTTGTGGCATAATGGAGAAGAGAGAATCAACGAACAACGAATGTTAGATTGCTATTCAAGAGACCCCAGGATTGAATAATGGTGCTCAGTTTTTTGCGCTTAGTTTTCTTAACACTAAAACAAAGCAAGACACCTTCTTGAAGATGAGTCCAGCTTGCTCGGATCACTTGGGCACAAAGGGATGCATAAAGCTAATAAGTTATAGGCCATTTGGATTTGAATGCATAAGGCTAAATACTGTGTGTTGATTTCATTTTGCAAGTGATGATTTTTAATTTGGTTGTGTTGAATGATTTGATTTTGTTGAATGTTGAATTGCGATTTTTCATGTCATTACCTGTTTGGTTATCTTTTTTTTTTGTCAGATACATGTCTTGTTCTCTAATGTCTAATATATTTGGTTTGTTAGAGGATATGATCATTCTTTGATAACACCATGTCTCTATATCTGTATAGCTTAATTTGAGATGTGTTCTAGGTACTAAGTATCTAGGGAAGCAGGGGTGCTTCATCAGTTTCAGTCCTTTAACAATTCATTGCATTCAAATAGGCGATTATTATGAATATATAATGACATTGTTCAGGTACTTGCTTTGATAGCAATCTGTGAAATGGATATGTATGGAGTTGATGAACATGATGAAGAGTTTTACAAGGCCATGAGAATTTTATTAACGACAATACAAGCAGTGATTTATGTGCTATATAATCTTGTGCTCAATATAAGTGATGAACGTATTAGACGTCCATTGACTCGACGACCGGTGACATCAAATGAATACATATACATGAATAAGTTATTGAATGGAGACCCACATATCTTTCAGGATGTCTACAGAATGCATCCTGAAGTGTTTCAAAAATTATGTGTCATCATACAAGAGAAAACACATCTACGGAGTACTAGATATATTTGTGTTGAAAAAATGCTTGCAACCTTTTTACTAGTTGTCAGTCAAAACAATCGATATAGTGAACCTTGAATGGTATTCGAGCGATCTCATTTCACTGTTAGCAGAAGTTTCAACAAAATCTTGAAGAGCTTGAATACAATAGCTCCAGTGTTCATGGCTAAACCACCGCTACCTGATACCACACCACCTGACATAAGAAAAAGTACAAGGTTTTATCCTTTCTTTAAGGTACGCAATGTAAGTTTTATAGCAAATATTTATATCACCATATTGCTTTAATATTGGTTCTTTTTTTCTTTTTGTACATATGTTGTAATTATTTTTCTTTTTTCTCAGGATTGTATTGGAGCTATTGATGGCACACATATTCCTGCAACGGTTGTTGGACGTGAGGTCAGTAGATTCAGGAACTGTCATGGGAAACTATCACAAAATGTTTTAGCAGCTTGCAACTTTGATTTACAATTCATATATTTGCTTAGTGGATGAGAGAGTTTTGCTCATGATTTGAAAGTGTTAAATGATGCTATTTCTAGACGAAATGGACTCAAAATACCATCAGGTATAATTTTATGTGCATTAAAAATGCAGCATACTTATTGAATTTTATACCATATAGTATAAAGTATAAACATACTAATTGCACATTTTTTTATGATCAGGTAAATATTACCTTGTAGACTGGATTTTCAAACCGACGTCGATTTTTAGCTCCATTTCGTAGCACTCGATATCATCTCAAAGATTTCATGCTTCATTGAGGAACGTAATTGAGAGAATATATGAAATATTCAAGTCGCGGTTTACAATTTTCAAATCAGCACCATCATTTCCTTACAAGACACAAACGGAGCTTGTTTTGGCATGTGCATGATTGCATAATTTTCTTCGACAAGAATGTCGTTTTGATGAATTTTCTCCTGAACCAGAAAATGATCCGGTAGAGAATGATAAAGATAATTTTGAATGGGATGATATTCAAACCCAAGAGTAGCAAAGAGAAAATGCTAATCAATGGAGAATGAGTATTGCTAATCAAATGTGTCGTTCAGATGAAATTCCTTCTTTTTTATCTTACAAATAATTAGAAATCTGTAAAAGTCGTTCATACAAAGTTCGTGGATTTTCATAAATCTCTAGAAAGTCTGTAGCAAAAGTCTATGGATTTAAGAAATCAGCAGAAGTCCGTGGATAATTTAAAGAGTCTGTGGACAATTTAAAGAGTCCGTGGACTTTTCAAATTATTTATCAATTCCATAAGAATCCATCTACAATACAATAGAATTTGAAGTTTCCTATATATGTTGGAAAAGGTAAATGGGACATCTTTGTAATCAAATCTCTTCAAAGATTTTTCTAGATGAGGTTTGAGAGATAGTGTTGTCTATTGTACCATAGAAGAAACATGTATTATGAAGTATTTCATACTCAGGAATTTTCCACTTGTAGAGCCCCCCCGTTTCACCGATTTATGAAGGAAAAAATTGAGAAATCTTTGAAGAGATCTCATATTTGTTTGAAGACGAGTGATTTAGAAGCCAAAGATGTCAAAACTATTTGTGTATCTGCTAGGTAGTTTCCCTATAGTTTCCCTAAACAAGGGTTGAAAAATAAGAGCTTGTTTATAAATAACACTTCACTCAAGATACTGAAAAATAAACCTCAAATACTGAATATCGAAGTCTGGAACAAACATTTATTGGATTTATTATAAAGAGAAATAAGCTTTAATTCAAGCTTGTCTTATATAGAAGGGTTGGAACACTTGGACCAAATAAATTTTGCCATTATCTTTTTGGTGGGTGTCAAAAGAGAATGACACAATAAAAACAAGCAAAGTTTAGTATGGGAGCAAAAGCTTAAAATTTTAGCGAGAAAAGCACTTGAAGCCTTATTTTCGTGGGGATAATTTTTGTTCAGGCAACACTTCTCACACCTCGATTTGTATAGGGTTTTGGTCTCCATTTGAGATGATCTAAGGATGTATTTTCTCACCTATAAAATTTGTTCTCAACACCCCCATTGTATTAGACAAATATTCCTCAGGCGTTCTCAATTAAATAAGGTTGATAAGTTATTATAAAATGTATAAGAAATTCTTCAAAATAGACCTCCAAATCAAGAATTGACCAAATTACTTCACGAGTTTTTGTTAAAAAACCAGTTGACATTTGTTAGGAGACCATATCGAAATTGAACTCTATCTAGTTGTTGTGAACTATGAGTTGTAGTATACTAAATCAGATATGTAGTTATCAAGTAGTTGTAACAAACTCTACAACCATTGTATATATACAAATGTATTACCCATGAGAAGATGTATCAATGACAAATCGTTCCCTTTCATGGTATCAGAGCCATAATATGTTCTTGGAGATCTGATTTGTGTGGACTCACTTTTTTGAATTGTCTTTTCCCTTTCTCAAATTCTTTGGACTCTTTGAGTAGTCTTCATCTTGAATTTTTTGTGTGTTTGGTTGCCATCATGAGTCCTACATCTTCATCTTCAGTTTCTATGACTCCATCATCTCCAACCAATGCTAATGCTATGGTTATCTCATTTAACACCCTTGCCAATCTAGTGACGAATAAGTTAGATCGAGACCGTGGGAATTACCTTATGTGGAAACAACAAATTATACCAGCTTTGCAAAGCCAAGATTTATTTAAGTTTGTTGATGGCTCCTATCCTGCTCCACATGAATTTTTGTCATAGAATATTGAAAGTGGTTTACTCGAGATGAATCCTGCCTATCTCTCATGGTGACGTATTGATAAACTCGTGTTGAGTTGGATCAATGGAACCTTGTCAGAATCTGTCCTTGCACAAGTTATTGGTGTTAACACATCAAAGGAAACATGGGATGCTCTCGAACGATTGTACTCTTCTCGTTCTGAATCAAGGCTTTTACTACTAAAGCAACAACTCCATTCCCTTGATAAGGGAACAACTTTAATGGCAGAATATCTTGATAAAGTTAAAAGTATCAGTGATGCTTTAGCTGCTGCTAGTGATCCAATCAAGGACAATGATCTAGTTTTGTATTCTCTTAACGGCCTCCCTGCTGAGTATGAGAGTTTCGTCACCTCGATGACGACTCGTGGATTTCCTGATTTCTATTCTTTGACTGAAATGTTAATCAGTCAAGATCGTTTATTGGAGTCTCTAAAGAAGAAACAACCCAATTAACCTATTGCTTTGTCGTCCGAACTATCGAGGCACAAGTCGTTCAACTTATCATGGTACAGGCCGTAACATTCAAAAACGTGGACGGGGTCGAGGATATTATAATGACAAAAGAGGTACATGTAACTCTTTTTCTCATCATGATCGATCTAACTATGTTGTTTGCCAAATATCTGAGAAACCAGGTCACAAGGCAGGAAAGTGCTTTAATCGTTATGATCCTGATTACCAAGTTGATAATATTCCTCAATCATTTGCAAATATGTCTCTTTCAGATCCAAACTGGTATCTTGACACGGGAGCTACAGACCATCTTACTGCAGATGCTTCTCATATGTCAAATAAATCTGGTTATTGTAGGGCTGATCAAATTATTATTGGAAATGGCACTGGACTTCCGGTTCATGACTCTGGTAACATTTCTATTTCTACTCCATCTACACAATTTCATTTATGGAATGTCCTTCATGTGCCTGCCATTGCTAAAAATCTTATATTAGTGAAAAAGTTTGTTAAGGACAACAAATGCATTATTGAATTCACACCTTCTGGTTTTCTTATCAAGAATTTAATGACAAAGAAGATGCTTCTAAGCGGACCGAGTAAAGGTGACCTTTTCCCCATTTCTCCACATTTTGTTTCATGTTTATTGGCAAGGGCTTGCTATGGTGAACGCACTTCAATGGAGAATTGGCACCGAAGATTGGGGCATCCTAATCTCAAGATTTTATCATTTTTGCAAAAGAATAAAGTCCTGAAATATTCAGGCAATAGGAGTTTTAATAAATTATGTTCAGATTGTCTTGCTGGGAAAGCTCATAGGCTTTTGTTTGTTGATTCAAGTTTTTCTTCTTCGTCCCCTCTTGAACTGGTTCATGCTGATTTATGGGGTCCATCTCCTATTATTAGTAGAAGTGGTTATCGATATTATCTATTGCTACTTGATGATTATTCAAGATTTAGTTGGATTTTTCCTTTAGTTCGAAAGTGTGAGGCACTTGATTGTTTTATTAATTTCAAGTCATTGGTGAAAAACTTGTTTGGTCTTAAGCTTTCAGTGTGATGGTGGAACAAAATTTACAGGTGGTCCATTCTTTTCATTTCTGCGCACTCATGGAATATTTCAACGTATTTCGTGTCCTCATACTCAACAACAAAATGGAAGAGTTGAGAGAAAGATTTGTCATATCAAAGAAGCAGGCTTAACACTTATGTTTCAAACAAGGCTTTCTAAATCATTTTGGTTTGATGCATTTCGGACTGCTACTTTCTTGATCAATCGTCTTCCATCCATAACACTTAACAAAAGATCGCCTTATCAAGTTTTATTTTGAAGAAGTCCGGACTATAGTGCCTTGCGAGTTTTTAGTTGTGTTTGTTATCCATTTTTGGGTGCCTATGCAAAAGACAAGTTGGATCCACGTACATTGGAGTGTATTTTTATTGGTTATCCACCAAATTATAAAGGCTACTTATGTTTTGATTACAAAACTGGGCGTGTGTATACATCTCGCCACGTTATTTTTTATGAACAAAAATTTCCATTGGCAGGAGTACACAATCGAGATGATATCATCTCTTCATATGGATCCATTAGTTCACCTCATGCGCTTTCTTTACCAACCAAGCCTTCTAATCTAGCACATATACCATCCTTATCAACTAATACATTGGCTCCAAACTCCCACCACATTACTGAAACTACCCAATTTGGAGACGTAGTGGTGGTGTCACATCTCTCAGGTGATCCATCCTTCCCTATAGTAGAAATTCCATCAATCCCAACTTCTTTTCCTAATGATCATATTCAACAACCAACCTCCAATTTACCATCATCTGATGAACCTCCAACATCACATTCAATACCACCATCATCACCTCAACCCACCCATCATATGATTACACGATCAAAGACTGGCTCGCTGAAACCCAAAGTCTATCTAGGTGTCAAGCACCCACTGCCCAAATGTTTTCAAGCTCAATTGGCTCAGATTGAACCTTCTTCATTTAAGGAGGCATCTACTCATCCTGATTGGATGGCTGCTATGATGGATGAGTACAATGCTTTGATGTTGAATAATACATAGACTCTAGTATCGCCTCCACCTGCTTCTAAAGTAGTTGGTTGCAAATGGGTTTATAAATTAAAGCGTCGATGGTTCAATTGAACGATACAAAGCTCGTTTGGTGGCTCAAGGGTGTTCTCAATCATACGGAGTCGATTTTGATGAAACGTTTATCTCAATTGTGAAATCATGCACCATTCGGGTTGTGTTGTCTATTGCTCATAGTTTATCATGGCAAATTCGCCAATTAGATGTCAAAACGCATTTTTACATGGGTTTCTTGACAAAGATGTATATATGCGACAACCACCAGACTTCAAGGATCCCACACAACTGAACTTTGTTTGCAAATTAAACCGAGCTATTTATGGTCTCAAGCAAACCCCTAGAGCTTGGTTTATAAAATTCAGTTCTTTTCTTATTGAATTGGGTTTTGTGTGTAGTTGGTCTGACTCCTCTTTGTTCGTTCGTCGCGATGCTTGCGGGATCTTGGTATTATTATTATATGTTGATGACATTATTTTAATCGGACCTTCCTCTTCATTAATTAACTTAATGGTTCATTCGCTTCAGTCTCAATTTGCAATATAGCAAGTTTGTGCAAGTTTGGAATCGAAGTGACTCGAACTAACGACACTTTGTTACTCACACAAACTTGCTATATTATAGATATTTTAAAACATGTCAATATGCTTGATGCCAAGCCCATGAGTAGTCCTGTTCCTCCAGGTTCGAAACTGTTAGTTAATGACGGTGATCTTCTTATGGATTCCTCATTTTATCAGAGCATTGTTGGTGCTCTTCAATATGCTACGATGACACGGCCATACATCTCTTATGTCATTAATTAAGCATGTCAATATATGCACCAACCAACAAATGTGCATATTTCATTGGTAAAACGTATTCTTCGATACTTGAAAGGATCCCTGGCTTATGGCGTTCAAATTCGCCCATCTCTGGACTTTACTCTTAGAGCATATAGTGATGCCGACTGGCAGGATTTCCTGATGATAGACGTTCAACGTCTAGTTCTTGTATTTTTCTGGGGACAAATTTAATATCTTGGACCTCAAAGAAACAACCCACTGTCACTCGCTCAAGCACTGAATCTGATCAAGCGTTAGCTACCATAGCTGCGGAGCTTGCATGGATTCAATATATTCTCAAAGATTTGGGTTTACTAGCTTGGCGTCCCCCCATTTTATTCTGTGACAACATCTCTTCCATTTATCTTGCTTCAAATCCCGTGTTTCATGCACGCACTCGCCATATTGATGTGGACTATCATTTTGTTCGTGAACGAGTTCTTCGGGGTCAACTTCGTGTGTTGTTTCTCAATAGCATTGATCAAGTTCCTGACATCTTTACCAAGGGGCTTACCTCCCAGCGATTCACTCATTTGCGATCCAAGCTTTCCGTGGCTGCTCAACCCGTTCAGCTTGCGGGAGAGTGTTAGGAGACCATATCGAAATTGAACTCTATCTAATTGTTGTGAACTATGAGTTGTAGTATACTAAATCAGATATGTAGTTATCAAGTAGTTGTAACAAACTCTACAACCATCATATACATACAACTGTATTACCCATGAGAAGAGATATCAATGATAGATCGTTACCTTTCAACTTTAAATCTCAATTGTTTAACCAGTTAATTAATGGAGTGTAAACTGTAAAGCTCCCCCCATATAGTGTTTCCCAAAACACCATTTTGACTTCAAACATGACATGTATTAGGTTCCCTCAAGCATCACTTAAGTTTCCCAGCATGTCTGAGTTATTTGATCCTTAACAAGGACAATGATGTTTGCTATGAGGATGGCACCCCAGAGACTCCTTGTTGCAACAACAAATGTGTTGATTTAAAGACTGATAAGAAATACTATGGAGCTTGCCATAAGAAGTGCAAGTTCACTGAGACTTGCTACGACGATGAGTGCGTGCTTTTGTCATTGGACAAATGACATTGCGGGAAATGTGGAACACAGTGCAAAAACGGCTCGCACTCGGGATGTGCGATATGCATAGATCCATGCACTCGGGGTGTTTATAATGTCTTAAGCACCTATGTTCTGTTCTTGGTCTCGTGAGTTGGAAAAGATGTAGACAATTTTAACAAGTGATTAACCCATTTTAATCTATATATTTTTCATTAATTAACCCATTTTACCATAGCCTCATGGTCTTGATAGGTGGAACCTATTTGATTCTTTTATATTTTTAATCTACTATCACTACATCAAATTGTCATTTTTGTAACAACCCTCAAAATAATATCACTTTTTAAATGTAACAATTCATCTAACAATTTTACACATTTTCACAAACAAAATAATACAATAATTGTATCACCATGAAGAGTATGGTTATAAAAGTGATACTATTCATGGTGATCCAACTTATTGTATCATTTTTTTTATGTTACTGTTTTTCATTTTTTTACTACATTTAGTTTTGACTTGAAATTATTTGGTGGATTGTAACATCTTAAAAGTGATACTGTTTTAAGAGTTGTTACAAAAATGTCAATTTGATGTAGTGTATTATTTTGACTTGTTTATTTACCTTGTTTAAGATTTTCCCTGGATGTTTATGACATTGTTTCGCCTGATGTTTGTCTCAGGAAAATACAGTGCCCTTAAACAGTTTTAACTTTTGGAGTCTTGGCTATTGTATATTTTCCATTGTGTTCATGAAGTATTAGACCATGTGGTTTGTTATTTCACTTGGCTCAGTGAACCACTGGCATGGAAGTTTGGATTCTCCAAATGAATTTCTTTATTTTCCTAATGATAATGGTTGAATGGAAGAACTTATTGTCCGTTTCCATGACCCGGATCCATGAGACGAGACAATTGTCTTCAATAGGTTCTTATCAAAATTAAGTATTTCGAGGATCAATTTTGGATAGGTAATTACAACAACTTTTTGCTTTCAATAAGGAAGCAAATATGAGAGTAAATTTCATACAAACAAACTTTCTTGTATGGATTACTCTTGTGTTGGGAACTATCTCCTGCGTATCTAGGAGCACAAGATTAACATGAAATTTCTCTTATACAGCACGACTCCTAATTAGAGAAGGATCTCCATGAATATCTCATTCCTAAACTACACTTTTAATGGCCTAGTAGAATCAGGACTCCTATACAATAAATAAGACATGAGATTGGTAAGCTAAGGTACGCTACAAATTTCATATTTACAACATTATACATTCCTCAAATCTCTATATGGCTCACGTGCATTACTTATACAAACCAGCAGAGTCAGCGAAACTAGGTCAAAGTAGGTACTGCATCATAAACTATGAGATATTTAGGAAACAAAACACTTGAAACTTTAAAATTTGTGGGGTTTAAGTTTTTCCCCTTTAGAGTACTCTTTCTCGCACCTTTATTTTTGTAAGGTTTTGCATCTCCATTGGAGATGCTGTAAGGGTGTAATTGTTTATTAACGCCCCTTTTTTAGGCACCTCATCCAAAGGTGTTCTTAATTCCAAAGGTGTTCTTAATTAAATTAGTCATATAAGTTATCGATAAATAAAATTTTATAAGGAATTCTTCAAAATATACCTCAAAATAAAAGATTTTAGTAATATACTTCAGGAGGCTCTTTTAAATACTAGTTGACTTTAATCTAAATTAATTAACATGTCGTAAATAAGTTAATTAGGTCCCTCAATAGCCCATTGGATCTAATCTAATTGCTCTCATTCTCTCTCACAAATTAAAAACAATCATGCACATTCTCTCTGTCTCTCCACTCACTTATTACAAATTAAACGACATTTTCCACTTATTTTTTTATTAAAATCTATACAATTTAATACACATCTCGAGAAAAATCAAATGGTTTAAATTTATAGAACACATCTTTAGGTAAATCTAACGGTTCAAATTTATTAGTATACTCGTTTCGAGAAAATTTTTAACGGTTCAAATTTAATAATTCACACATCTCGAAATAAGTGCATAATTAAATTTGTACCATTAGATTTAACTACAGATCTTTTAACAAAATCTAAACGGTTCAATACGTATCTCGAGAACAATCCAACAGTTTAATCTTTTATCAAAAGCTAACGGTTAGATTTACCTAGAGATGTGTGAACTATTAAATTTGAACCATTAATTTTTCTCAAAATTTCCATCTCAAATAAAGTAGTAGAAGGTTAAAAAATTAAAAAAATGTCTTTTACAAAATGAAAAGTTAGTAATAAGAGCTTAGGTAGCAACAAATTTATGTGAGTAGGGCTGGTCTATGCACCGTGGTTCAGGTTATTTGGACTCATAAGCCAATGCCCCCCCTCCTCTGTTTTTTGTATGTTTGGTTGGTGCGATGTTTTAAAATTTCATCTAAATGTTTTATTCTATATATCAACAACCATGTTTGTGATTTTCTTCCCTAACTCTTGTTGTTGTTTTCAATCAGAAACCCTAACTTTCGTATGTCTTAGTTTTTAGGGTAAAATTTTCAATTTTCCTGGAGTCGCGGTAGAAGAATTAAGTGCCAAAAAACCTCTTTAGGGTCTAGGGTTCGGTATTTTAGTGATCTCAACTGTATCAATTGGCTACAAACTTCAACATCTAGGGTTTGGAAATCCGATATCTTATTAAGTTGTAGAATTTTAACTAAAGCAAATGTTAGGTTTTGTACTAGTGAGCATACTGGAATTCATTTAAACAAATATTCTTATTATTAGATCAAGCCTAGAATTTGATTTATGTATGTTATTTAGATTGTAAATTTGTAATTGAAAATATTTAGTTGAATAAATAAATAAATGTTCATTGAGAGGGATGAAGTTTTGGCTATAAAACTATTTAAACTATGATCAATGGTTTATTTAGGTTTTTTCACTAGGCCTATTTTGTGTGGGCCTAATTAACCAAGAGTCCAAGTTATAAGCAGGCCCAAGCTAAAGTTTTTTTTTTTTTGGCCAACCTAAGTGCCTGGTCCAATCATCAAAGGCCCAAATCTATCCTTACTCAATTTAAAGCTGTAATAATACACATAAAAGTGTTCTTAATGCCCCCATAATTAACTAAATCCTCCTCAGATGTTCGTAATTAATTAAATTAGTCTTATAAGTTACTGATAATGACATAAGTAGTTCTTCAAAATATACCTCCAAATCATTAATATTGACCAATGTACTTCGGCATCCTTGGTTAAAAAAATCAGTTGATTTTAATCTCAATTGATGAAATTCTAAAGCTTTCCCCTATATTGTCTTCGGAAACAGCAGTTCAATTTCAAACATGACATGCAGTGAATATTATGTTATAGGTTCCTCAACAGTTACACAAGCATAGCTTTCAATATTATGTTAATTAGGTTCGTCAACAGCTAAACAAACATAGCTTAGCAAATCAAGCATCACTTAAGTAACCCCAACATGTCTAAGGTCTCTGGTCTTCGACAAATGGCTTTCATTGATGCATCCCTATGATAGATTTGTGTTACGTACCACTAAATATACGTGTATTCTTAATTCTTCGGTGTTCGTTAACTTGCATGGCAGGTTAATGCAAAATCACGCTTCATGCTAGGATATTCTGTGTATTTGAATTTGAAATTTCTTTTTTAGTGCCAAACACCCATTACTTTACTTCAATTGATTGTATTGCAATTCTTTTCATATATATTAGACCACACAACATTTTTCCTTTTCACCACAATTTAAGCGTCAACTCTTCTCATTTAACTATATAAGTCTTTGGAACTGATGATCATTCATCCCTTTCAAAACAATAAGAAAAACTAACAGAGAGAAATCGATATATTCTGATCTTCCAACTCTTCCTCCTCCTCTCAAGATTCGGAAGCCATGAAGTACTTGAAGACTATCTTCGCCATGGCTTTAGTGACGGCAATGGCAGTAGCCATTACTTTCACAATCTCTGCTAACTCCAAGAGAGGAGAAGAGAAACTACCATTTGAGGCCAATGATGCTGTGACTACAACGGAGGAAATAATCCTTCCTAGCAAACGGGTAAGTCGTTTTCTGGCCGAAGAAGTCTTTAACCCAAGGCCTAAATACCATTGCAACAAGGACTATGATGTTTGCTATGAAGATGGCAGCTCAGGGTCTACTTGTTGCAACAACAAATGTGTTGATATAAAGACTGATAAGAAATACTGTGGAGCTTGCAACAAGAAGTGTAAGTTCACTGAGACTTGCTGCAATGGGGAATGCGTGCTTTTGTCTTTGGACAAACGACATTGCGGGAAGTGTGGCACCAAGTGCAAGAAGGGCTCATATTGTATATATGGGATGTGCGACTATGCTTAGATTGTTGCGGTGAACTCGAAAGATTCATCATTCATAAGCAATAAATAACCACATTAGCTGGTACAAAATATCATAGATACTACAACAACAACAACAACAAAACTCTCTTTGCATTGAGAGGGTTCTCTTATCTCTACATGTAATATTATTAAGAGTTTGAAATACTACTTATTTACAATTTTCAATTTTTACATATACTTATTTCAAAAACTAGAGAGAGATAATCCTTTCATCTAGTCCATGTATAGATTTTGGTGTTTATTTGTGTTAATCACTCTTTCAACTCCATGAACAAAAATGCTTGTGGGCTAATTTGAGTGTAGGCCAACATGGCTAACTTCTTTGAATTTTATGCATGAAAATTTGTGGTTTAGAGTTTATGAATGCCCTTAGTAAGGCCATCAAGGAGAATGCTAGGTACAGCTTGAAGAAATAATAATTTTATGTTCTTTCAATATAAATTTGAGTGAATGTCGTCTGGCATCGATAGGAAGCCATTTGATACAATATTTAGATCATGTCAACAACTTTGTCTAACTTTCGATCAACTCTTATATCTCAACGCACCAAGAAATGATCGATCGCTGTCAACAAATCAAATGGTCTAAAGGTTGGCCAGAAGTTCAAAATCTACTCAAATGTATATTTACGTATACGAGGATTGTTTCATGAAAAAGCTTTCATTTCAAAAGTCCATGTTTCATCCTCCTTAATTCATGATTTTTAAAGTTGTCATGTTACTTCAAAGCAACAAAAAAGAAAAAGTCACAATGAAATACATGTACAGCTACTTAACGTATAAGTTTTGGCTGTCAAAGAAGCCAACTCCTTCAAAATAGTTCAATTCACATGATTAAAATAATTTAAGATGAAGCAATACTTGCAATACTTTGTTACGGGAAAATGAATTCGTAGGCTCACTTTTTATAATTGTAGACTACGTGATATTCTAATAATTGAAAATGTTTATGAAGTACACTGATTTTTGCACTCCCTTTTCTTCTCGTATCAGTGTTGAACTCACTATGTGATTGGACACAGATAGGTACAGATACAGTGTTTCTCCCGTATTTGGTTTTGTTAGCAGTTTCGTACTTCCCATATATGTCTCAAGGTTTTGAAAGGTTTTCTCGCATTCGTCATTCCATTCAAATGCCTTGTTTGCCTTCAAGATTTTAAGGAAAAGCAGACACTTGTCTGGTAACCTGGAGATAAATCTAATCAGAGTTGATATCCTCCCGTTAAGACTTTGAACACTTGTTTATGTTTGTCGGCGATTGCATGTTGATGAGCGCTTGTATCTGCTTAGGGTCGGCCTCAATTCCTCGTTGGTTGACCATGTACTCGAGGAACTTCTCTGACTCTACTCCAAATGTGCATTTCTTCGGGTTTAGCTTCATCATGTACTTTCGAAGCCAAGAGAAAGCATGTTTGAGATCCGTGACATGGTCTGTTCTGGTGAGTCTTTTGATGGCATATCGTCGATGTAAACTTTCATTGTTTTGCCGATTTAATCTCTAAACATTTTGTTTACTAGTTGTCGATACGTTGCTCCCGCGTTCTTCAATCCGAACAACATTACTCAATAATAGTATGTACCCTTTTCCATTATAAAAGATGTTTTTTCTTAGGTTTTTTTTTTTTTTGGGGGGGGGGGGGGGGGGGGGGTTACATTTGTATTTGATTATACCCGGAGTAAGTGTCCATGAAGCTTAATGTTTAATAACTTTCGGTTGGCTGATCGTCTAGGGTTAAAAGGTGTTGTGGCTATTTTTATTTTTTCTTTACGTCATCTTTGTTGTTAGTGTTATTTCTTCTCCCCTATTACCTTTTTTTCTTTCCTATTTGTGATGTTTGTTGGTGATATGTTGGTCGGTGATCCGTCGGGTCGGTGGTACCGTCGTACACTTCAAATTTTGGCATAGTAAACTTTTTTGGCATTACCTTCTTCATGAGCACGTCAGAAAATTGTGGTTTGGCTAACTCTTACAGTATGTTGGGATCCGTGACTCCGAACCTGAACAGGATCTTAGCAATCATTCCACCGCACTGCGGAGTCTTGTCTTGGTGGAGCTCGCTGTTCTCGACTTTTCCCAATTGGGGTTCTACCAGGGCTTCGTGATAGTGAAATTTTGTTGAGGTGGTGTTGGAGCAAGGTCGGCTAGCTGAATGCATTCCTTAGTGATTTTCTCCAACATCTTTGTCATGTATTTCATTTGGGTCATGAACAAATCTACCCGAGGGTCCGTGGCAGAGCCGCGGATCGTTTGGGCTGTCTGGACTATTGTGTGCAGTGAATCCGCATTCTTGGATACTATTGGTCTGGTGGTTCGGGTTGCATATTCTCCATGAGCTATCGGTGATGTGTCGGTGGAAAGTTGTCGTGATCATTACTGGATTGAGGATCTGTAGATTGCGTTATTGTCTCCGATGACTTGGCGATATTTTGTTAGGTTGTGGTGAACCCTTGTCACTGTGTGTTTTATTTTTTAAAAAGAGGAAACTCGTCGTTCCCCACAGGCGACGCCAAACTGATGCGTCCAAAAATTGTCCTCCTGTATATTTGACCTGCAAAACAAGTGTTAGATCGCCAAGAACCACATTTTTGGTTGTCAAAGGCACTCTGATGCTTAAGTCAACAACTTTTTTTGAAGAATGAAGTCAACAACTTTTTTTGAAGAATGAAGTAAATTTGGAAAAACTCAGTTAAAGTTACATACATTTGTCAAATGTGTTCATTTACCTTTTATAATAGTCATGGTTAACTCTCTGCATGACTTAAGCATGTGAGGCGCAACAAAAGGAGAGGTTTTTTTTTTGAAAGGCAAGCAGGATTTTTATAGGATCTCAGAACCCATAAAGATGCTGCAAGCTGGGTTTGAACCCATGACCTAGTGGTAACATCCGCCAAGCTCTAACCGTCGAGCTGTCATGCCATTGGCAAGGAGAGGTTTTTTGTAATAGTCTCCTCATTTATGGAGATGCGTTTGGGGAGGTGTAACTCACTCTACAATTCTTTTCGGTGCAAAGTTCTTTTTCTTTATAAGAGAACTCATGTCGGACTTGGATTCATGCTTTGATACGTTTGGGCCTGAATTCAGGCCTTGTTTATGTCTTCTTAGTGGCGGGCCTCGACTGGGCCTCTGTAGTTGGCTTTATTCCTATTAGCCTTTATGAGCTGGCTCAATAAATTGGGTGTCGTATTTCTTGTGATGGATCTTTATGCCACGTGTACGCCTATGATGATCAGTCTATTTTGATGTATCATTAGTATCAAAAAGCCTATTTTTGTAATTCAAAACTCATAAAACTCACAAACTTAACTCGTGGTTTAAAAATATTAAAAAGACATTTTTGTCCTTTAACTTAAGTGATCATTTTTCAAAAATAAAATCATAGAGATCATATTTTGAGACTTGACTCGATTCAATACAACTATCCCGCCACCTTAATGTAGTCTTTTTTATCCATTACTAACCCCAACATCACATTGGATTAAAAACCCATTTCCACCTCAAGTCACTGTCAATCTCTTAGACACCACCATTACTATGTACTCTTGTGATTTCCTCTCAACCACCAAGCAATTTGGTTTTTGAATAGGCAAAGACTACTCCACACCACCGTATATGTTGTCTCACACCACAATGTATTTTTTTTCCTACAACCCACACCACCTAAAAAACTGTTTTTGAAAAAACAGTAACATAAAAACAGAGTAACTTTCAACCAATTTAAATCTTCAATTGAGACTGATTCTCAAGCACATCAAAACAAAATTGTAGTACTTTGAGTTATCGAATAAACACAATTTGAATCACTTGAAAATGTTTTAAAATGAGCAAGTTATGGTCATTTTACTGAAGTTGCGCAAATCTGTTTTGCAATGAAAACGGGGTAGTGTCTCTGACTTTCGACCAACTTATATGCTCGATTAAGATCGATTTTCAAGGTAATCAAAATACGAAATTGTAGTACTATGAGTTATCTAATAAAGACAATTTGAATCACTTGAAAATGTTTTGAAATAAGCTAGTTATGGTCATTTACTAAAGTCGCGCAAATCTATCCCGAAAAAATATATGTTTTCACCCATTCGCTCAGACCTATGCGAGGATAAGCCTAAACCTCCGAACATTTCTAGAAAATTCACAATTAATGATCCTCTTAAACTTAACAACTAACTATCTTTTTAAGTCCAAATGAGTATTTAGACATTTTAATTATCATGTCAATAAAAAATTTAAAAATAAAACATAATATAAATATATATTAAAAAACATGAAAAATCAAAATTCATACTCAACTGGACAACATAGGATAAAAAGGCAAACAAAATAATTAAGCATTTGTGTAATAGTATTTCATATTTAATATGCATGCTAAAAGTAATAAAATGGATTTAAAATTCTTACATAGGTAATATCATGTGTGAAAACAAACCTTAAGATACATATATTAAAAAATTATTAAATTAAAAAATCTTAGTAGATTGAATTACATAGAAAAATAACTAAAAATAATAAAATAATTCGATGTGAAGTGACTAATTTACATTTGGACTATACGCTAAAACTTGAGGCTTCACATGACATCAAAAGTTTTGGTTTCCATTTACTTTGCTCAAACTTAAAATCTTTCTAAAGCTACAATTGTCCAATTTTGAAAAAAAAAACTTTAAATTAGTCTCCCACTTTTCTCTCTCATGTCCTCCCACTATCTCCGACCATTTCTATAAACTCCGCAACATATTAATGATATTTTTAAACTTACCAATTAACTTTAATTGTTATTGTTATCTATATAAAAATTTGAAAAAATAAAAAAATTAAGATAAACCATAATATAAATTTCTACTATCTATAATGTCAAGTCCCCTTAAAGTAACTATTTCCCTTTTTGGACAATTCGAATCTCGATTTATTTTAAAAGTAACTATTTCCCGTTTTGGACAATTCGAATCTCGAAAGGCCTGCGACAAGGCGATCCCCTGTCCCCTCTTCTTTTTACTATAGCAGCAGAAGGTTTAACTCAAATAATTCTTAAAGCGGTTGATGCTGGCCTAGTGAGAGGGTTTTCTGTCGCGGAGGGTAGTCTGCATGTCTCTATTCTCCAGTATGCGGATGATACTATCCTCTTTTGTGATGCTTCCGCTTCTCAGGTTCTTGCTCTTAAAAGAATTATGCTTTGGTTTGAAGTTATTTCAGGACTAAAAATCAACTTTCACAAATCAAGGGTGTTGCCTATTGGAGATGTCCCTCATCTGCACCAGTTGGCGGGTTTATTGGGTTGTTCAGCTGGTCATCTTCCAATAAAGTACTTGAGCATGCCTTTGGGGGCTAGTTTCAAAAGTAAAGCTGTGTGGGATGAGACGATCGAAAAGATGGAATCAAAACTAGCGTCTTGGAAACGCAAATTTCTCTCTAAAGCTGGCAGACTAGCTCTTGTTCAATCCACATTAGCTTCTATTCCGGTCTTCATTCTGTCTCTTATCAAGGTTCCATGTTCAATAGCAGCCAAGATGGAACGGATCATGCGCGATTTCCTTTGGGGTTCAACTCATAACTCTAGAAAGATGCATTTAGTGGGATTGGAGAAAATTTGTTGCCCTAAATCTCGAGGTGGTTTAGGCATTCGTCAGGTGCTCACTTTCAATATTGCATTACTTTCTAAGTGGCTTTGGCGATTTGCAGAAGAGAATGATAATTTATGGACATCTCTCATTATGGACAAATATGGCCGCAATAGATGGGTTTGGGAAAAGAGAACTAAGTACACTTCTTACGGATGCTCTTTGTGGAAGTCCATCTCCCGGTGCGCAAGTGGCTTCTACCCTCACACCTCTCTCCAATGTAGAAATGGTGATCTTATCTCTTTTTGGCATGATGTTTGGTGTAGTAACCAATCTTTGAAGGATTTGTTTCCAATGTTGTTTATCATTAACAACAATCAATATGGGAGTGTGAGCAGTTTTTGGTTTAACGGCAACTCTTGGGATCTTTCCTTTCGCAGGCACCTCAATACTGGGGAAGTAGATGAGTTCGCTAATCTAATGCTTCTGTTGGATAGACAAATGCTCTCAGAGGGACCGGATAGTTTGGTGTGGAAGGGTAAAGGTGTGGGCTTCTCGGTGAAAGAATTTTCGGATATGTTGGCTGCATCTCATTATGAGACCCACTCTAGCCCCTTCATTTTCTCCCACAAAAATCTGGTATGGGTGAAAAACCTTTTTCCAGGATTAATTTCTTTAGTTGGTCAGTTTTGCATGAGAAGATCTTGACTAAAGATAGGTTAAGGAAAATAGGAATCCTCACTGGGAGTCTTTGTGTGCTTTGCAATGAATTTGACGAGACACTGGACCATTTGATGCTTCACTGCAGTTTCTCCAAATCCATTTGGAGCAGTTTTTTGGTGGAATTCGGTTTGAGTTTGATGTTTGAAGGCTCCATTTTAGATTGGCTAAGTTGGTGGTCTCAAACTAATCCTTCCCGTCGGGGGGGGGGGGGGGTTATGGCGTAGGGTCCCTCACGTTCTCATGTGGTGTGTGTGGAAAGAAATAAATAAAAGGGTATTTGAATGACTAAACAGATCAGAGCACTCTATCTTTATCGAGATTAGAGAATTATTGTGGAGGATGGGTACGACATGTAATTTATTTAGGGATTTGATTTTTGACACTTTCATAGTGTCTTGGCATTCCTTGATATAGGAATGTTTCTCGTTGTATTTTGTTTCCCTTTCTTTCATTAATAAACATCTTCGTGTTTGACAAAAAAAAAAAAAAAAATCAGTTTTATTTTAACTTTTATTAGTAATTTAGTATACATGCTAATAGCACTAAAATGAATTTGAAACTTTCTCATAGGTAATATAGAAATTTTATTTTTATTTTTTTTAGATATAATGACAAAGAATGAAAATAAAAACAGTAAACAACTGGAAGTGCTTGATCCAATTTTATACGTTTTCATTAAAACTTATTTCAAAATATAATGTAGATAATGACCATACTATAATGCCAAAACTTGAGGCTTCACGCGTCAACAAAAGTTTTGGTTTCCATTTAGTACCTACATTGCCCTAATGCAAAATTATTATTATGGCTAGAGTAGTCTAAATTCCAAAAAACTTCGAATATTTCTCCTACTTTCTCCCTCATATCCTCCACAATCTCCAAAACTTTATAGAAAGTTCACAACAAATTAATGATCCTCTCTTAATTTAACTAAATATCTTTTATACCCAAATAAGTATTTACACATTTTAATTGTTATCTCAATAAAATTTTCAAAAAAAAAAAACGATAATGTAAATATGTTAGAAAACATGAAAATAAAAAAATAAAATTCATATTCAACTGGATAGAATAGGATAAAAGGATAATTTAACTAATTAAATATTTGCTTAATATTATTTCTTATTTAGTATATATGCTAATAGCAATAAATGGATTTTTTTTTTTTTGCATGTTGTAATATCATGCATAAAGAAAAAACAATGAAAACAAACATTAAGATAAATATATTTAAGTAGTTAGCATACATGACTGTCATGCCAATGAGTTACAAAACCTGGTACTTGTTGATTATATAGATTACTACACATGCACATTTTGTCAACACTTATTCGAGTTCGGTCTTCAATAATAAAAATTAAAAATTTGTAGTTACAATTTCATATTTTTTTTTAACTAAATATGATCATAGTTATATTTATTTATTTATTTTTTTATTTTTACAATCTAAACATATTCTTGTATATAACTTATTTATTTATCATTTTAAAAGTATAAGGGTATTAAATTTGACATATTGGCAAATTTTATGAATAGGTGTAATACACGGAACAATATTTATTGTTCATTGAACTCTTACTAATTATAGATGCTATCCTAGATTAGGCTATGTACTTTCGGACATTCATGATAGTGTTTAAAGCCCATATTAATTGAACAAATCTTAAGAGTCAGACCCCTAGTGTCAGATCAGGCTCAATACCTTCTGTCATTCTAGAGATTCTCCTAATGCTCCAATCAAACACAATCACACATTACATAAAACCCCCTGGCGCGTCCTGGCACTAGGGGCCTGACTCTCTAAATTTTTTGATGTTAATTATATATGCTAGATAGTTGGTACTTATATAAGTCAAAGATTGGAGTGTTCCATGTTCATATCCGCAATTTCCAAAGCCATTCATGTCCAGTGACTTTATTTTCCTTGTAACCTTTGTAAAGGCATAAAATTAATGGAAAAATGATTTTTAAGGCCTATTAGTATTTCTTCATAAGATATATCATTTAAATATTGTAGTTAATGTAATGATTAATTTGTGTCTACTTTTATTTTTTTATGACGGATAATGACTATTTTATTAACTCTGACTAACTCAAAAAGTTATATGACGTATTTACCCTTTCTAAACAAATATAAAAAATTCTAATTTTACTCATTTATTAATAATGATTCTATTTTTTTTATTTTTTTTCAAACCCTTAACCCCTCCCACCCCATGGTGCTGGTAGGTGTCGATGTTAATTATTCTAATTATGAACAACAAATTATAAGTTTTTTTTTATAAATTTTCCTTGGCTGACAAGTTAATCAAATTATTATGCTAAAGTTTGGTAAATTTTTCATAATGTAGTTAATGATGATTATAAATTTGGTTTTAATTAATTAATAAAATCAATTTGATTACATTCCAGTGAAATTATAACATAGTTATTATGTGTAATAATAACAAGTGATTCACTAATCATTTTTTTTCCATGAATGATAACAAGAACGTTCTTATAAACATGATTATTCTGCAAACGCAGAGGATCTCGCTTCTTATAGTTTCTTCTACATATTTTTATTCCACTCTCTTGATTTCAAGTGCCCATCTAATCCTGTAAACAAATGGACTCACCCATAAACCCAAAAACTTCACTTGATCATGCTTCTCCATGCCAACTTCTTCTTTCAATAGTTTACAATGTCATTTTATAATTATTTATACACACAGTCCCATTGGTCATCTAAATTTTACTAATGAGTTTTTATGTGTAACTAGAAGTTTGGGAGTCATCTTTCTCACCACCAACGATCAATGACTGCAAATACATAGGTTTTTCAGAGGAACGATCATTTGTTGATTTTTTTTTGCACAAAAAAGACTTGATATTTAATAGTTCCATTACAAATTCTAAATGTTTAAGAAGACTAATAAATTGATAAAAGCATACCTTCTTCAAGAAACCAATGATTGAACTTTGAGGAAGTTGGAAAGATGTGGGATTTCTTGCTTCTTCAACTTTGACATCACCGTTGACACATTACAACTTTTATGTTGATTTTTTTTAGCATCAATGGTCTTAAGTATTGGAGGAAGAAAAGAAACTAGACACAAAGAGTATCTAAAAAGAAAATCATTAATAAAAGAGGCCTTATTGATCATAAAAATAAAAAATTAGGTTTTTTATTTTTTTAGGAAGGATAAATATATGTCATATAAATTAATGAGTTAACTTGGGTTAATGAAATATTCCTTATTAGTCATAAAAGTAGGTACAAATTATCCATTACATCAACTATAATATTTAAATTGTTTATTTTGTAAAAATGTATGCCCTAAAAGTCATTTTCTGTAAAATTAAACAATCAAGAGGTGTAATGCAAAAGAAGGTGGAGGTGAGAGATCTTTCCATGGAGGTTTGGGCTTTTTGTGCAAAACAACCATTGTTGGAGTCAGGGGCCCAGGGAAAGGGGACTGAAGGACTATCTTAAAGTTGGGTTAATTAAATAGTATTAGATACAAAGTTGAATGTTGGTTGGGAAGGTTATTGGCAAACTTATTTCGTAAACTCCTTGATTCAATATTTTTGAGAAAGAAATTAAATTGACCTCTGTGAGGGGAAATCAAGCCACTTACTTAAACCAAATGCGATACTTTATATCTAACAATGAGAAATTTGTGAAATTGACTAATTTGATTAGAGTGAGGGAAGTGCATGACCACAATGAGATGCTTTGAAATGTTGTTCTATGGAATCCGGGAAGTTGCAATCCGCACAGCTCAGTCATGAGCGAATAATCGGCATTAAGAAAATGACGTACAAACTATACATGGCTCTGAAGACAAGTCAGACCAACATCCTAAAATACATGGCGAATTGGGAGAACGTCAACTAGCCACCCAAGATGTGAGAAAACCCAAAAGGAAAAACAAAAACAAGTATTGTTCCTTCCACATGGATCACAGACACGATACCGAAGACTGCTACAAGTTGAAAGATGAAATTGAGCATTGGATTCAAAGAGGACGACTCAAAAAATTCATTGGAATGTCAGACAAACAACTTAAAGAAAAAAGAAAAGGAAGAGACCTCCGCCATAGGATCGAAAGAACAATCTAGGGAACTAATATAGGCCTTACATTGCATGGCCAAAGGGAACAAAACGATCAACCCAAGCAAAAAAACACCTCTTGCTCTAGCAGATCTATATCGAAGTAGGAGTACTACGCTTTGAAGATACTTGCACCAATCAACTCACACAATTTGAGGACCCTATCAACGGACGCAAGCTCAATCCAAATTACCGACGAAAAAATTAACGACAACGGACTCAATAAAACCTCAGCATGCGACGTCGAACACGGTGCTGATGTGAGCATGAACAAACAATTTGGTGCTGATGTGAACATGATCGGTCAAATCAATATTGTTCGATCAAGTCAATTAACTACAATGATGAACGGCGAAACAGGAGCAGTAACGAACCCGACGACTGAGGACATAAATTAACTAAGAAAAAGCAATAAAGGCGTGAACCTCAAACACGACGATAGACATCAACCAAACGAAGATCAAGATGATAAAAACAAATCACTTCCCAATGTAGCGTAACTGCTCAAGAAAAACAACGTTGGGAACGGTCAGAACATTCAAAAGGGAATGTTAATAAAATTACAAATTTGGAATCATCATCTTACGCAAGATAAAAGTGTCAAAACTTAGCCATGCAAAGCATTCGGCATGTGAAGCCAAAAGAAATCAGGACACAAGTTGGATACATATAATAAACTTCTAGTTTGATCAACCAACGAAGTAAAAGTTGGACAAACGAGTCAACTAAATAAAAGTAACTTCGGGTCGATTAGAACGTCGAACCAACGAAGTAAAAGTTGGACGATCAAGTCAACTAAATAAAAGTAACTTCAGGTCGACTGGAACATTGAACCAACGAAGTAAAAGTTGGACAAATGAGTCAACTAAATAAAAGTAATTTCAGGTCGACTAGAACGTTGAACCAACAAAGTGAAAGTTGGATGAACGAGTCAACTAAATAAAAACAACTTCGGGTCGATTGGAACGTTAAACCAACGAAGTGAAAGTTGAACGAACGAGTCAAACTAAATAAAAAAAACTTCGAGTCGATTGGAATGTCAAACCAACAAACCAAAAGTTGGACAAACGAGTCAACTAAATAAAAGCAACTTCGGGTCGACTGAAACATCGAACCAACGAAGTGAACGTTGGACGAACGAGTCAGTTAAATAAAACAACTTCAGATCGATTGGAACGTCGAACCAACGAAGTGAAAGTTGGACTAACAAGTCCACTAAATAAAAGCAACTTCGAGTCGACTGGAACGTCAAACCAACGAAGTAAAAGTCGGATGAAACAACTTCAGGTCGACTAGGTCATCGAACCAACAAAGTAAAAGTTGAACGAATAAGCCAACTAAAAAAACAATTTTGTTTTGATTAGAACATCAAACCATTGAAGCAAACGATGAAAAAACAAGTTAACATAACTCAAGAAAGCCTCGAATCAACTAACACGCTAGATCAACGAAGTAAAAAACGAGCGAACAAACCAACTTTCTCATAAAAGCTTCGAGACGACCAACATGAGGTTGAGACGAACGTGTCGAAGCATAGGCGAATTCAGATAAACGAAATTCAGACAAGATAAAAAATGTAGCTGTAAAAATCAAAGCTGGAGATACCTAGTGCAACTCATTTTGAAGCAGAACGAGTGGCAGTCCCAACAAGGGTAGAAAAACCTAAGCGAGCAGAAGAAGACAGAACCTCCACCACATCATCAACAGAGGAAGAAAGATATGAGGAGATTGTGCCTCGAGAACTCGATCATGACCACCAAGCTCCTTAGACTGATCAACCGCTAGTTGGAGCACCTTATCATTGATGGCCCTAGGATCCTCATTGGAACACTTGGTAGCGTTAGGATCACCATAAGTAGAAAGGAGTCTCTTTTCACTATCATCCAGTGGGCGAATGGTCTCTTTTTCGCTCCTCTCCAATGCCAACTTCATCTTTTCAGCCTCTTGCAAAGATAAGCGATCCTCTCTCGCAGGCTCCCTATCAATAAAATGCGAATAAAGAAAAGCACGACAAGTAGAATCGAGGAGTCGCTTTCTCTTTGGAACATGATCAGAACTTGTAAATAGCCACTTTGATGGACTAGTAGGCTTTAGAACCTTTATCTTCTTGGAAGTTGGACTAGTAGTGCCAACGCTAACAAGAGCATTGAGATCCGTAACATCCGAGCTCATTTTTCCATCAACGACAGCATTACCACCATCGACAAGGGAAGCGTAGGCAACAATCTTAACATCTTGCCTCTCAATTAGCAGAGCCCGTCAGCTTCATTCATACTATACAAACCGTTGCGCTCCACCATGACATCAGAAAAGAAAGTGTCCAAAGGAACCACAGGAAGCTGCAAAAAATGCTCACTGATAATTTGTTACTCCACAGTCAATTGCATATCTCTCTGCTTGTTGGGAACCCGGATATACCTCACTATTTGTTGACCCCGCAAATCGAAGTAGCTAGAACAAACAGAAGCACAAAACCAATCCCGGG
This sequence comes from Berberis thunbergii, assembly GCA_003290165.1. NCBI lineage: Eukaryota > Viridiplantae > Streptophyta > Magnoliopsida > Ranunculales > Berberidaceae > Berberis > Berberis thunbergii. Next base: position 279,086 of record QNQO01000773.1, read on the forward strand.
ACCAACCCCTGATGTCATCGTTAAGATTACCAAAACACGTAAGAGAACGAAGAAAACAAGTACTCTTGGTCACCAACATGCTGACCACCTAGTGCGGTTCTAGCAGTCAAAGGAATACTAGAAAGGATGGCTCTTGCATATGAACCTTCCAACCGTTAGGGCCCATTTGAGCAGGAGGAATATCCAGAAAGTCTAAATAAGCCCAGAATAACTCTAGAGCTAGAAATCGAAAATTGGATTGAAACATACGTGGGAAAGTGCAATATACCCCTTCCTCGGACGACAAGGACCATCATTCTGCTGAGGTAAAATGATCTCAAGGTTAGAAGGCAAAGAGTAGTTGGAACAGAAGCTATCTAAGGTCGCATGAGAAGCCTTCTTGGGAGAGAAATGAGCTTCGCAGATAGCAAGCTACTCGCCATCCAGTAAATCAGCGGTAGACATCACAAATGGGCAAGAAAAATGGATGAAGTCAATGAAAAGAAGAAACAACCCTAATATCAAAGATGACGTAAATAAGGAAGCAAACCCATCACGATCTCCTTTATACAATCGAACAACGAAGAGACTGCTTGTGGGACGACATGTGGGATATAAAGGCGTGCGAAATTCCAAGAAATGTGCACGAAAATGAACGGGTAAACAACTAATCAAGAGTAATGTCCGACCAAAAGTTGCTAACAACATTAAGTTCAATGCAATGATTGAATTGGAATACCAACCATCACGAAGTTAGTGGCCAGGTCAGCATACCCACTAACTAAAAGGGGGCGTAGTTGATGATACATCAAAATAGACCGTCATTGAAGCCGTACACATGGCATAAAACATCTATCAGGAGGATATGGTTTTCCATCTGTTGGGCCAACTCGTAAAACCCAAGGTTAAATCCAACCATAGAGACCTAAACAAGGCCCACTATAAGAAGACATAATCAAAGCCCAAGTCCAAGCCTGAACGAATCAAAACTCAAATCCAGGCTCGACACGAGTTTTCTCATAAAGAAGATGAACGTTGCACAAAAAAGAGTCGTGGAGGGGTTTACGCCTCCACGAACGCATTTCCATAAAGGAGGAGATTGTTACGAGAACCATTTCCTTCCGTTTCGCCTCATATGCTTAAGTCACGCAAAAAATTAATCGCGACCATTATAAAAGGTAAATGGAACATTCGACAAAGGGATGCAACTTTAACTGAGTTTTGTCCATATTTATTTCCTTCTTCAAACAGAGTCACTGGCTTAAATATCGGAGTGCATTCGACTACCAAAAAGATGGTCTTCAACAGTCTAACATCTATTTTACAGGTCAAACTCTCAGAAGGACGAGAGCATCGAAGTGCCTTCGACCACCAAAAAGATAGTCTTCGACATTCTAACATCTATTTTGCAGATCAAACTCTTAGGATGATGAGATCTGGACGCATCATTAGTCTATCCCAAGTTCTTATTTCATGAACTTCATTCCAAAACGTGGTAATTAATAAGCTCAAAATAATGCCAAGCATCATGAGTTTATCTAACTATTTAAAGAATGGCATCGATAAGGCAAAGTTAATTAGTTGGCGTAGAGGGATTGAGGTGATTCACTGTGTGTGCTTAATTCATTACAGAGATGAGGCATGACCTATCTACTTCTCTTGAGTCTTTTTTAGACCATACATTACCAACGTGGTAATGCATCAGTTTGTAAAACTGATGCAACTTCTGGTCTACTGGCAAGTATAAATCTGTGTATGTATAAGTCTAGGCAGTCAGGAAATATATTCATTTTTTGGTTAGGTCCGTGTTTTTTTTTAAATATATATTTTACATATTTTTTTTAAAACACAATCAAAAATATCATTTATAGAAGGAGTAGAAGTGTAAAAAGCCCCAAACCTAACAAAAACATGGCTGTACACAACCACTTTTTGGGTTTTTACACTTCTACATCTTCTATAGGTGATGTTTGTGGTTGTATTTTAAAGATAATGGATAAAAGTGTAAAAATGCCTAAACCAAAATGACTTCAAAGCCTAACTACCTAGACAAACTCATATATCACATAATTCAAGGAAAAAAAATAATCGGAGAAATTTCATTAATCATTCAATTATGTTTCTTACAATATTCCTATCTTGCAACTACTGGGACAAGTATCATAGTTGATTTTCTAATAGCAATGTAAGCGTCACTTAAAATCAACAATTACAACTATCCATCCTTGCTCCTATGAAAGTTTTCTACCCCGTAGGTCTCATCTAATTGCTCTACCTCAACCTCGGCTGGTGTTTAGTAATTGTATGGCTTGTAGACCTGATATAATGCAACATCCCCCTGCAATGACGACCAACAGATATTAGTTAGAACTTAGAAGCACATTTGACTGAATAGACTTACACATATATGTATACATACCCATTCGAGGTTTTGCCTAAACAGAGTCACTCTGTTTTTTTCATTAAATAGAAATCCCTTACATTGTGAAATACTGAAACTATCTACCCTCAACCATTGACTTACACCGCAGAAAATGATGAACAAATCCAGATGGGATTCTCGCATATATATGTATATTGAAATTAAATTTAAAATCATATCAAACTCAAAAGAAATTTTTAGAAGGAAAAATATTGCAGGGCATACCGATGCCTCCTGGTTTTGTGATAAGAGGAACTCATTCATGCACCAATGAGTCTTATGAACATTTGGCAGTTTCCCATTGTAAAAAACTAATGTCCTTCTCATAGCAACCTCTCCATTTGCTCCATGCACCATGGTATCATACTGATCTTCTACAATCCATACACCAGCACCAGCATGTCGAATTCCACTTGTTGGAATACCATCCTTCGCCGTAAAGAAGTACTTCTGATTCTGGTTGGTCCTTCGAAACACTACAAAAGAACATCACCATATTCTTGTCATATGGAGACACAACAAAAGATAAATTAAGGACTGAAAATGAGTAGAAAGTTACCGGGAAACTGATCGGGATTGCAACCATAGACGTTGAAGTCCTTTATGCCGACTGAATTGGGAAGAGGAAGGTTCATGACCCTCATCTTCAGATAATTAACGAGTTCAGCATCTGAAGGGGCGAAACGAATGCCCGGAGGTAAAGTAAGAGGTACATTGTCAATGACAATCTTATTCGGACCTTTTTCATCTGAAATTGGTGAACCGAACTGTCTCTTCCTCTTCTGTCTTCCGAAATCAAGAGCATACAAATTTGCCATTCTGATCAGTTTTCTACTTCTTTTCTTTTCCTCTCCCAAATTTGTGTAGAACAAGAACTGAGGAAGCTAGCCTAAATAGAGTCATCTCCCATTCAATTAGTGTGTTCAACCTAATGCCAATTAGAGATTCACAATGAAATAGTGGTGTTTGAAGCTGCCCTCTAGTCAGTTATAGCCTATAAACTCCACGTAAATGTCTCGGTGCATAATGACCAAGGATTGCGGTAGCAGAAATTTAGATGTTATCGTATGAATTATATTAACACCACTTTCTGCAAATCTCTTGATCTTATAAGAAAGTAATCTTATAGCATGTGCACCGAGAAATGCATAGTGACTGAGGATTGATGGTATCGAAAGTAATCTTATGGCATGTGCACTGGGAAATTAATACTATAGCAAACCACTTTGCGAGATTATTTCCCGACTTGGTGACTTGGAGCTAGATATTATTAGTTTTTTGTTGAGGATTTGAAAAAACTTTCCATTTCTAATATGCCTATGTTAGTGGTTGTATTTGGTTCAATTTTTTTCTTTGGTTCATTAGGCCCTCCAACTGGGCCTTGGGTGTAGGGTTTTGTCTTAAAAGACTTCATTTTTATTAAGGAAAAGACTTCATTGCTATTAGGGAGTAAATCACTCTTTATATTTTTATATGACAATTCTACCTTAGTTGATGTGAGACTATTCAAGCCAACTCTATGACAAATTTCTCCACCTTAGCACAAATTGTTACACATCCTACAATCTACCCGGTCCGCAACCTCAAAGTACACCTCCTCTTCTAGTTCCTTGCACAACCACAATCCTATGAGTGACACTCTATACACGGGCTCGACTACAATTCCACACACTTCTAACATAGGTATGAATTGCATCAGGCCAAACAAACAGGCATACATAATGGTTATGTAGAAAAAATGTTAAAACATTTTTCACCTTCATGAATTAGCTGCAGCTGGTACACATTCCATCAAAATTTTAGGAATTAGTAGACAAAATAACAAATTACACGATTCTGGTACATCGTTAAAGTGTTGGGATAGAGTATATGATAATGATGAACATAATTCAAGATGCACTCTACTGCACATGGTGATGCTGTGAAGCTGCAGAAACCTGAATCAGTTTGATCAAGCAATTCCAGACAAACTATGGAGAGGAGTCAGCTACTTGATCAAACTGTATGGTTATTGAGAATAAAGCATATAGTGTTTGGCCTTCTCTGCTTCTACTCAAGCTTTTACTTTGCTAGGCGATCATTAACAACCTTACGAATTAATTATGCATAGATGCTAAAGCAAGTTCATGTTAACTACTGGAGGTGATCATGGCTTTTGAGGAGAAGTACAACATTTATGGCGATGAATTGCTATAGTTACTCACAAATGAATATCAAGTGGCTGTAAAAAAAAATAGAGATAAACTAGGTGCAGAAGGACTGGAAATGATGATAAACTCCAAAAATTGGGCAATGCTAACTGCAAAGGTGTCAGCCAGTCACGAGCAGGCTGCAACGCAAAGGAATGAAGAGGTTCTGCATAAAGCAGATGAATGTACAATGCCAACCAGTGTTACATCCTCTGGCCCTAGCAAAATTCAAGAAGCAATGGCAACAAATCCTGTCGTTGCACCAGCGAGGATGAGTTGGGCGTCAAAACTTAAGCAAAGCAAGCATACGGGCTCTATAAAACTTAGGTGTGAGCCTCCAGCTACTGTTGAAGGAAGAAAAATAGTACAAGTGCACACTGCTGACTTTGCGAATAGGATAGAAGAATGTGAAAAGTTGGTTATTGACAGCTTTGTGAGCAAGCGCTTGGCATATTGTTATGTCAAAGAGTGGCTGATAAGGACGTGGGGAATTCGAGATTTTGAGATGAGCATACACGAAGATAAGAATTTTGTATTCAAATTCAAGAAGGAAGAAGATAGAAGTAAGGTATTGGAAATGGGACCTCTGCATATTGCAAACAGGTTGTTCGTCCTCAGGGCTTGATCACCTTCTATGGATGAGGATGCTGAGGTGCTTACCTCGTCACCTATTTGGGTTACACTGAAGAAAATTCCTTTATTCCTATGGAATCCAGAGGGTATTCAAAGGATTGCTAGTTTTATTGGTGTGCCTATCATGCTTGACAAAGCTACTGAAGAAATGACAAGAATAACGCATGCAAGGGTGTGTGGAGGTGGATGTAAACAACCAATTACCCAAAGACATCCCTGTGGTTATCAATGGAGATAAGAAAAAAATAGTTGAGGTTGAGTATGCATGGATTCCTGTTAAATGCAGTTCTTGTGCAGTTTTTGGCCATATGGTATGGCAAGCTACGGGTAGAACCCAACCACTAGAAAGACAAAACTCCGATGATTGGACGATCGTCAAGGGTAGACATACATTCAAGTTGAAGACTCCTCCCAGGTTAGAGGGGAGCCCAGGGCCTATCATAGGACAAATAGGAAATGTGACCATTATAGAGGCTGCCAATGTGGCAGAGCATAACATAAATGATGACCAGAGTGATGCCATAACGTAGAGTCCACAACCATTGATTCTTATCAATCCAACGCTTGAGCGTAGTGCTAATGTGGAGGCAAGTGAACACACATCGACTCAGGACAAAGAGAACACCACAACAGATGAGCAGAGTAGTCACGAGGAACATGAGCAAGATATCCTTCTAGTGAAGAGGTTTTCAAAATCTTGCACTAAAGATTTTAGTCTCTGCCCTCGAAGATCCTCTAGGGCTAAGAAAGCAAACAAAAAGTACAAAGGTTGAATTCCTTCTTAACAAATGAGACATGGATAAAAAACAAGAGGTTTCTTCTTGGGCCGATGCTAGTTGAAGATTTCTATAGGCATAGTAACCATGTTCACTCTCACTAGAATTCTTTTTCTTGTGAGAGTTTGTTTCTTATTTTATTTTGTTTTTGCTTTTGTTTCATTTGTATAAAGATTTTGGGATCCTTGAAACCCAGCTCGCTTTCCAAAAAAAAAAAGTTCATGTTAACTGTCAAAGACATCCACAAACTAGGAATACAAAACATTTAACGCAAGTAATCCATATTTCAAACATAGTGGGTGGTTTCTCAACATCCACCACACCCAAAACACAATACTTAACATCAGATTGTACCGATAAATAACACACACATATTCAATACAAAGATAACAAAAAAAAAGTCACTTTTACATCTCAATCACCATATGCACCCACTCATCTTCATCATCATCAACTTTTTACAATTTTATGAGTCAATATAGACTTTTCTGAGTTTGAGATACTCACCAAATTAGTTATGCGAACTCTACCTTCTTCAACCGACCGACCAAAGAATTGATCACCTGTGGTACATGCTTCACTTTCCAGTAGTCTTCCCCTCCATCTTGTGCTAACTTGCTCGTGAAATCAGTTGGCATATATTTCAAGGACAGAGTTTTGAGATTCTTGAGATATAGTATGCCTGTGGGCATCTCCTTTAATTGCTGACACTTTCCAATAGTCATTTCTTGAAGGTTGGTTAGTGCTCCTTTTTATATCACCAATGACTGCAACGTTTCTAATCCATACAGGGTTAGCGTCTTGAATTTCTGAAAATTGCCGGCCTAAAAATGCAGCTTCTCTCCAACATATGCATTGTTGCCAAGCAGGATCTGTTCTAGGTTAGGTAAACTTTGCAATGCTTTCAATAAATCTTCTGTTACTCTTGAGTAAGCTAACACAATGTCATTGAGGTTTTTAAGAGAGAGTACCCAGTCAGGTAACTTTTCTAGGCGCCCAACCAAATGCAACTTCTGAAGAAGTGAGGGAGGAGATGAAACAAACTGCAATTCAAGAAACTTGTCTTGTTCTGATGAGCCGACACGTAAAATTCGAAGGTGATGCATCTTCTCAATAGGGGCGCACAAATTCATCCCATTTTCTCTTCTCAAATAACCAATTGATAGTTTCCTCATCTAACTTTAAGTTCTCCAAGTCCGAGATTAAATTAGTTCCTTGACTCACATCAACTGTTGATAAACTTTGCAAGTTTGTCAAAAGCCCAATTCTCTCCGGTATAACAATGAGAGTATCATCTAAATGATATGCTTCAAGATGCCGCAATTTTTGAAGCTTCAGGATTGCAATCGGCAATTGAATCACACTTGTGTTTTGGAGATACAAAGTTTCAAGATCTTGTAGTTTGGCGATAGTATCTGGAAGCCCCTTGATAAGAGTACCATTTAGATCCAAATACCTCAACTGCAGTAGATTTGTGATCTCTTCGGGAAAATCCTCTAACGGTGCATCTTTGAGGCTAAGTACCTTTAGTAGCATAAACTTAGAAAGAAATGTGTGCATCATAAAGTTTGGCCACTTATCCAATTGAAACACTAAAAGTGAACGAGTAGCAAATGGTGTACCTATTTTGTTCAGGGCCTCATTTCTAATAGGGATGTTTTGAATAGAAAGTCGTTGATTGTTCACAATTGAAGTGGCAGTGGCTTTACCATCAAGAACTTCACAAAAATCTTGTTCCAAAGATCTTGAGAGAATATATTCGTGCATCAGATCATGAACTTTGTACCCTATTCGATTAACATAGATAGATGATGGACATGCTTGCACCAAATTCCTCTTGACAAGTTGGTCTAGATAATCTTGTGCTTCTTCTTCTAGTGTTTTTCCCATTTTGTCTTTCACAAACCCTTTTGCTATCCACAAATTAGTTAAGTTTTCAGATCATACTTCATAATCCTCTGGGAATAGGCCAAAGTAAAGAAAACAAGATTTAAGGTAATAAGGCAGGTTTTGGTAACTAAGTGAGAGATGATTTTCATTACACTCAGAAGGTTGGGATCCTCTCCTAAGTTAGAAGAAAGATTATCATGAAACTTTTTCCATTGCCAATGGTCTTTTCTTTTGTGAAAAGTACACTCCCATCGCCACAATTGCTAATGGAAGACCTCCACTTTTCATGACGATTTTCTCTGACAATTCCTTCAAGTCTGGTGGGCATTGTCCATTGAAATCTAATCCAAATGCTTTTTTTTGTGGAAAAGAGTGAGACCGTCTTCCAGAGATAAAAGGAGACAGGCCAGAAATACGATCAAATTGAAACTAAACAAATAAAGAAGCAACATCATTTTTGCCCGTTGTGACCATAATCCTACTGCCACAATGATTGTCAAGCAATACATTTTTTAGGGAAATCCACTAGGGCTGAATAAAAAACCGATTAAACCGATCGAATCGATTGGTTCGGTTTAAATTCAGTTCAGATCGGTTTCGATTTTAAAAAATTCAAAACCGAAGTGGTCGGTTCGGTTTTCGGTTTCTATGTGATTTTAACCGACTAAACTGAACCGACCAAATATGTATAATACATATTATATATAAATAATACAATATGTTTAAAATAGTCGGTCGATTCGGTTTTGGTTCGATTTTAGTCTGTTCAGTTCGGTTACGGTTTGCATAAATTAGAATCGGTTCGGTTTTGTTAATGGTTGGTTCGATTTCGGTTTGAAAATTTTAAAACCGACCTAAGTCGGTTCGGTTCACGATTTAGGTGGAAAACAACAACAACAACAACAACATATCTCTTTCCTTGAAGTTATCTCCTAAGTTTGTCAATCAGTTGAGTCCTCTCCAGTTTCTCGTCCAATGATGGAGAAATTGAATCCTTGAATTGCTTGATCAATTTCTGCAGAAGCACTTCAATTTTGAAAGATTGTGAAACGGTGACCCATGCTTGGCAATAAAACTGATTTCTTACTAGATCACTTTCGTAGGCTTTCCGTACAAGGGTGGTTTTACCAACTCCACTAGTTCCTACCACTACGAAAACGGATAGTCTTTATCCTCCTTTTATTAACCAACTTATTAGTTGGTTTTTGTGCTTCTTGATCTCTATGAGTTCTGACTCTTCAACATAAAGAGCATCATCCCTGCGACATTTCCATTGATCATTGTTGTTGGAGCTGCTGGATCATATTTTCTCCGACTCTGTTGCCAAGCATTTGAAATGGTACCTCTCCTTCCGTTCGCTAATCTGAATAAGCTTTCGTTTTACAGCTTTAACTTCAGTGGCAATGACATGGCAAGGTTTCAAGCGCTTGATGTATTCGAAAGTCTGGCGAACCCAGCTAAGTGCTCCACTGCGAGGAGGCTCTTGTTGTGCAACACGGAGGCAAAACTCATCCAAAACACCTTCCATTCTGAAGGCAACTTGTCGCAATTGTTTCACCCAGACCTTGACTTCTTCCTCAATCTTTGCCCTTGCATCTGTAAGCAATATTAGAACCAAAGAACATACTTAATAACATAGCTGGTATATATGATTTACTAAAGTTTCTAGAAAAGACATGTGTGAAGTGTGTGAGCATTTTAATTGATTACAAAGCCACATACTGCAGTCTATTTGAAATTCAAATTCAAGTTATGAATGCAGTTACTGAAATCTAATCTCATATAGATAAGGAATACAAATGTCATGATTTTCTTGATGGAAGGAAACTGACAGTAACTGTTCTAATCTATAAAAAAATTGATCCCTACTAGACACCAAAATTGTCACGCCCCAACCTGCCATGGGAATCGCAGCGTGCTGATGCGTGAACTAACACGTACACAGGTGGATCGTAACCGGCCACAACATCATAATATAACACATTCTTGATACGAGAAACAAACGGAAATAAAACTACGCTAAAGTTTGAACAAAATAACTATATTTGATTCGCCCCGCCAGAGTCATAGCGACAAAACCAATATACAAACATCTAGTTTAGCAATATAGTACATCTGAAACACAGAGGAAGCAAAACATACCTGTACAGGGTGGACACAACCAAAAACCACAAAACCCGCCTACAACGGAAACCGAGGCCTACGCGCCACGATCAGCAGGAACTCCAACACTGCCTGCACTCCAATAGAAGCACACCCCTTGCGGGGTCAGCAAAGCACAAAGCTAGCTGGTGCAAGCGAACTAAATACAAATAACGGAATACTATACCAGAAAAATTCATGCTAGACAATAAATGATAAATAACAAGTTCTAAAGACTAAATCATACCGTGTCTCTAAAGGTAATATTTCTAAGTTCAAGCAACAACACAAACATTTCAGATTTCACAATAACTACAAGTTTACAATATAAGCCGATCATTACATGTGATTCAAACATGGTAAATATCAAGTGATGAAAATAAAGACAATCTCATAATTCTTCCCAGTCTCCTAGGTGTAGCAATCAGGTTTAAACCAAAAATCCTGTAAATTTCTGTATAAGTGTTTCATATCATAGGTATCCGCATACCCTACGAATGTGTCTCACCCAGACACATCCCACAACGTGCACCAGTACCACTTCGGGCTTGTTTATATCCTAATGGGGTGCCATCTGCCAGGATACAAACTCAAACATCCTGAATGACTGCCCTAACACGGCCAACCTAACACAATCAAACTCAAGCGCGATGGGAGGAAAAGCGAGTAATCTCCAAAGCACGTCCTTCGGGACCCGTCCTACTGCACTCTATAGTGGCAAGTGCGTGCGGGAGCTCACCGCACCTCAGCAAGCTTGCCACATGCAATAGCGTCCACAATGTCAGGTGCGAGTCATCTCAAGCACCATCCAACTATCACGATGAGAGCAAGGTCTTAAGCATCGGCACAACAGACATTATAGCGGGGTAAAGATACTTATACTACTATCCACATGCACAAATGTCGAGTTTGTACATAACCAAAGGTGACAGACGTGCAATCATAAATAATTCGACAATTTTTTATAAAATTACGACTATGTCAGGGTCCCAACAGGACCCAATTCACCATGATAAATTTATTCGTGTCAATTATCATACATGCTCAAGACTCGGCAATCCATGGTAAAATATGCCATGCTATGCAAACTCGAAAACGAAGCATACAAGTCCAATGTCATTGCACCAAAACCTAATCACACCCAAAATTCATTCACTATTCGACTTCATTCAAGTATATCATGCTTTCAGGAAACCTAATACATACTTCATTCATAAATAACCAACATAATCATCGAAATATCTGAAACCCCGAATTTCGGATTTGGATTCAATTATACAAAATTGACGGTATAATGTAAAAATTCAATTCAGGATTTCAAATAATTATTTTCTCAAAATAAATATTATAATTCTACTGACCTGGGCGGAATGGATTTTCAGAACCCAATTCCTACCGGTTGAAGCTCCAAACACGCAAAACCACGAATGCGGGACCACGAAAATTCTAAAACTGCAAGGTAGACTCGAAAATGAGCAAACAAGCCGAAGACTAAAAAAAAATTACAAGCGGTGCGTGACGGAAAGAAAACTTACATGCAATAGGAATTCGGCAACCACCCCGCCGAAACCCAAAGTTTGGCTAAAACGTGCCGAAACCCTCTCTACTCCGGTCTGATCGCCCCCAAACCGCACAACAAGCTGGAAATGGGGTCTAAGAACCCTTAGAGTCACGAATGTGGGGCTCATCCACGCACCCAAAGCCCGGATTCACGTCGAAGAACCCATAAAATTAACATGCACCCTGATTTTTTGAAAAAAAAAATCGGCCAACCCCAAAATCAACATTGCATGTCGGTTCTAAGGGCTCCCAAGGACACCACCAAGGCCCCAACACGGCTGATCGGAGCTATGGAAACCAATCAAACCCCAAACCCAAATGAAGACTGATTTTTTTCTTCGAAAAAAACAACAGAGAAGTGAAGAGGGAAAGAAGAAGGGAAGAAATGAGGAGGAGGAGGTGAGCTTGGGGGAAGAAATCACCCAAAAATGTCGAAAAAATCGCGCCGGAGACGAAGAGTTCGAAGAGGGACCTCACACTCTACAAGAAAAAAAAAGGAAAGAGAAAGGAGGGGGGGGGGGGGGGGTCGTTTCGTCTCTATAAGGGTGGGTGGCTATGTGCCCTTACCACTTCTATTGAGTACACCCCGCCCAAAATCTCCTGTTTTTTTTTTTTTTTTTTTTTTGAAAAACGCAGATATTACAAAAATTTCTATTCATATCATCCCATCAAACAACAAGAGATCTAAGGGGTGCATCTAGGAGAAGATCAAATGACTCAAGGAGCAAATAGTTGTTAGTATTTCAAAATTCAATTAATACTCTTTTCATTCTGGAAATTGTTGTTCTCATATATATTGTTGTTAAGTGTTTTTTATTTCTATTTGACATAGTATATATATACATTGAATTGTGTTATATATAAATATATATAATTAATCTTACAATTGGTATCAGAGCAATCTATGATCGAATAGAAATTGAATTGGAATTTTTTAAAGAATTTGGGAGTTCAATTACCAATTTGTAGAATATCACATTTCAAATATTTTGTATAATACGATTGCTCTTCATGCATCAATATTTATACAGATATTTTAACTCTTGCATACTACATATTTACATAGTAATAAGCATTTGATATGCATATTGAATTACAGATCAAGTTGAATGTACAAATTAAAGAGTAAATTTATGCAATCAATGTGTTGCCAAAGTAACATTGTCTGCAGAAAATTTACAATTACAGATTGAGTAGTTTTCTTGAATGTAATTACAATTATGCTTTATGCTATCAAAGTAGCCGAGTATACATATGTAGAAAATTCTGTAACAAGTAAACACGCTCATGGTTATGAAATTTAAAATTGAAATCTGATTCTCGTATCCAAAGATGTTAGACTCAGCTATTTGATTTCATTGGCTTAAACATATATATGATAATGAATATTTTGGTGTTATCAGAGTGTCTGCATTACAAATAATACCAATCTCGAAAATAACATGAGTTCATTACATGTTTATATGTATTTACTTTCAAATGTTTGATTGACATTCTGGGACATCCATATAGAACTGACTTGAATTGATTTCACAGCAGCCATGAACTTTTCATTAAACACCAATCAAATTGATTTGCTTAATGGATCCAATTTCAAAAAGGGGAAGGGTGATATTGAACTGAATCTGGGAATGTTGGAGTATGACCATGTCCTGAAGGAGGATCCACCAGAGGCTCCACCAATATGGAGACGACCCCATGGAAAACCCAAGGTCTCATAAACCAGATCAGCTCTTGAATATACGTTTTCTGATACTACAAGATAACTCCTATTGCCCGAGGGTGAGTAGCATATTACCTAGCAGGCTTTAGTCTTAAACCAAATTAATAATGGATAAAAAAGACATGTCTGAATATGTCTCTCAAGATGCTTATAACATTGTCTACGTAACGAGCACGTGATTGATTGCAAACCTCCCTCAAGTGCTAATCTAGTTGGGATGTTAGAGAAAGTTCAATTTGCTTTTGTTTTCATCTATTTTCTCCTTGAAACTTCAAATAAACCCAGAAATGATAGCCTCAAGAGACACTAATATATAGTCTATATGCAATCTTGAACATCAAAAGATGAAGATCCCAAAAGGATTCAAATGCAAACACCATGAGTTTCTGTCAGTCATCTGTAAGTTTATATGAATAAAAATAAATAAATAAATAAAATATTAATAATAAATATTAAAAAAAAAAAGCTCAGGATGGGATTGGAGGGATTGAAAATCTTCATCCCATCCCATCCCATTCTAGATCGGGACGGGACATGATTGGGATGAAATTATTCAATCCCATTAAGACCCGAAAAAATCGGGACGGGACGGGATCAGGATCGCGGGATGGGATGCCCACCCCTAGTTAGATCAGATAGAGGACGTGATAGTATTTTGGAAAATACTCAGAAAAGAGACAACATAAAGGGCCATTTGCTCTATACTTAGAGGAATGTGGCATTGTTGCTCAGTATACAACCCCTTACACTCAACAAAATGGAGTTTCTGAAAGAAGAAATAGAACCTTAATGAACATGGTTCGATGCATGTTTGTAAGGTCAGGACTTCCAAAATTTCTTTGGGGTGAGGCATTAAAAACAACAAACTACATATGCAATAGAACCCCAAGTAAATCGGTGAAAGGCACTCCTTTTGAACTTGTGTGGTTATAAACCTAGTTTAAACCATTTTCATGTATGAGGATGCAAAACAGAAGCAAGAGTTCACAATGTGAATATATCTAATAAACTCGATTCTCAGTCAATAAGTGCATATTTTATTGGCTATTCAAAAAAATCAAAAGGTTTTAAGTTTTATAATTCCAGCAGAGGCACAAGGATATTTGAGACCAATAGAGCTACATTCCTTGACGAACAATTTGATTATGTTGACCAAGTAGATGGAGATAGTGTTACAGATGCACTAAACATGGAAGAATGGTTTGTTTGTCCTCAAAATATTACAACAAGTCCATTCGAGAATGATTTAGCAACTATTATTATTGATATGGTCAATGAAAATCAAATTCACGATGGAGAAAATGAAGACGTCCAAAATGAAGCAGTTCAGCAAAATGAGGAAAATGCACCTAGAGATTTAATTGTTGAAGAGAATGAAAATGTTGCTGCAGGCATGACACTTAGAAGATCAAGTAGACAAAGAAAATCAGCAATTTCAAATGATTACCAGATTTACTACAATGAAATTGAATTTGATTTGGGGGAAGAATCAGATCCCGTATCAGTTAAAGAAGCAATGCAGTCCCAAAATAGTGAACAATGGAAATTGGCAATGGAAGATGAACTTCTAAGTATGGACAAAAATGGTGTGTGGATACTAGTAGACAGAACCGATGACATGAAGCCAATTGGATGCAAGTGGGTTTTTAAAACCAAAAAGGATGCAAATGGAAGAATTGAAAGACACAAGACAAGATTAGTTGCAAAGGGATACACTCAGCAAGAGGGCATTGACTATAATGAAACATTCTCACCTGTTTCAACTAAGGATGCTTTTAGAATTCTAATGGCATTAGTGGCTCATATGACTTAGAATTGCATCAAATGGATGTCAAAACAGCCTTCTTAAATGGAGACTTGGCTGAGAATATATACATGCTACAGCCAGATGGGTTTGTTCAAGATGAAAACAAAGTCTGCAAACTTAAAAGATCTATTTATGGACTCAAACAAGCATCCAGACAATGGTATTTGAAATTTGATACTATTGTCACTAAATTTGGTTTTTCTGAAAATCAATTGGATGAGTGCATATATTGTAAGGTCATTGGGAGTCATTTTGTTTTTCTGATCTTATACGTTGATGACATTTTATTGGCTAGTAGCAGTACTGATTTAATGCAGTCCACAAAACAATTTTTGATGAAGAGTTTTGACATGAAGGATATGGGGGAAGCTCACTATGTGTTGGGAATTGAAATTACAAGAGACAGAAGTCAGTATGCACTGGGACTCTCACAGAAAAATTACATTGACAAAGTTCTCTGCAGATTTGAAATGGAAAGTTGCATAAATGGAGAATCACCTATATCAAAAGGTGATAGGTTGCACAAAGGACGGTGTCCTCAGAATAAATTGCAAAGAAAGAGCATGGAAAAGGTGCCTTATGCTAGAGTCGTGGGAAGCTTGATGTATGCACAAGTTTGTACCAGGCCGGATATAGCATTTGCTGTGAATATGTTGTCCAGGTATCAATCAAAAGCAGGACATGAACATTGGGTTGCAGAGAAGAAAGTTTTACGATATTTAAAGAAGACCAGGGATTATATGCTGGTGTATAGGAGAGTCGAAGATGAAGAATTAAAAGTTGAAGGCTATACAGATGCTTCATATAAATCAAACTTAGATGATTTAAAGTCCACATCTGGTTATGTTTTTATGTTAGCAAAAGGGGCAGTGTCATGGAAAACAAATAAGCAGTCATTGACAACAACCTCTACATTCCAGGCTGAATATATAGCCATATTTGAGGGAACATCACATGCACTATGGTTGAAGAACTTTGTTGCAAGACTTGGAATTGTGGATACAATAGAGAAGCCATTGCCTATCTATTGTGACAATGCAGCAGCAGTGTTCTTTGCTAAGAACAATAAAAGAACATTTGGTTCAAATACTTCTCAGTTAGAGAAAGTGTGAGGGATAAAGAGGTGGAAATCATCAAAATAGGGACCATGGATCAGTTGGCAGACCCTTTAACTAAGGCTTTGCCAGTAGGCAATTTTCAAGACCACATTAAGAACATGGGATTTGTAGAGAAGTTTTAGTTCATGAAATGCATTTAATATAAGTTGTATATGTTGTGTAATACTTATGACATTATCTATAATATAATGCAAGTATTATATTACTGATTGTTAGTTCTAGAATTTCATGCTCTGTATAGCTGAGAGTGAAATATAAAATCTGTGGAATATTTATCTGCACAGGATCATTATGAATATATATACATGTGATTACTGTATGAACAGTAATTATGCAGACTATAATTATGCAGATACATTAGGATCAACATATGTTGCAACCAAGTCGATTAAAGGTATGGAGAACATATATAAATAATCTCACTGCATTTGAGGTAATTCATGTAATTTTATTTTCTGTACTTGTGATCATTGAATAGTGATGTTCATTAATTCATCATGTCTTTTATGATTCAGTATAGCTTAAATAAAATTGACAGAAATTTGAAAAGTAGATTATGTTGTTTGGATACTTGTGCGCACTACAGATAGTAGTTCATGTTTATCATTACATTAAGTATGTAGCTTTGGTTCAGTGGGAGATTGTAAGCAATATTAGAACCAAAAAACATACTTAATAACATAGCTGGTATATATGATTTACTAAAGTTTCCAGAAAAGACATGTGTGAAGTGTGTGAGCATTTTAATCGATTACAAAGCAACATACTGCAGTCTATTTTGAATTCAAATTCAAGTTATGCAGTTACTGAAATATAATCTCATATAGATAAGGAATACAGATGTCATGATTTCTTGATGGAAGGAAACTGACAGTAACTGTTCGAATCTATATATAAAGGATTAAGTTACAAACATTGATCCCTGCTAGACACCAAAATTTTCTATTTATATCGTCCCATCAAACAACAAGAGATCTAGGGAGTGTGTCAGGACTCAAGGTCAGAGGCCTTCCTAATGGTCTCAAAACTCAATGTTCCCTTTTGAAAAGTGCCCAAATGCTTAGCATCTATATTATAGGGGGAAGGTTTGAGCTCTTGACTGTGAGGACGTGTTGCCTCCATTGCATAGTCGGGCCAGACTGTACCGCTAGACTTTTTATTATTTTCTTTGCATTGCTTTTCAACTTCAAACTTGTATTTTCTTCGATCAATAGCATCGAACTAGCCTTGAGCAACGTCCTTCCAAACGTTCCTCCCCATTGTAATCTATTGAATGTGAATGAGAGCTTTTACTGACTATTGTGCATTGTTATATTGTCTACAGATTGATATTGTGCATTCTCAAGTTAATATTTGTGCCCGTCAAAGTAACTACGCATAGGCTTACTAGTGAGTTGGATAGCTAGTGCCGCACGGATTACTAGTCCGTGACAGTTGGTATCAGAGCCAGAGCTTGTTGAATGCAAACCAGGATGCAGGAAATAAATGAGCGCCTTAGCGCTATGGAGGAACGACAGACCAGTCGAATGCATAGACTGGAAAGCAGAATGGACCAGCTGAACACTTTGGGAGAACAGATTAGTCGGTTGGAGGGACTCTTTTCACTGGCAGACAGAGTGGATTCGCTTGCTGAGCATGTTGATAACTTAGAGGGAAGAACAGTCGCAATGGAAGAGTCGCCTCACCCCACAGCTCAGGTGATGAGTGACTTCCAATTACAGTTGGAGGACTTATTTGCAAGGGTTGGCTTGCTCACTAAGGCCACAGGGACGACTGATCACCCTAGGATGAAAGTACCCGAGCCAAAGTCATATGCTGGGGCACAAGATGGGAAGGAGTTAGAGAACTTCTTGTTTGATTTGGAGCAGTATTTTCGCGCGGTAAACCCCGAATCAGAAGAAGCCAAGGTTACCATGGCGACCATGTACTTAGCAGGTGATGCAAAGCTATGGTGGAGAACCAAATATGCAGATATGGAAGAAGGTCGCATCCTTATTAGAACTTGGGCAGACCTCAAGAAGGAACTCAGAAATCAATTCTTGCCTGAGAACACTGATTTCTTAGCAAGGAGGAAGCTCCACACCATCAAACAGACAGGCAATATTCGAGACTATGTCCGACAATTCTCAACTTGCTTGCTAGATATTCGAGACATGTCTGAGAAGGACAAAGTTTTATGTTTCATGAAACAAGCTCAGCCGCTTCTACAAGCAGAATTGCAAAGGCAGAAGGTGACAAATATTACAAGTGCTATTGCGGCAGCAGAAATGTTTGGTGATTATATGCCAATGACTGGATCCACTTCGCTCAATCACTCCACAGCTAGAACTGGCAGTACCAATTCAAGCTCAAGGTCGAATGCTCGCTCACCTCACCAAAATTGGGGAAACTCAAGTCAGAACCGAGGAAACTATAATTCCCGGCCGTCCAACCAGAATTGGAGTTCCAACAAAAATTGGAATGCCAGCTCCAGCAACTCAAATTACAACAACAAAGGAGGGCAAAACTACTCTGGGCAGTGGAGACCATCTGCCCCTGCCCCATGCATTCTTTGCAATAGCAGAGATCACCCAACAGGCAAATGTCCATCCAAACCAGCTCTACACTCATTAATGTCCTTGCTTCAAGCAGAACCTTCTAACCCGACCGCATCGAGCTCGAACCCCACCAACAGTGAGACCTCCCAAATGGGATCTCTACGCAAGCTCAATGTTGTCAAAGGAGAAATGTATGAGCACCCACACAAAAAGGCTTTACAATACATCGACATCACTATCAATGGGTTCCCTTCCCAAGCATTGTTGGATTCCGGAGCGACAGACAATTTTATTGCCCCAGATGAAGCTAGACGTGTGGGTCTGAACTTAGAAGGAGATGTGGGCAAGTTGAAAGCTGTCAACTCTGAGGCAATCTCTATTAATGGCATGGCTAGAGCTGTGCCACTACAGGTTGGTCCATGGGAAGGAAGATCAAACTTCTTGGCCGTTCCACTTGATGATTTTAAGGTGATTCTTGGCCAAGAATTCTTCCGAGGAGCTGCAGCAGGACCATTACCTTTCATGGACTCCTTGGGGTTTTTCGGACCCAGACTACGCATTGTACCAACCTCAATTCGGCCAACAACTCATGATAGAATATTGTCGGCGCTCCAAGTCAAGAGGGGCTTGGCCAAAGGAGAAGATACATACTTAGCTGTGGCAAAGCTAGAGATGGAAGATGATACTAGCAAAATCCCTGAGGAAGTTGCCCAAGTTATTGCTGAATTCAGAGAAGTGATGCCGAATGAATTGCCAAAGAATCTACCTCCCAGAAGGCTCATTGATCAAGTATTGAGTTAGTCCCTGGTGCCAAGCCACCCGCACGTAGTCCATATCGCATGAGCCCTCCAGAGTTGACCGAATTGAGAACACAACTAGATGGCTTGTTGGAGTCTGGATTCATTCGGCCCTCTAAAGCACCTTATGGGGCACCTGTTCTTTTTCAGCGGAAACATGATGGCAGTCTTCACCTTTGTGTTGATTATAGAGCCTTGAACAAAGTCACTATAAAGAACAAATACCCGCTGCCGCTCATTGCAGACTTATTCGACCAACTTGGATCCGCCAGATACTTCACAAAACTTGACTTGAGATCAGGTTACCATCAGGTCCGCATTGCTGCTGGTGACGAACCTAAAACTGCTTGTTCTACTAGATATGGGTCATATGAGTTCTTAGTAATGCCCTTCGGCTTGACCAATGCTCCAGCTACATTTTGCACCCTTATGAATGGCTTGTTCCGTCACCTTCTGGACAAGTCTGTGGTTGTCTATCTTGACGACATTGTGGTTTATAGTGGGACTATAGAAGAACACCTACATCATTTGCGAGAAGTGTTCCAAATCCTTAAGGATAATCATCTCTTTGTCAAGAAGGAAAAGTGTTCATTCGGCCAGACCCAGATCAATTTCTTGGGTCATGTTATTGGCAATGGCAAGATTCGGATGGACATGGAGAAAGTCAAGGCAATCCATGATTGGAACTCTCCCAAGAACGTATATCAACTACGTTCTTTCCTTAGACTCGCAAACTATTATCGTCGCTTCATAAGGGACTACTCTAAAAGAGCTGTTGCCCTAACAAATTTGTTGAAACAAGACCGAACATGGGAATGGGATAGGCAGTGTGAAGCTTCATTCCAAGACTTGAAATCGGCCGTGGTGAAAGATCCAGTATTGGCCTTGCCAGACATCACTAAGCCCTTTGAAGTACAAACAGATGCATCTGATTATGCCTTAGGGGGAGTTTTACTTCAAGATGGTCACCCGGTAGCATATGAGAGTCGAAAGTTGAATGATACAGAGTCTCGTTACTCAGCTCAGGAAAAGGAATTGCTAGCCATTGTACATTGTTTACGGGTGTGGAGACACTACCTCTTGGGATCTCAAGTTCTTGTTAAAACGGATAATGCTGCAGCAAGCCATTTTCTTACTCAGAAGATGCTCACCTCCAAGCAATCTCGATGGCAGGAAAAATTAGCAGAATTTGACTTAGTATTGGAATACAAGCCAGGGCGTACTAACAATGTAGCTGATGCACTCAGTAGAAGGGCGGACCTTGCAGCGCTAACCCATACCGGTCCGAGCCACACCATCTTGGAGAAGATCAAAGTAGGCCTACAGACCGATCCACAAGCGAAGGCGATTACAGAGTTGATCAAGCAGGGCAAAACTCGACGGTTCTGGATAAAAGATGGAGCAATACTCACAACTGGTAATCGCCTCTATGTTCCGAGAACTTCTGGTCTGAGGAAAGAACTTTTGAGAGAATGCCATGACACCCATTGGGCGGGACATCCAGGTTGGAGACGAACACTTGCATTGCTAGAGAGGGGGTACTATTGGCCACAGATACAGGAGGATGTAATGGCCTATGTTCGAACCTGCCTTATTTGCCAGCAAGATAAGGTTGAAAGAGATCGACCAGTAGGCTTACTAGAGCCTCTGCCTGTTCCAACTTGCCCTTGGGAAAGTGTTTCCATGGACTTCATTACGGGGTTACCGAAAGTGGAGGATTTCAGAAGTATCCTTGTAGTTGTCGACCGATTCTCAAAGTATGTGACATTTGTGCCAACCGGACTGACTTGCACAGCTGAAGATACGGCGCAATTGTTCCTCAAGCATGTCGTTAAGTATTGGGGACTGCCCGAAAACATTGTTAGCGACCGTGATGCTCGCTTCACAGGAAAGTTCTGGAAGGAGTTGTTCAAGCTCTTGGGATCCAAACTTAATATGTCAACAAGCCAACATCCCCAATCCGACGGACAGACTGAGCGCTTTAACTCTATGCTTGAAGAATACCTTCGTCATTTTGTAAGTGCAAACCAGAAAAATTGGGTGGTACTACTTGATGTTGCACAATTCTGTTTCAACTTACAAAAGAGCTCGGCTACTCACTCCAGCCCCTTTCAGTTGGTCACCGGTCAACAACCATTGACACCACATACCTTGCTGACCGGATACCAAGGACCCAGCCCCAGAGCTCTTGAATTTGTCAAAGTCTGGCAGAAAAACATTGAAGTTGCTCGAGCCTATCTTGAGAAAGCCTCCCGTCACATGAAGAAATGGGCGGACAAGAAGCGACGAATCGATCCTTTTGAAGTCGGGGACTTGGTATTGGTGAAGTTAGATATGTTCAACAAGTATAAACGGACGGCTAGAGCACACAACAATTTGTTTCGCAAGTATGAGGGACCAGTACAGATTATTGAGAAAGTAGGCAAAGTCTCCTATCGCGTCAAGTTACCACATTGGCTCCGCTTCACCCATCCTGTCTTCCATGCAAGTAACTTGAAGTCCTACCATGCCGATGCCGCTGATCCCACAAGAAATGTATCTACCCGAGCATTGCCTAAGCATCCTACTAAGCCAGATCGAGAAGTGGAAGAAATCTTAGCTGACCGTCTCATCAACAACACAGGCCCGGATAGAGAGTATTTGGTCAAGTGGCAGGATGAACCTCCTTCAGAGATCAGTTGGGAGCCAGTCGAGCATCTACTGCCATACCTCTCAAAGCTGGAAGAGTACTTGGAAAAGTTCGCTGCGAGGGCGTCAGCGAATTGAGTGTGAGAGAGTGTCAGGACTCAAGGCCAGAGGCCTTCCTAATGGTCTCAAAACTCAATGTTCCCTTTTGAAAAGTGCCCAAATGCTTAGCATCTATATTATAGGGGGAAGGTTTGAGCTCTTGACTGTGAGGACGTGTTGCCTCCATTGCATAGTCGGGCCAGACTGTACCGCTAGACTTTTTATTATTTTCTTTGCATTGCTTTTCAACTTCAAACTTGTATTTTCTTCGATCGATAGCATCGAACTAGCCTTGAGCAACGTCCTTCCGAACGTTCCTCCCCATTGTAATCTATTGAATGTGAATGAGAGCTTTTACTGACTATTGTGCATTGTTATATTGTCTACAGATTGATATTGTGCATTCTCAAGTTAATATTTGTGCCCGTCAAAGTAACTACTCATAGGCTTACTAGTGAGTTGGATAGCTAGTGCCGCACGGATTACTAGTCCGTGACAGAGTGCATCTAGGAGAAGATCAAATGACTCAAGGAGCAAATAGTTGTTAGTATTTCAAAATTCAATTAATACTCTTTTCATTCTGCAAATTGATGTTCTCATATATATTGTTGTTGAGTGTTTTTATTTCTATTTGACATAGTATATATATACATTGAATTGTGTTATATATAAATATATATAAATAATCTTATAGCATCAGCATCCTATAGCACGACACGAATGGAATCCATTTCATCTTTGATAAACTTCATTTCCCCCTGAACTCCTTTCAATAATTTTTGCTTCTTCAATCAAAAAGGGAATCAAATGATCAACCACCAGATTCACTGCAACTTCAGCCATGATCTTAAGTTTCTAACAGTGAAGAAACTAGACTCTCTTTGTGAAATCTCTTTTCTAACAGTGTTTCCATTATAGAAGTTTTCGTAAGTGCCAATAACTTAAAAAGTATATCACAAAACCCAGAAATAAACTAATCTTAATGAAACATCACTAATGGAAGGCTAACTAAAACCATAATTGACCTTTACCACGACACTAATGGAATCCATTTCATCTTTGATGAACTTCACTTTGCCTCGCACTCCTTTCAACAGTTTTCCTTCTTCAATAAAAAAGGGACGCCGATGCTCAACTGGAAGACTCACTGCAGCTTCAACTATTTCTTTCTTTCAGTTACTCACTTTCCAATTCAACAATCTCTAAATGTTTTCTGTTCAAAAATCGGAAAATCAGATCAAGATGTCTCCCAAATAAAATCTTCAAGATCAAAGTCAACTACTCATCTAGTCTATTCCAATGCAAATTGCATGTCATTGTCTTCAATATTAAAGTTTTTTTTTTTTTTTATCTTTTATATATTCTAATGCAACTTTGCAAGTTCATTGTCTTCAATAATAAAATCATTATATTGCTACATCACTCAGCTTCAAACCATAAATTTCAAAAGTTCTACCGATGTGTCGTCAAGGTGACGAAATGATATCAACATGCCTGAAGATGCTCATTGAAAACTGAAACTTTTGAGGGAACTCAAGCATTCTGGTATATACTTGTTAGTGGCGTATATATCAATTTTCTGGCTCGACCTGCATTCACGAGAAAGTAAATGTGCTTATCCTTAGAGAAGTATTTCGCTACCAATGAGCCTGGAGCAGTAAATCAAAGTGAAAAACGCTGCCAGAGCTTGTCCTTGCATGGTAGAGATATCACGCCGCATTCCTTACCGTGTGAATCATTATGCAAGGCCGACGTACGTACATGGTACTCTACTGCTCTTATGTAATATAGGTGATTTCAACTAATTCACTATACCAAATTGGCATATTTGTAACAACTTAAGAAATAGTAACACTTTTGAGCTATTACAATTCACCAAACAATTTCAAGTAAAAACTAAATTTAGTCAACAAAATGAAAAATATCTACACAAAAAAGTATGCAATAAATTAGATCACCATGAATAACATCACTTGTAAGCCCATACTATTTGTGGTGATATAATTATTGAATCTCTTTATTTGTGAAAATGTGTAGAATTGTTTTGTGAATTGTTATAGCTCAAAAATGTTACTATTTTTTGGATTGTTACAAAAATGCCAACTTGATGCAGTGATTCTTTCGGTGTCTGACCATTTTTTTCCTTTTTGTTTCTGATAGAGTATCAAGAATGCACGACTGACCTGATGAAGAAAATGCTATTGTGTATCTGATGTAAACAAACAAGTTCTAGTACATTTGATTGTGTCAGATCCAGCTAATGTAAATATTTGGCAATCTTCTTATATTGTGTAGTGTTGTGTA
Organism: Berberis thunbergii; assembly: GCA_003290165.1. Lineage (NCBI taxonomy): Eukaryota > Viridiplantae > Streptophyta > Magnoliopsida > Ranunculales > Berberidaceae > Berberis > Berberis thunbergii. The sequence goes on from QNQO01000773.1 coordinate 303,690, forward strand.
CTCTTAATTCTACTTGATGGATGAACATTCTGCGTGAATTATGCATGTATTTATATGGATAAATCATTTCAGGTTCATTAAAAAAATCTTCTTTTTTGACTGTAAATGTTGCGCCTCGCGAAAGCGAAACAGATTACGGAACACAATTGGTAGTTGCAAATAGAAAGTAGTAAATCCAAATTATAAATAAGGCAATGTAAAGTAAATGAAAATAAATAAAACACGTACTGCACAAAGCAATTTAACGTGGTTCAGAAAGCCTGATGAACCAGATGACGATATTGGGACAAGTCAACACCAAGACCCTCGATATAATCCAACAGTTCAGTCCGACCATCAACAACACGTTGTCAGTCTACCACCTCCATAACACAGAGTCTATCCTTAACATAAGCAAACTCATTTCTTACAACTATAAGTTGGCCCTCAGCAGTAGTAAGCATCACATAGGAGTCAGCCTTGACCTCGTCAAGCGAAGACAACAATCACTCCACCTTTTTCTCAGCAATATCTCAATTGTTAGAATGCTCTATCATGGCCCGCGCGGCCTCATCATGAAATGCCTTCTCAGAAGAAAGTTATTTCTCCACATCGAGCAAACGTGTGCGGATGCCTTCTAGGTCAACTCTCAGGGATTCGAGTGCAGCCACAGATCGATCCCGTGCACCCTCCACTTCGGCCAACGAGGCCTGAGCAACCTCAGCCGCCTTGGTTCATTTAGAGCATCGCGCTATTAAAGCATCATACCGATAAAGAACATGGGAGAACACCAGCAACACACACAGAAAAGCTTCCTCTCCAAAGAAACCATAAGATATTGATTGACCTGATGACTCAAGCCCATCACTCCTGTATAGGCAAGATGAGTCATCCCCTCCATTACAAGCCTAACACCATTCTTAAGATGAAGGTTTGGATTCAGCATGGACATCGAAAGCCTCTCTACCGACCGCTTGTGCCATTCATTTATCAGTTTGCATACACCATCTTGCACGCCAAAGTGAGAGAACCAACAAAACTTTCCATTCGATTTAACCTGGATCTCCTCAAAAGTAGGTTTCTTCCAACTGATCAGCGAATGAAGAACGCAATGATCATGTAGTATGGAGGAACCACTACCACCCATGGACGAAAAAGACGAAGGAATAACAGGAGAACCTCTGTCACTCTTTCGTCGCTCGGCAAAAACGGAACAAATGGAAGCAAAAAGATTCAAGTAAGCTGCGGAAGGAGGAACCTCCATCCCTTCGTCAGCATTTAGATTGAACAACAACCAACTGGAGCATCTTGTCATCCAAGGATTGGGGATCTTCATCAGAACACTTAACAACATCAAGACCATTATAAGCGGAGAAAAGCTTTTTTTCACCATCGTCCAGCGGACAAACAATATCATTCTCACTCATTTCATAGCCAGCTTCATTTCTTCTGCTTCCTGCAAAGAGCAACGGTCCTCCCTGAAAGGATCTCTATCCACAAAATCCGAATAAAAAGTCATGCGACGCACAGAATCAACAAGCCGTTTCTTTTTTGGCACACGAAAAACAGAAACAACCGCTTCAACGGACAAAAAGACCTGACTACTTTTCTCTTTCTAGAAGAATGATCGATAGTAGCATTACGAACATGATCATTGAGATCCGTAACATCAGAGCTCACTTTTTGGTCAATGACCACTTCATCGCCGGTAGCACAGGCAACAATCTTCGCAGTCTGCCTCTCGATCAATGAAGCCCTTTTATTCTCATTCATGACGTATAGACCATTGCGCCTCACCTTATTATTATTAAGGAAGCAGTCCAATGGAACTACCGGAAGCCCCAAAACGCGCTCACTGATAATCTGTTCCTCATCAATCAATTTCATATTCTGATGCTTAATAGGAACTTGGAAGGACCTTATTATCGAAATACCTCGCAAATTGTAGTAAGAACCAACAGACGCGTAAAACCAATCCCGCGACCAGCCCCAAATGTCATCATCAAGGTTACCAAAGAACGCAGGAGAATACAAGAAACAGGTATGGTTGGGCCTCATGTTGAACCCCACCAAAGAGTGCAAGATTCGAGTTGTCAAAGAGATACCAGAAAGAATGACCTAGCATACGTGAAAACCATAACCCTCCAATCGTTTGGACCCATCTAAGCAGAAGGAATATCCAAAAAGTCCAGATATGATCAGAACAACTCCGGAATAGGGAACCGAAGATTGGAGTAGAACATGCGAGGATAAAGTACGATATATCATTTTCTTGGGCAACAAAGACAATCGTTTTCGCGAGGAAGAATGATTTAAAGGGCATCAGACAAAGAGTGGTTGGAACGAACACTATCCAGGGTAGTCTAAAAGGATTAGTTTGGAGAAAATGAGCTTCACAAATAGAAAGCTGATCACCAACCAACATGTCGCCAGTAGGCATTGTAAACATGGAAGAAGGAACGAGGAAAAAGAGGCAGTAGAGGAACATAAATAACACTAACAACAAAAATGGCGCAAGGAAAGAAGAAGAGTAGTCGCAACACCTTTTAAACAACTGAAAAAACGAAGAGATCGCCCATAGAGCGACATACGGGAAATAATGGTGCACTAAAAATGTGCACGAAAACGAACAGATAACAAAGTAACCAAGATGATCAGGAAACTAAAAGTTATTAAGCATCAAGTTCTATACAAAAATACAATCGAAATACTAATCGCCACACAGCTAGTGGATATGTAAATATACCCACTAACTAAGGGGGAGTAGCTGATGATACATCAAAATAGACCAATCATCACGACCATACATGTGGCATAAAATCCCATCACGAGAATACAATGCTCGACCCATTGGGCTAGTTCATAAAGCCCAGAAAGAATGAGGCCAATTATAGAGGTCCCGACTAGGCCCACCACTAAGGAGACGTAAACAAGATCTGAATCCAGGCCCAGATGAGTCGAAGCCCAAATCGAGGCCCGATACGCGTTCTCTCATAAAGAAGAAGAACGCTGCACCAAGAAAGAGCCGTGGAGGGACTTACGCCTCCATGAACGCATCTCCATTAAGGAGGAGATTGTTATAGTAACATCTCCTTCTATTGTGCCTCATAGACTTAAGTCACAAAGAGAGTTAACTGCGACCATTATAAAAAGGTAAAGAAAACATTCGACAAATGTATGCAACTTTAATCGAGTTTTGTCCAGATTTACATCATTCTTCCAACAGAGTTACTGACTTAAACATCGGAGTGTCTTCGACCACCAAAAAGCTGGTACTTGACAGTCTAACATATGTTTTGCAGGTCAAACTCACAGGATGATGATTTTTGGAAGCATCAATAACAATAATAATAAATATTAAATAAATAAGTTTGGGGATGAGATAGAAATGAGTTTGATCAATCCCAAAAATATCCAAAAAAAATCGAAATGGGATTGAGAGCAGGATGGGATGCCCATCCCTAATTCTATATGCCACCTTAGCAAAAAAAAAAAAAAAGAATACAAAAAAACAAAAACAAAATTAGAAAGCCAAAATTTATAAGTCGCGCCTGTGGGATGCTCTTTTAGTAAGCAACGACTACCTCGCACTACCATTTCCTTTCACACCATTCTACTCTTTCTCACCACCTACTTTTTTTCTCATACCACCATACTTTTTCACACCACCTATATAAACAAAAACCATCTATTCCCCCCCCCCCCCGGTCACCATTCAAATCGACAATGATTTCTCCCTCCCCTATTTGAAATCTCTTGCAAATCTCTCCCCACATTCAAATCTCTTGCAAATCTCCTTCCCCTCCCTCGAAAACTCTCAAAATCCCCTTCAAGTTGAAACCCTTAAACCAAACTCAATAAATATGCATAACTCAACATAACAGACAAACCAAACTCAAAACGAAAAAAATGAAAAACAGGGTAACTTTGAGTTATCTAATAAACATAACTTGAACCAATTTAAACAGGGTAATTTTCAAACAAATTTAAACCCTCAATTAAGACTCGTTCTCAAGCTCATCAAAATAAGAAAGTTGTAGTACTCTGAGTTATCTAATAAACACACATTTAATCACTTGAAAATATTTTGAAATGAGCAAGTTATGGTCATTTTACTAAAGTCGCGCAAATCTGTCCAAAAAATGAAAACGGGATAGTATTCCTGACTTTCGGCCAACTTATGTACTAGATCGAGACCGATTATCAAGTTGATTAAAATACAAAAGTTGTAGTACTCTCAGTTATCTAATAAACACAATTTTAATCAATTGAAAATGTTTTGAAATGAAAAAGTTATGGTCATTTTACTAAAGTCGCGTAAATCTGTCCGAAAAATGAAAACGGGATAGTGTTCCTGATTTTTGCCAACTTATGTGTTCGAGCGAGACCGATTCTCAAGTTAATCAAACACAAAAGTTGTAGTACTCTCAGTGATCTAATAAACACAACTTTAATCACTTGAAAATGAGCAAGTTATATCATTTACTAAAGTTGCACAGATCAGGAAAAAAAATGTTTTGAAATGAACAATTGGATACCTCGCATTGCACAATGCGAACATGGATTTTTTTTCTATTCGCATTGTGCAATGCACCTCGCATTGTGCAATGCACCTCGCAGTGCACTCTGCGAACAAATTTTTTTCCTATTCTGTGGAACTTTAGTAAAATGGCCATAACTTGCTCATTTCAAAACATTTTCAAGTGATTCAAGTTGTGTTTATTAGATAACTGAGAGTACTACAACTTTTATGTTTTGATCAACTTTAAAATCGGTCTCGGTCAAGTATATAAGTTGGCCAAAAGTTAGAAATACTATCCTATTTTAATTTTTCGGACAGATTTGCGCGACTTTAGTAAAATGACCATAACTTACTCATTTTAAAATGTTTTCAAGTGATTCAAGTTGTGTGTTATTAGATAACTCAGAATACTACAACTTTCGTGTTTGATGAGTTTGAGAATCAGTCTCAATAAAGGGTTTAAATTGGTTCAAAATTACCATTTTTTTCGGTTTGAGTTTGGATTTGTCTGTTATGTTATGCATATTTATTGAGTTTGGGTTTAAGGGTTTCAACTTTAAATGAATTTTGAGAGTTTTCAAGGGAGGAAGGATAAGATTTGCAAGTGATTTGAGTGTGGGAGAGATTTTGAAAAGATTTAAAAGATGAGATTTCGAATGGGGGAGGGAGGAACCATCGTTGATTTAATGGTGAGGGAAAAATATTTGATAGTTTTTGTTTATATAGGTGGTGTGAGGTGAGAAAGTGAAAAAAAAAAAAAAAATCAATAATGGTGTGAGAAATAAGATATGGTAGTGTCAAGTACTTGTTGCCCTTTTAGTAACTTGCTAAACTTGGTGTTATCGACCGGGGAATTCTAATTGTCGAGGAAACCAGCAACTCCAGAGTCCACAAAAGATCGGAGGGGGCGCTCGTGAGTCTCGATACAGTAAATTTTGAAGCTAGATTGGATTGTCTCTGTCAAGTCAGCAACTCCAGAGTCCACAAAAGATTCCAGTGTCTTACACATGAAACCCAAAACCCCCTCTAATTCCATCTTTACCCCTCAAATCCATCTCAATTTTCCCTCCTATACCCTTCCTCCCTCCACTTAACTTTCGAACAGAGAGAGAGATAGAACAGAGATGAAGATGAAACACTCGTCATCAAGAACTACAAACCGTCACAAAAAGCTCAAACTCGAAGAAGAAACCCCGACGTTCGCGCTAACATGCGCCATGTCCAGCGTGACCGAAGAGCCAACACTGCTAAGGAGCGCTGGTACACTGATGGAAGTGGAAGAAGAAGAAGGAGGAGGAGAACTAGTTATCGTAGCGGAGACGGGAGTGGAAGCAGTGGAGAGGATCTTAGGATACACTTTTCGAGACAAATCGCTGATCGACCAGGCGCTGACTCACTCCTCATACACCGAGTCAGCCTCTTACCAGCGGCTCGAGTTCGTAGGCGACGCCGCGCTAGGTCTCGCACTCGCTAACTTCGTCTTCATCAAGTACCCCGATCTAGATCCTGGTCAACTCAGTCTCCTCCGCTCCGCCAACATCAGCACTGAGAAACTAGCCCGAGTCGCTGTCAGACACGGGCTCTACAAGTACATGCGTCACTCCGCTCCTTCCCTCGATCTCAAGGTTAGGTACATTGTCTTGTTGTTAGAGTTCATTCAAATTTGTGGTAATTTGAAATTTTCTGAAATTGTTTAGTATTTTGTTATTTTCGGGAATTTGTGATGAAATTGTTTCAAGATTTTGTTATTTTCTTGATTTGTGGGGAAATTGTTTCACGATTTTGTTGAATTTGTCTTAACTAGGGTTTGTGTTTTTGTGTGGTGGTGGTCTAGGTTAGAGAATTCACGCTTGCAGTGGAGGAGGAAGGAGATGAGGTGCTTCCATATGGTGGATCGGTGAAGGCTCCGAAGGTTTTGGCGGATATTGTTGAGTCGATTGCCGCGGCGATTTATGTGGATTGTAATTTTAATTTGAAGTTTCTTTGGGAGGTAAATTTGTCAAAATTTTGGTTTTCCCCCTAAATTTGAAGTTATGAAGGTTGTGTATTGATGAATTTGGTTTGGTTTTTGCAGTATTTTAGTCCACTTTTGGAACCAATTGTTACGTTGGAGAATTTACAGCAACAGCCGGTGACAATGCTGTATGAGGTATGCCAGAAGCAGGGCAAGCATGTGGACTTTAAGCATTGGAGGAAGGGTGAGAAGAATATATGTGACGTGTTTGTGGATGGGAAGATACTAGGGGCAGGATGTTCGGAGCAGAAGGACATTGCAAAGCTTGCTGCTGCGAAGGAGGCTTTACAGACTTTGAATAATTGGGAGTGTGCATTGGAAGTGGCTGATGCTGATGTTCCCATTGGGATGCCAGAGATACCTGGGGCCAAACAGAAGCTTAATGAGTTTTGTGACAAGAAACGTTGGCGGAAGCCGACTTACAGGTATTGAATTCTTTTCTGACCAACTTTAATTTCAGGAAAATTCATGTTGTTTTTGCTACTTGGATAATCTATAGTATTTTGCCGTGAATTTAGGTGCGTAGTTTTTTACTTGTTATGCAATTCAATTTCTCATGTTATAAATAGGATTGAAGTTCTGCAGGTATGGAAGGTATTAGTGAACGTGTTTTCTTTAATATGGATACTCAGATCCTAGGGTGTCTACGGCATTTTGAATGAGCAAGAACATCTTTAAAAACTTGATTTATTAAACCAAGCTTTCAGTTTTGACTCATTAAACCAAGCGCCTTGTTGCTATTTGTAATAGTTCAACTTAGTTTTTAAGACAACATATCACCAACTTCTGTTTTCTGTGTTCGCCAGGTGACCCAATCCCTAGACGAGCAATTCTGTAATCTGTATCTTGTTGATGGCATTTATATTGGTGTTAATCAGTCAAAACTGAAAACAAGAGCCCTTAAAGGAAAACCCTGAAAACTAGCAGCAGATTGGGAAATATTTTTAATTCGTGGGCTGTTCAAAAGAGGGGTAGACTTAAAAAGGATATTTGGTGTAAACCAACCTTTATTAATCACAGAGGTAGGGTTTTGGATGAGTAGATTCTAAGGGTTTTCTATTTTTAGGCCCCTTAACTCTTTAGCAAGATTGCTTACAAAAGCTGTCTGAACTCCTGAATTATTGTAGTTGGTGAGGATTCCAAATCCCCTCAGACTTTGGTCATTGTTGACTTAAGGCTTTCAATATTTTTACATAGTGCAAGTGAGCCTTTCGAGCCTGTTAGAGTATGTGGGAGTTGACATATTCCTTAGTTGTGCCAATGTTTGGTCCCTGCCTTTTGTGGTTTCTGCAGCTTGGCAAAAGAGATGGCATAAGAAAGTATATCGAGAAAAATATCATTTATATGTTTTTTGATGTGCATTACAAAGGGCTTACTTTTACTTTCTTGAGAGCAGTTCATGGTAAATTATGTAGAAAACCATTGTATTCGGTGGTTCTACACAATTTGTATGCAACCTTCTCATGAAAAACAAGCATCAACCTTTGTTCACTCAAACATTTGAACATAAAGGACATTTTCATTGCGCTACTTGTTTTAGCCATATCTTTTGTTTTAGCTGAAAGTGGTTGCCAATGCCATATAAACAAAATCGACTTAGTTTAGTACCCAATAAAGAAAGCAAATGGTAATGAAGATAATTAAAATGAAATCCAGCCTCAAACACATTGATTAAAAATCAAGTAAAGAGACAAACCCTTCATTTAAGAAACATTGATATTGGGTTCTATAGTTTACATCACAATTAACTATTATACTTTAATGAAATTCCATATCGATACTCAAATCGACTTCTATTCGAGTCGGCTCACAAAATACTTAAGATGGTTCTTACGATTGACAAAAAGCAAAAGATGTGTTATAAAAAAAAATGCTGAAAATGGTTAGCTAATAAAAAACATGACCATTATCTTAAAAACTACAATAAAAAAAACAATTACCTTTGGTAGACATATGGAGGAAATAAGTATCGCTCATGATTGAAATTTATATGTTGAGTCCACATTGAAAGTGTAAATGGCCTATAACATTGGCAGAATGCAGAGTAAGGATGCAAAATTCCTTCCAAGACTGTCATGCTTTGGACGATGTCACTTAGCAAGTAAAATAATAAGTTTCTTCTAGTATTCCCAAAAGGGCTCAATAAAACAAGAAACCTTCTTTGTTTTTGACTTGCTAAGAAGTTTTGTTCAAACCTTGGATCATCGTGGAAGTTGCAAACTCCTTTGTATCCTTTACTTTCTTTAATATTACATACATGTCATTTGCAGTTTCAAGGTGGACTGAACAAACAAATATTTTATCATGGGCATAATCTAGTTGTTAACTTATTTTACAGGTATGACCAAAAGATTGTGCAACGAATTTTTTTTCTATTATATTATTATTAACTTGAAAAGGGGTTTAAAGTTAATACGAAATACAAATTTGATATAAATCTTGTGAGTGGGGAGGTTAACTAACATACTTTTTAATAAAATCTAGGGTTAGTGTTTGTTTTCTCAAACCCTGGGTTAGTGTTTGTTTTGTCTGCATGATTTTGTCAACAAATGTGAGGTATAACTTCCAATTTATCTTCATTAGCACCCCATTGACTCTTTGTATACAAACATAGGCGAATCACCAGCTGACAGCCCTTTTTTACATAGGTAAAATAATTTAACACACAAATAATACTAAAAAAATCTAAGAATGACAAATGCTTACTAAGAGGGACAATCATTATAGTTCACATTTTGAAAGTTCCTAAGGTACAATTAATCCAAGTGGAGTGGTTGAATTGCAGCAGCGGTCACATTTTGAGTTTGAAAGTAAAGGGTCAAAGAAGGTAGCTAAAAGGTGCATGGGTAGCTCTTTGGCGCACAAAACCACGAATCCGATGGAGACCTCGAAGAAGGGATTTGTTTTTGCAATTATCAGCATATATATGTTCTGTGTGTGTATTTTTTTTATTTTTTATTGTGGGGGGTTGTAACCCAATTTTTAACATGCGTTTACAGCTAGTTGGCAGAGTATTAGATAAACTTTATAAGCCCAACTTGAAGTAGGGGTCAATAGAATGGGCTCGTAGTTGGTCCCTTAATTACTTACAAGGCCAAAGGCCATCAGAGAGAATTTGTAGCTACTTATTCAAGCCTAGTCCATATGAGCTTAAAGCTTAAACCTAATTTTTGCTTCTGACATAAAAGATACATGCTAGATCTTGGAGGGTTTACTTTGGGTCAAGATAGTGATAGATGGGTGTGCAAGAAAGACATGGAGAGGGGTTAGTTGGTGCCTATTTTTGGCTATGGATAACGTGCTAGTAGGTGCAGAATTTTCCAACAAGTGTGTGGAACAAGCCGCCATCAAAGGTAGAGCTGGCTTATAGGTGTATGTACATTGATATAGAATGTAGCTTTTGTGGTGTTGATTCGGAAAGCTTAGTTCGTATTGGGCAGGTTTACAAGGTAATCATGCATTTTCATGGGTTTTTTGTTTTATTTGTTATCATGTTAGCTGGTTGATGTCTGAAATCATGGAGACATTGTTAAGTTGGAAGACTCAAGCTATGAAAGGGAATGAGGGTAATAGCCAGATCTTTTGTGCCAAGATGTAGGATTGGGTCGGTATCAAGGAAGCACATACTCTCCAAAAACCCATCAAGTCGGAGTCTGACATGTGTTGCACACAGATTCAATGTATTGTTTGTTGCTCAATAAAGCTTTTGCCTTCAAAATAGAAACAATGTGAGAAATTGCTTGTGGAAGGTTGAGTGATAAAGTTGACAACATATCAAGCTATTCCTATTTCTTGAAATATCTGTGGGAGGGAATCCAATTCTATTCCTAGTTGTTGCAAATACAAATGTAGCTGAAGGGGTTCTCCAACTGATTCAGGTTGTAGCATTAGAGGGTTTTGTTGAGGAGATTGAGGCCAATACCATGGAGCTGTCTCGCGTAGGGTTTGATATCTAGGGGGTGCTTAAGGAATAGAATAATCAGTTTTTTTTTTTTTTTCCGCGTAGGGGGTGTCTTTCTTCTTGAGGTCAGCTTTCCCTAATATCATATTCCTCCCTTTATAATTTTCCCAATTTTACCAATGTTATAGGTAATGGAAAACTAAAGTGCATATCTCCATCCCTAAAAATAATCTGAAAAGTGTATTTCAGCATATGTTGATTGGAAGTTATGAAAATGGCTGAAGGAATAGAAGAAATGGAAATGGCAAAATATTGTTGCGATTTTGAAGTGAAGACTTCAAAGCAAATGATTGTAAAATAATAAATAAAATGCCGCAATTGATGTTTGGGTTGTTTGGCTCTACCAGTAGAGCTCATATATGATAGATAGCGGTATTGGTAGCAAACTCAAACCTGGTTGCTATAGTTTTGTGTTTCTATGGATGCAAAAGGAGTTTAGTTTTGATTCTTTAGTTGTGTATGATCTTTTACTGGGTCAGTGGGAAATTTTTATCAGATAAGAGGACAAGGTACTCATTTGTGGGCATTTTCATAGTCATATAGGCGCCAAAATGATTTCCAAGAAAAAAATTGATTTGGCAGTTCTATTGAAGTTACAATGTGATGGTGGTTGGGGGGTGGGGGTGCAACTAATTTGAGCCGGATCTGGATTTCAGGAGTTATTTGGGCAATCCGATGGAATTTGTTCCTTGAGATTGACGTAGTGCTGTATTATATATGTTTGGAGGTCCCATCGGTCAAAGGATGGTTGCACCTGGTCCTTACGGATAGATGTTGACGAATGGCAGAACTAGAAATTAGTAATTTCTTGTAACTGTATTTCGTAGAAATTCAGACTTCAGAAACGGCACTAACCTCTTTTTAGAGATTCACGTGTTTAGAGTTGGTTTTGCAAGGAACCCAAAGCAAGGATGTGATCCCTGGAGACGAAAAATCTCATAAACATTGTATTTGTATCCTTATGATGCAGGTCAATTGTGTCATTTAACATATATTGTGGATTCTTAAAGGTGCTCTACTGGCCCCAGAGAGTTATGTTCTGTGAAAGCGAAATTTGACTGAGCATTTAATCATTCTTGCTCTGAATTCTATAATAGCAAACAAGCTTTAATAGTTCATCAGGCTTGAAGATAAAAAGGAAGGCATGGTAGTGGAAGGTTAATATGAAACTAATGAGGTGTGAAGATCCAAACTAACAGCTAAAAGCTTTGCCAAGACCAATGCTCTTTAACTAAACGAGTGCACAATCACATCATTTGTTAATACTATAATTCTAAATAAAATGATTGGATGATTGACCTCATTGTCAGCTTCGTTAAGATAAGTAAGGGATTGTCATTGAAAACAACGTTTTGGTGAAATGATGATGAAGCCTATAATAAGAACACTTGTTTTAAATACAATATGATATCAGGTATCCTAAACAATACCAGCTTGCTCCAATGTGGTATTTTGCAGTCTTTGTGTATAGGCTTATTTCTTTGCTCGATTCTCTATCTTTGGCTTTACTCCAAATCTTTTTCCACATTGACATAACAAATAACTGTTTCATACATGCAGAGTAGATAAAGAAGTAGGTCCAAGCCATGATAAGAGATATATTTGTTCAGTCCATATTGAAACTGCAAATGGAATATATATCGCAAATGGAGACATGAAACCTAAGGTCAAAGATGGAGAGAGTTCTGCGGCTTCCATGATGCTTCATAGTTTGAATGGTGGTACTTCAAAAATTAAATGACTAACGGTTTCTTGGTTCGATTTCAGCTTCCATGTGTTCTTGTGGCATTTATCTTGGCATGTATATTTTGACTTTCAGTGATGTAGTAGAAATAACTATTGTGTATTACTTTCGATCTATGAATTGATGATATGGTTGAAAATGTTGCAAGTGCAAGTCTTGTTGACTGTTGTCTTCTATACCTGAAAGTGATTCACAAATTCTCTTTTGTAGGTTCTGTTCAAACGTTTTTTTTTTTTTTTGGGTAGAATTATCCTCGATGCACCTTATTTTGAAAGGTATTGATCTGGTGAAGATCGTCGCTGTAGGTTCCGTTATATTTGGTGACTAACTTTATACACTGGCATGTCCTCTGTGTGAAGGTGATGGAGAGCAAAGAAAACATTCTGCTAAATTCTTGGTTTTGAGCAAACAAATTGTTTGTTTGTTTGTTTTTTAAGTGTTGAGATACAGGCTTTTCAATGATATACTTGAGCAAGGATGTTCTCTTTTCCACCCTATGTTTTACTAAAACAAAAGTTCCTTGCTTGGATTGCATTTTCTAACATCGCGCAAATTACATCCCAAACTAAATTAAAAAAGAAATTTCATTGACTTGAACCCCTCAACTAATATCAATCGGTCAATTTGACAACTTACGACTGAAAACTTATAAACCTCTCATGTCCTCCTCGTCATCAAGTCGCCCTCCTCCAATTAATTTAACAATTTAGGATTCTACATTAATCTCCACCTTGTCTATCTCGTTTGTGTAGTTATTATACAAGTGATTCATCCATGGCAAGCAATCAAAATAATCAATTAGTTCTCAACCAATCAATGAGTTTGGTTTCATTTCCTTTGACCAGACACAAATCTACGTGGGGGCATTGCCTCCACTGACTTTTGAAAATTTTCTTCAGTTATTTGCGATTTTCCCACCCTATGACGTTGATGTCACCATCCCGCCTCACTCCTTCTCTTTCTATTTTTTGCGATGTCGATGACCCTCCCCACCCCTTTCTTTTTTCCCGTTCCCTCTTTATGTTAACTGTGAAACCGACAACCGCCCCGCCTTCTCCTTTCTTCCTTTCTCTCCCTCTTTGCTTGATTTATTCCCATTTCCTACTATCACCAACAACCCCAACCTCTCTTATCTACTGAGGAAGATTAAATTTTTTTTTAAAGTATTTTCTTGAGATGAATTCGTATATCAAGGTTTAGTTTTGTATTTTATTCATAAAATTTTTTTTGGAGATATATGAAAAATTCGACCCATTAATTTTTTTCTCAAGATACATGTTTGTATCTCAAGGTTCATCCGTGGATTATTGTTTGAAAGGCATTTTAGTAATCAATGTGAGCCTTTGAAGTCAATGCACGTTGACTTCAAAGAAACGGAAATAGTGATTAGTGTTGGCAGGAACCTCTAATTAGCTACTCTTTTTATATGGGACAAATCGCAAATAACCCAATTTTTTTTGTAAGCGTATAATTTTACATTTGAAATTAATTTTTTCCTCTTTACTTTATTTACCAATTTGTTTTGTCCCCATATATTTATCTTTATGCTGCTACAAAGTAGCTTGTTGAATCCATTTTCTTCCCCTATAGATTAGATGGAGTTTTGGTTAGCAATTGGTGTGTTATATAGTTATTTATGTATTTTTCAAAATTTGAAAATTATATTAAAGTAATTAATTACTATATTATCATTAATTAAATATGATTCATCACTCCACCTCACTTCAACAAAAATCCTAGCTCCGTCCCTGCATCTGACCTCACAGTCAAGCATCTTAATTTCCGACACTGCAAAAGTATAGATAAACAATGCAAAAGTATCTTAATTTCCGACAAAATATCAACCCATACTGATTGTTTCAAGCATAAAAAATCTCATGCTCTTTTGTAGGGCTTTTCTTGTGGAAGCTCACTTAATAAAAGACATTCTCCAACAGTATTGTTCAGCCACGGGTCAAGCAGTGAATTATGACAAATCGTCCGCTTTCTATAGCTCAAATGTTCACCCAAGAAACACCAAGATGATCAACAAGATTCTGCGATCAAAATTATACAATCCAAAAGATTAATATTTGGGTTCCCCGCTTATGCTTTCTAAGAAAAAAAAACTGTAGATTTCAAGTTCCTTATTGATAAAGTCAATACAAAATATCTAGCTGGAAATCTAAAGTTTTTTCTCAAGCAGGAAGAACTGTCATGATAAATGCTATCCTCAACTCGATTTTTGTCTACAGTATGCAAATATTCCTCTTTTCCTGCTCTGCCACCACTCATTTGGACAAATTGACAATGTGATTTATGGTGGAATGGAGCCCTAGACAACAAGGCCAGACATATGTGTACCTGGACTGTATCACTTTCTCTTACCATTTAGGTGGTCTCAATATTCTTTCAAATATGAACAAAAATCTTGCCTTAAAGACAAAAAACCTGTGGCAAGCAATCTCATCGCCGCACAATCCTTGTGCGCGTAAACTCAAAGCTCTTTATTTTCACAAAAAGAACATTGCTCAACTTACAAAGACCCCACCACAGCCTCCTACGCCTGGAGAGGTAACTTGACGGCTCTAGCTAAAATGAAACGTCACATCATTTGGTAGGTTATGTATGGCAATACTATTGGTACCTAGAAGGACTGTAGGGTTAAGTTAGGATTACTGCTAACTGATTGTATTCCCAATCACGTCGCTCCAAATCTTCCTACCACTTTTCAGGACTTTTGGCTCGCTTACTCCAGTAAAAACCTTCGATGAAATGACGAGTTAATCAATTCCCTTTTCCCCGCTCAGATGGCCAAGGATATCCAGGAAATTCTTATAAGACCCACGAACTACCCTGGCAAACTTATTTGGCTCCCTGACAAGAAAGGTCTATTCTCCGTTAAAAGCGCTACCAAGACTTTTACCAATAACCAAATGGAGTGTTCTACTTCAAACTCTTCCCCAACCCTCATGGGGGCCAAACTTCTTAGGGAGCGGTGGAAAATAAAAAGCTCCACCCAATGTCTTGCTCTTATTTTGGAAGATTGGTCAAAACATCATTCCTATCATGTCGAATTTGGCTTAGCTTCACACACCTATCGGAGAATGTGGTATTTTCTGCAACAACCATACCAAGGATGTTACCCATCTTTTCTTCCTTTACCCTGCCAATAATCATCTTTGGCAAGCCTCTATACTTCTATTAATTGGCTTAATGAAAATTTTGCTTACCCACTACACCTTTCTTTCTCAATTTTACATGGGGCACTGCTAAAGCTCACCCAGAAGACAAAGAGGCAATCCTTTCTCAATTCACTATCATGCTCCTAACCATCTGGCACACACACAATAATTGTGTTTTCCACAAGATTAAATTCAACACCCATAATTTTTATTTTTATTTTTTTTACCTCACTTGGGCCGCTTGGCATATTCAATGGCTTAACACAAGCCCTACCTCCTCAGGCCATGTTGGCACTCATAACGCTAGTGATATAGAAAAACTAGTCTCCATCCACCACATTCTTGCTACAACTATAACTGGTTCCCGATCTACTCCATCCTCTGGTAGGGATGTTCCATCGGTAACCTTTTGCATACACACGAAGATGACAACCACTAGAATGGAACTGATATAAGGTTCAATTACATACAACAAAAAGTTTACTTCAGATCCTTATAGTGTCGACCCATTCCTTAGACTCTGGATTCGGACACGATGATCGTCACTTTATGATGCAAGTTTCTTTGCCTCATGTCAACATGGAGGTATAGGGATTTTCACTGTCAATCTTACTGGAGAGGTGCTGGCACAAGTAGCAAGCCTAATTGCAGGGAAAGTTCTGGACAATACTACGACTGAATGCCATGCGGCTAAGGCAACTCTGTTACTTATCCAGGTGAGGCATTGGCGAACATGGCTGGTGCTGGGAAACTCAAGGTTGCTTAACTCGCCCTCTTCTCAACAACATTTTACGACCGCTTTCTATTAATATTTTTGGTTATGTAATTATATTAATAGAGATCTCATGTACGAAGCTCACAACTTAGCCTCAATAACATCACTACCGTGACCTAATTATTAATATGAATGCTATCAACTTTAAAAAAAAAAAAAAAAAAAAAAAAAAAAAACTCAGTCCTTTCCATCGAAAAAGACCAAGGAAAATGAAAGAAAAAACAGCTCAAAAATCATCTTCGGTCTTCGAGGAAAACACAGGGAAGGTTGGTAAAGCTGGCGATAAAAGTGTCTCCTTTCTCCCTTGCCATCACTACATTCGCACTTCCATCTTCTTCACTAATCAGAAAACCCCACAGAGAGAGCAAGAGAGAAATCCAAAACCATGGCTTTGAATGAATCAAGTAGTGGTGGTGTTACTGCTGCAGTGTTAAAGGTGGGACTTGCAATACTGTCTCTGGGTATGTTGGGATACATTTTGGGTCCTCCACTCTACTGGCACCTAGCCGCCTCCTTGCTCGAAGCTTCTTCTTCATCTTCGTGTTCTGCTTGCATTTGTGATTGCTCCACTGAACCCCATCTCTCCATTTCACTTGGTATTGATCCTAACCCCTCTTTTTCTCTTTACTAAATTTATCTTGGGTTTCACTTGGATCTTTAGTTCATTGTTTCAATCTAGTGTTTTGGTGCAATTCTTGGTTTGGGAAAGAAAACCCATAGTCAGATTTGAAGTATAAGTCAGAGATTCGAACACGGAACACCCCAAATTGGTTTCTTTTGATTTGCATAAACTTTGTATATAGTTCAATTGGGGTGCTTTTTATTTGAGTGTATCATGTAAAATTTGATTTAATTTGCTATATTGAGGGATCTTAATGTGTGTGTGCTATATAAGCTTCTTTAATTCTTTTGCTGAATTTCTGTAAAAAAAAGATGTGTGTTTTAATTGATAGAGATATCACAAATGGTGGACTATGGAAGTAGATCATCCATTGGTTGCAATGTGTAACAAGGGTGCAAAGACAATTGTGAGAGTGTCTATTGTGGCTACGAATTGTTTGATACACCTAGTAATATTGTATAGAAATATTTTTCTAATGAAGAAAAAAGAAAATGACCATTATATTTTAATCTCTATTTGTGTAATTTGTTGTCTTGTGCGTCTACATGAAGTAAAAACGTTAGTTGACATGAGAAATTTGTAGAATATGAAATATCTCTCTTACATGGGATTATGGGAAGAACTTAATGGACTAGGGTTCATTTAGCTGACAGTATCTAATATGATTAACTCTCACAAAGTGAGTTGTCATTTTAGTTGGGTGAAAAGGTAGGGATATATCCTTTTCCTTTCAGATGACCTCTAGTGGACTGGTTACCATGGAACTCTGGCGTTTCTTGTTTGTTACTCTCAAGATAATTGATGCCTGATGATAAACCAATCTCAGCTTTACTCTTTATTTAGAATACATCATCCCCTCTTTTATACATGAATAAATTTTATAAGATTCAATTAGTGGCAGATTGAGACGCTTTTATGCTTATATATCAACCTGCTTTATGTTATTGCCATATTGTGTCACGCTTTGTTAGTTATCAGTTGTCATTGAGTATTTCGTTGCTCTTATTTTCACATCCAAGAAAGTACTAATTTGTTTTGTTTTTCTTCATCTGTTTTCTCAGAAGGACTGGGCAACACTTCCATTGCAGGTTAGTTTTTCTGTTACAACTTATTCATGTATAGAAATTTGGTGATCATTGGTTTTTGTATTTTCTGTCACACAGGAACACAATATACCTTATGAATACTTAGAGCTTCTTTGTCATATCTAAGGAAGAAGAAATAAAAAATCTGTTATAATCACTTAATAAACATGTGCGTGCATGTGCATTTTATATATGCACACATAACAACTGGCTTGGTAACAGTATGTCAGGCTGTATGATGAAAGAAGATTCAGTGGGCTTAAAACATTAATCTAATATGATAGAGGTTCTTTCCTATGAGATTTTTTTTCGTGAATTTCCCACTAATAATTACCTCTTATTTTCCTGTATTTCCTTTTTTATTCTCATCATTTTCTTTACCTGATGAGAATCCATACAGTTAATCATTACCAGGGTCATTGATGATACATATAGTTCAATGGTTTCTCATTGAAAATGAATCATCATCATCAAAGCCCATTGAAAAATAAATAAATAAATAAATAAATAAGAGACAGAGAACTGGAGAAAAAAAGGATGAAAGAATAGGAATATGTGTTAGTTCTTGTGAAGAAAAATAAAGAACGATAGGTTGAATTTGACAGACAACTTATTTTGATAGAGCAGTGGTTTTTCTTTCATCCTACGACATAGATACAAACTGTAGTTATGGTTGTGAAGAAGCGGTTGTCACCCAATGATGGAACCTGGATTTTAGTCAAGGGGTGGTGAAGTAGCCAGTCACTGTATATTTGATTATGATCATCATGTAGTTAGTTTATCACATTTTCTAAATTTGGCGAATAAGTAAATAAAGTATCTAATTATGTTCGGAGTATTTAGACTTAGTGACTTCACCACTAACTAAATTTATATTTAAAGCTAATTCTGAATGAGCCAATGAAGTATATGAGAGTGCGAGTATGATTTGTGTGAAACAGTGAAAGACGATATGGTGATTCGTTGGCTGTAAGGAGAGGAAGAGAAGGGGCTGTGAAGTCGTGGTGACTGTTGCGTGGAAGAAGAGAGAACTGATTTCAGGGAGAGAAAGTTGTGTCGATCATGGTTGGCAAAGAGGTGATGGTTGGTTTAAAGGAGAAATATATCATATATGAAATGGGTATGGCTATGGGAGGGTAGATTGGTAATTCAAAACATGATTTGTTATCCATTTTTTAGGGGAACTTTCCCCAATCAGTTGAAAGTTGAAAGAGTACCAGTTGAATAGAGTTTGAGAGATTGTGAGAGGTACTTAAATATTAGTAGAAGACTGTAACTTACAGCATCTGTTACTGAATTAGAGGAAATAAGAAGGCAGTTTTGGTGGAGAAGAGAAGCGCAGCGGGGCTAAAGTTTTTCTTTTTATTTTAAGGGCGAGTAGGGTTTTTATTGGATCCCAGAACCATTAAATGCCATCGGTGGGGTTCGAGCCCTGGACTTGTGATACCATGAGCTATAAGTCCAACACATTTTTAAGTATGTTGTCCATGTTTTACATAAGAGGTTACAATCTTCAGTGTTTGTGGGGCAGCTGCCCCCACACTTCCCTCCATGTAAATCCGTCGTTAATGTCACCTGATCCCGACGTACATACTCATATCCATGTGTGCATATCATACACCCTTAGGATTAGTTTTCCCGGATGTCGCCAGTGTAGGGTAAGAAGTAATACCTCTTGTTTTAATGTCTTGCAGACTGTGTGAAGCGTGATCCTGATGCCAACGAAGACATGGAAAGGAATTTTACAGACCTTCTGTCAGAGGAATTGAAGCTACGAGAAGCTGATGCCTTGGATAATCACCAACGTGCTGATATGGCATTGCTTGAGGCTAAGAAGGTGGCATCTCAATATCAAAAGGAGGCAGATAAGTGCAACTCAGGGATGGAGACCTGCGAAGAAGCGAGCGAGAAAGCGGAGGCTGCATTAGTAGCACAAAAGAGACTGACTGCAATGTGGGAACTACGGGCTCGCCAAAGAGGATGGAAACATAGACCATTGAAATCAAGTTCTTAACCTGGAGGCAACACGTTTGGGGATGCAAGGAGTTTAATCTTGGCAGGCAACCGACAGCGTCAATCTCAAGGGACATTATGTTTGTGCGCGCTGCGCTCTGGTCTTAAACGAGGAATTGGTTTAAAGGATTACACCTCAAAGAGGGCATGTTAATCTTGATTATGTGAAGAGAATGTGGGCTGTATCATGTTCATAGACAAATCCAACTATCAATTTAATTTTTTGTTGGATCCATTCATTTGGATCAAGTGGTTTAGAGGAATTTATTTTCGCTTTGTTATCTTCAGTCAGTATTATCTTGTTGTACTCAGCATGTAAACCGTTGATGCACTCTTATTGCCAGTATCAAAAGCAACTCTTAGTTGTTGGAGCCTACTGATCTATTTGTAAGAGCCATAGCTCCCTCAATGAGATTGTCGATAAGGTATAGATGTCTGCGTTTTCTAATTAAGTATTGCTTGTTCTACTGTGAAAAAATCAGTAAACATTAACCCAAGACTCGTAGTTTGCTAAGTGACAATGACATGAAATGTATGTTCAAAACCATCCATCCAATTGCAGTTATCTTTATTGTATGGTTGCACTGTCCTTCAGATGTTCTGACATTGAAGAATTCCCTACACGGATTTATCTGAACCCAAACAGCTCATGTCTCTCCATACTGTTGTGACCAATCTAGGTTGCGGGATCTGTTATAATTTGATTATTTTGACAATAATTTTCAATCATCGAACTCTACTCTGGACTGACGTATACTCTTAGTTGTGCAGGTCCAGCTGGCGAACTGGATCACTAAAGCAGACTGTGGAGGGACAACCTAACACCAGAGGCACCACTCGTATCACGGTAACCTTCTGGTAAGAACTGAAAACATAACACAATTCATCACCAGCACTATCTTATAGACAAAAGTAAACACAAATAGTGGTTTTTAATCTTATTTAGTTTCCTGTGCTAGATGGTGATTTGCTAGTCAACATTAGAAATACAGTAATTATAGGATGACTGTTTACATGTTCTTAATTTGGTGTCAGTTACAGCATATTCTTCCTCTTTTGTAGGATGTGATTATAATTTGATGATCTGAAGTACTCATTTGTTGTAATTTGTAAACTTGTAATTGAGTTTTTTTGCATAATGTTGAAGTATGGTGGCTTCTGGAGGTATTGATCGTCACATCGAAATGATTGGAGGTCCTTAATTCTTAAGTAGAGAATTTTTAGTCTTGTAAAAGCTGGTGGCATGCTCATTTATGGTTGATATTTTCTTCCCTAGATCGGAAAAAAAATGATGATTTTATCAATACAGTGCGGTATTACATAAGCATTCGAAGCATATCATACTACTTGTTCCTGGTAAACAATAGATGACAAAAGAACCATGAAAACGTCTACTCATAATTGCTGAGGAAATGTTTTAGGAATTGCCAAACCTTATATTTCAAAATTTAGGCCAGAACCTGCTAGTTTTCAAACAAGCAAGTTTATCCAAGCGCTCACTCATCTCCGTAGTAAAATTATTTTTCCAGTCCTCAACAGTCCCAGTTCTGATAAAAGCAGTGGGGTATTTTCCATGGTAAAACCCCATTCTTATTCACCTCCAGATTTTTAGTCTCTCAATGCTGCCTTGAGCTCTCCTTTTCAATATTCGAAAATGTGACCAAAGAATGGTACAAAAGCATTGGAACCGGTCCTTGGTCCAGTAACCTTAATGTCACAACGTGTTAATGAATCCCATGTTGAGACAAAATTATACTTTGGGTTCCCGGTTATGCAAATTATCTTGCACTTGGACTTCTTGATGGATTCAGGTAGTAGCTTGTAAAACTGGCGGCTAGAAATTTGTCTTGGTTGGGGGCGTAGATGAGATCAGGAGCTGGATCTATTTGGTAATTTTTTTATTTTCTATTTTTGAAAGGCAAACGTGCCGTTGGGTGGTATAGAACTATTTGGTAAATCTTATTTCTTCAATGTTATATAAGGGTATGGAGGAAGTTTTCAACTGAAAGATCATCACCATCACTCACATCCGCAAGGCTATTTATGATGCATGAAACCAGGGTCTTAAGCCATTAAGTGCTAGTCTCGGGGGAGGAAATTATTATAATATTGTCCTTCGTTTGCTTCAAAGCGCGATTGAAGGGGTATAATTGCTTCAAATTGAGCTGGGGCGAACCGGTGACCTTCCCATTTGTAGAGAGGAAATTCTCCCCACTAATTCACTATAGGAAGCTATGTAGTAAATGCGGATAATGGACCATTCGATTTAAAATTAAGCGGATTAATCGGATTTAATCGATATGCTTTTTCAAAGTTTACATGTTAATACCCTGACTAATGTAAATTATAATAAATAACATATATTGACAATAAAGATGAATAACACAAGTATTATAACAACAAAAGTAAAATTATAGAGCAACATCACACATTATAGAACAACAACCACCACCACCCAACAGGACGACAATCACCACCCAATAGAACAATATCGATTTATCACCGATTAATCAATGACCGCTAAACCCAACCACTAAATACCTAGTTTGGATCGGTCTATCCCCAATTTACACTAAATCCTCGATTAATCAGCGATTAATCGCTGCATAAATAACTCAGCTAAGAAGTTGAGATAACAACTTAGGCTGTGTTGGGTTGCATGGAATCCTATGCCATGAGAATTCATGAGGGGACCCCTACATTTTAGACTAATTTGAGGTATCACTTCACATCCACCATTTAATTTTGTGATCAATGGTGGGAATGGAAGTCCCATGAACATGGGAATCACATGCCTCGGGGAATTAAGGAGTGTGATGCCCATGTTCATGAGACTTCTACTCCCACCATTGATCACAAATCAAATAGTAGATGTGGAGTGATACATCAATTTAGCCTAAAATGTAGGGGTCCCCTCATGGATTCCCATAGCATATGATTCCATGCAACCAAACACACCCTTAGTTGTATACTGAGAATTGGATGTTTTCCAGAGTGTTTAGGGGTGCCATGGAAAATTGTCATTCATAGAATTGAATTCTTCATGTGTTATAGAGAGTTGAAGACTAAGGTGAATGCGAATCAAAGAATTGAGTTTTGAAACAAATCACATTTCAATCTAAAATCACATTAGGATTGCCCTGGAAAATCCAATCTAAATCTATTTAGGGACCATGGACATTGGGCATGCTATTTTGATTCCCGACATATCATATCACTGTGGTTATGAAAGATATTATTGACATCTAACAACAGAGCACTAATGTAGTCTAAATTAAGGCTACACTTTGAATTATTTTCTCAGTGATGGAGGAATGCTTATTGAGAACTATTCCAATCAAGAATACATCAAATATTAATCACTGAAGAATGATGCATATGTATGAGAATTATTGCAGATGCCTTTGTTTGGTCATTATGTCAGTTGTCACACCTCTAATCTTCTGAAGTTGATTATGTGTTTATAAGACATAATAGTTACATGAAATATATTATTAAAATAGATTATAAGTATGGACTTGGCAAAATATAAACGTTTACAAGCCAATGAAGCCCTGCACGACTCTACTTTTGATCTTTGAGCCACTGGCCTAGGAGTTACATTGGTCTAGTGATCGGATGGTTGCAGCATCATTCCGATACTTCTGTGTCCAAGAAGTTTCATTGCTTCTACAAGGATCTGTCTAAATCTAAACTGTCCGAGTCTAAGATTCTGCCGATCAATATAAATTGCTCTGCTAATATTATAACCCTGCATGTTTATGGATGCAGGATCAGTGATGATTGGATCATCAAGGCCATACTTATCAGTTAGCGAGCTCTCATCTGGATTGATCAAATACTCCTCTCCAAGTAATGCAGACCCATCTCAGGAACAGTACAACCAAAGTATTCCGTAGAGGGCCAGTCCAACCCCAGAGGCACCACCTGTATCACCACAGCCCCCTCTGGTAAGAACACAGCATTAGCAAGTCCTTCACCATGAGCCCCCACGCCCCACCAGTACACTACAAGAGTTCACTAAATTGGCAAATTTGTGCAAGTTTGACATCTGATTAGGTGTCGCTAAGACCAAATGGAAGCCTAATTATCTGATCAATCTAACCATATCGTTCTCATTCAAGAACTTCCTTGAATTTCTTCGCGAAATGAGCATGAGAATGGGCTTTTTTGTTTCCAACTCCACCTTGTTTTTTATTTTAAGACCAAATGATTCTCGAACAAAATGCCTGAAGTCAATCATGGAATACCCACCGGGGATATTAGTAGTATTGCAAGTGAGGTGGCCATGGTACTTGAGCCCAACCACTGCTCCTGGAAAGCAGTGTACCCTACCATCTTCTGCTGGATTGATCACGCCATCGTTTGATAAGTGGGTGAGAACATGGCGATATTTACTGACCCACCAAGGCTTGAAGTCGGTGATCATGAACTTGAGTTGTGATCGAAAGTGATGACTTGTTAGGAATAATGGGATTATAATCTCATTGAACTCATGGAAGAGATTCCCAGTGAAGCCACTGGAAGAGAAAACCACGGCGGGAACATCATGGATGACATCACACTGTGGTGGGCTATCGGTATTTCGCACCAACTCCACAGGTGAAACTGTTAGCATTGTCGACTCCTCGTGCTTCCTAGCATATGGTCTGACCGTTCGCTGCATATGAGGCAAGGTCAGATTGGATGGTAAGTAGACTGTTAAGGTGCGTGTGTCAATCCTCACAGGATCCTTTATGACGCATACATCGGCATGTAGATCAGTGTCGCATGAAAAGCCAGTAGTGTCAAGTTCCATTCTATTTCTTCCTGTATACAAAATGCATTGTCATAGTATTTTGGATTTGGTAATATTTTGAAAAATGAAAGCAATCTCTACTGGAAAATAGGATGTTAACAGCTTATCTCAGTCATGCATTGCTGCAAAATATTGCCAAAACAGTAATTCCATTGTCAAGCAATCTGTATAATAAATAATGCGACTCTTCTTTTTTACATTGTAGATAAATTCATCATTGCTCATCAGTTCATTAATGTAAGATGACACTAATTTGGTCCATTAAATTTTTGTTGGGTGTGTATTACAGATTATTCGATAAGGGAAACAGACTGGGTGTGCTCATTTTTGTATTGGAAAATTTAAATTAGACCTTGAGAGGTAAGTAACAGTCAATTTAAGTTCCTAATCTGTTTCCCTTTACATTTAAAGAATGTATTACAGCCTTTATAACAGTTATAATTCCCTTTAAAACCCTATTATAAAGTATCAACATTTCAATAACAAGCGAAAATGATCTCCAAAGTAGGCCTTATCAGTTACCAAGAAGAAAGCTAGAGTATGTAAAATAACCAAGAAAGAACCTCGAACGAGTCGTCGTAGAAGAAAACTTAGCAGTTCATCCTCTCCCATTCCATCTTTTATGCTTGTAGTGCCTAGGCAACTTGGCTGTAACTTTCGTGCTGGACTCCTCCCTATAAAAAAAAAAAATCAAAATGCAGCATGGTTTTAGTATGAATGCTTGAAGATTTGGTTTAATCAAGATAACATTATTAAGTTCTCAGTAAGGCATTTGGTTTTTAAACAATAAATCAAATAACCCAAAAATGAAATACCATCAGAAAGACATTCGTAAACAAGATTAAAACGGAGAGAGTTACATGAATCAAGCAACGAGAAGTTGGGTCGAAACAGAGTAGTGTAAAGCAGAGGAAATAGAAGAAGCACGAAGATTGAACACATCAGACTAATCACCGGACTTCTTGTTTCCTTTCCCATTTTCTCTTAGAAATAGAAACTGGTTCGACTTGGTAGTGAAGAAGAGTTGAAGATGCATGATTAAGAAAACTCTCATCAATAATAATTAATAGCTTTATTTATTATGAGGCCTAATCTTTCTTGACAGAGTTGCATCCTTCTTGTTTTTTCCCTTGAAGTGTTGTTTTCTTCTTTTTTAATTATCATTTAATGGTTGGTGTCGATGCTGATTCATAACAAACATTATTAAAGGAGTATTAAGAAGGTTGTTTAGATGTCCTTAGTTTAGTTCAAGAGACAACTTTTTCTTTTGTTTTCGTTTCTATAATTGAATTATTATGGTTGGATGCAATTAGTTTAATATGTTGATTTGAAGTCTTACTAGAAAAACATATCTTTAGAATCTTTGTTAGGCAAACCCATATAGCAAAACAGGTTTTGTGAAGTGAACTTATGGTTTATTCAAATGGAATATATATGCATTAACCCTGTGAAACAAAACACTGGAAAAAAGCAAAACATAAAATACATGAACAGCACATAAACGTGTGTTTACATTTCAAGGTCTAGTCCAGACCCCTCAAGTTTTGAGCAAGTAATTCGATTCAATCGCTCACTTATCTTGGCTGTAAAATGTTTCTTCCAATCCCCAATAGTCCCATGTCTGAAAAAAGCACTGTGAGCTACTCCATCCCAAGGCTCGACACCCTTTTTATTCACATCCAAATTTTCGAGCCTCTCAGTGCTACACCTTATCAACCTCTTCATCATTCACAAGCAAGAAATGAACCTAACTTTTTTCCGTTCCTCCCTTGGGGTTCTCTTCAAGTCCTCATATTTCAGGAACAATATCTTCTCAGGCTGCCTTAAGCTCTGCTTTCAGTACTCCAAAACATGATCAAAGAAGGGCCCAAATACGTGGGTTCCTTTGCAAAATCTCTCAAATGCTTCCTCTATGGGAAATGGACCTTGATCATGTTATCTACTAAATTCATGAAATGCCGCGATGAAACAAAAGTATCCTTTGGGTTTCTGGTGATATAAACCATCTTGCACATAGACTTTTTGATGGACTCAGGTAGTAGTACCTTATAAGCCAAGTGACTGGAAAATAATCTTGGAGAAGGGATGCATGACAGATCAGGAGTTGGGATTTTAATGTAAATCTGCCACTCTAATGTTTGTATAAGAGCATGGGGAAGGTTTATAACTAGAGGATCATCATCACCACCGTCTACATCCCTAGAAAGATCCAGGATGCATGAAATAAGAGCCTGAAGCCAAGTAGTGCCAGTTTTGGAGGAAGAAGCTAAGATAACTTCATCATCATCATGTGCTTTGAAGTGTGATTGAAAGGCTAAGGTGCCTTTGAGGAAAGATGGGGTGTACCACCAACCATCCCCATTGGTAGAGTTCAAGGTTTTCACACAATTTCACTCTAGGAAGTTCAGGCAGCAAGTTAGCCATGCAAGTAGGGTTGAATGTTGCATCTAGGACTTCTGATGAAAACTGGAGTTGGTAGCTAGACCCTGATCTCGTTCAAATGTTATATACATCGAGAATGTGCGTATTGTATTGCTCCTGTTTTGGACTACCTAGATGATGACATTTTTAATAAAAAGGTCCTGATATAGACCCTGTGGTGCAAAATTTTGAAATATTCACTTCCAAGGGGTTAGCAAATTTATTGGAAATTTGAAATTAACAGTGTACATATCCTTATCCTCTTCTTGTTGGGTTTTGAGTCTTGCACTTTTTTATTAGATGATCATGATTCTTTAAAGAGATGATAAAAAATGGAGTCATAATTTAATTTTTCCATAATTGAGTTCGCTACCCCTGTTGTATTCAGAATGATGAATGATAATCCAGTCATTGTTTTTCATGAAATAGGCCCTACTGTAAAATTAATTTAAATGGGATTTGGTGAGGTGAGGTAGGGTTTGTTGCTTCTTGTTAACTTTATATTAGTTGGGCTGTCTTAGGGAAACCTGAAAGGGATTTTGAATAATACTCTGTTTAGGCCAATTTCTCTTTAGTTTTTTTTTTTGTAAGATGATGTCTCACCATATAACTAAACTTTTGTGGAACTGATTTAGGACGCTCTTTTATAGTGCTAACTTGCTTTCATCGGGTGCGGTCATGCTGATTACTGGGGTGTTGTGAATTGCCGCATTGGAAAGTATGCTAATCAAAGAACAAGATAAAATACTTTCCAAAAAAAAAAGAATAAGATAAAATAAAAGAAAATGCTAGCAGACCCAAGCTTAGTGTGAATGCTCTAAACATAAGGTATATGTACTCTAAATTCTTCATTTTTATCCCATCTCAGAAAACAAAACATATGTAACAAAGATATATAGAAACTTTTAGTCATTAAAATAAAAATAAATTTTAAAGGAGGGGGGGTGTTTTATTACACATAACAGATGTTTTCTGATATAGAACTGATTTATTACTGGATACATTATCAACTGTCAACAGATAAAGTTGAAAGTTTCTAGATACAGAGTATCAATAATAATATGTCTTATATTTCAAGGTCTAGACCAGAACCCTTGAGTTTCGAATTAGTAATTCGATCTAATCGCTCGCTCATCTCTGATGTAAAAGTGTTCTTCCAATCCCCAACAATCCCAAGTCTGAAGAAAGCACTGTTGGCTATCCCAGAAGCTGGCTCAATGCCATTTTTATTCACCTCTAAATTCTTAAGTCTCTCAATGCTACACCTCCACAACACCTTATCCGCTTCGTCATCATTGACAAAAGGCCTTCCAAGAAATGAAGCTAACCTTTTCACTTCCTCTCTTGGGTTTCTCTTCAACTCCTCATACTTCAAGAACAATATCTTTTCAGGTTGTTGTAAACTCTCCTTCCAATACCCCAAAACATGATCAAAGAATGGTCCAGAGAGATGAATTCCATTACAAAAACTCTCAAAAGCTTCTTCTATTGGAAATAAAGGGCCTTGATCATCTGACCCAAATGTGTTAACG
Organism: Berberis thunbergii; assembly: GCA_003290165.1. NCBI lineage: Eukaryota > Viridiplantae > Streptophyta > Magnoliopsida > Ranunculales > Berberidaceae > Berberis > Berberis thunbergii. The sequence continues at coordinate 332,320 of QNQO01000773.1, forward strand.
AAGTGCCACGTTGAAACAAAAGTATCCTTTGGGTTTCTTGTTATATAAACCATCTTGCACTTGGACTTCTTGATGGACTCGGGTAATAGCTTATATAACAAATGACTAGCAAATATTCTTGGAGAGGGCATAGATGAAAAATCAGGAGTTGGAGTTTTGGTATAAATCTGGCTCTCTAATGTTTTGACAAGAACATGCGGAAGGTGTTTTGTTAGAGGATCATCATCACCATCGTCCACATCACGAGAATTACGGATGATGCTTGAAACAAGGGCCTTCAGCCAAGTAGTGCCAGTCTTGAGGGAGGAAGCTATGATAACGTCGTCATCCTGTGCTTCAAAGTGTGACCTTAAGGCAATGGTACCTTCAAGGTGAGCTGGGACCATCCACTGATTTTCCCATTGGTAGAGATCAAAGTCTCCCCACCAATTCACTTTAGGAATATGAGATAGCAAGTTTGCTATATGCTGAGAATTGGATGTTGCATGAAAGAGTGTTTTGGTGTCTGCCATGGAGATTTGTGATTGATGGAGGTGGTATATTCAAGTGCTTATATAGACTGACATGTGTTGGCTCAACCTGACAGCCAAATATAAGCTTTAGTGATTATGGAGTCAAATCTTTCACAAGGGTTACATGCTCATCATTTTCTTCGTGTTAATTTTTATTCAGTGGTTGGTGCTTGGCGTTTATTAGTTAATAAACGCTAATTCATATAATTGAACTCTCAACGTTGGATGCACGCAATGGACAATATATATTTAAAGGAAAATTCTAAATGACGAGGAAATGGGTGAGGAGGCGAGGGTGACCGCTTATCCCCCTCGAGATGCGTGCTTGTGCTCTCGAGATGCACAACTGTGCGAATCTCAAGGGGGAAGGGTGAGGGGTAATACCCACCCCCCTCGCCCCTTTCCTCGACATCTAGAATCACTCATATTTAAAATCTCTGTGAAAAATGGTTCTGTTTCACATTGTGCATCCCAGTTGCAATTTATTTCCATCAATATAAATTACTCTACTGATGTTATAACCTTGCGTGTGTATGGATGCAGGATCTGTGATAAGTTTAAGGCCAAATTGTGTTCTTTCATTTATTCATCAGCAATATAAATACTGTAGTCAAAATACAATAGGAAACGACCATACACTAGGAAACCTCACAAACCAAAGAAACAAATCACTAGCCATCGGAAAGTTTCATAACCCCATAAAACTTCTAACCCCATAAAATTTGCAACACAATATGCTAAAATATATTTTCCTAACAATAGGATGTATTTCCTAATACTAAAATATATTTTCCTAACAATAGGATGTATGTCCTAATACTGGAAGATATTTTCCTAACAATAGGATGTATTTCCTAATACCCCCAAGTTGGAGCATGAGGGTTAAGAATGCCCAACTTGCCAAGAAGATAATCGATCTGCGATTTGCCCAAAGCCTTTGTGAAAATCTATGCCAACTGATCAGTCGTCGGCACATAAGAAGGAGCAATAAGACCATCCTGAATGGCATCACGAACGAAGTGACAATCAACTTCAATATGCTTCGTATGTTTATGGAAGACGGTGTTCTACGCAATGTATATGGCAGACTGACTATCACAAAAGAGGGGAACGACCTTGGGATGAAGTACCCATAAACTCAATAATAAACCTTTCAACCATTTCAACTCATATGTTATGGAGGCCATAGAGCGATATTCCGCCTTAGCCGAAGAACGAGAAACCGTATGTTGCTTCTTAGTTTTCCAAGCAATCGGAGAATGGCCCAGAAACACCAACCACCCCGTCAGGGACCTCCGAGTAATAGGGCAAGCGGCCCAATCAGAATCACACCAGCCTTGCAAAATCAAGTCACTATTCGAGCGCAGGAGAATACCGTAACTCGGAGTACCTTTCAAATAGCGGACAACGCGCAATGCAGCATCCCAATGCTCCTGTCGCGGTTGCTGCATAAACTGAGATAACACATGAACCGAGTACGTTAAATCAGGACGTGTGACCGCCAAATAGACCAAACGCCCCACCAGACGTCTATAAGACTCAGGATCCGAAAGAAGAGAACCCGTGGCACGCGCCAGTTGATAGTTTTGTTCGATCGGACACATAGCAGGCTTCGAACCGAAGAGACCCAGCTTCGAAATAATATCAAGTGCATATTTACGTTGACAAAGAAACAACCCTGCAGAGTTGCGGGCAACCTCAATACCAAGCAAGTATTTAAGGACCCCGAGGTCCTTCATATGAAAACAAGAGCCAAGGTAGCTTTTAAACAGAGCCAAAGCAGCAGAATCATTCCCAGAGAGTATTATATCAGCAACATGCACAAGCACATTAATTTGAACCGGCCCCTTCTTATAAGTAAAAAGGGAATAATCAAAATAGGACTGTAAAAAACCATACCCTTTTAAAGCTGACACGAGCTTAACAAACCAACATCTAGGAGCTTGTTTCAATCCATATAGAGATTTATGCAACCGACACACCAAACCAGATTCATCAGAGGAAAAGCCAGGAGGGAGTTTCATATAGTCCTCCTCATCTAGATCCCCGTGCAGGAAAGCATTGTGTACATCCATCTGATGCAACTCCCAATTTTTAGAAGCCGCAATTGCAAGGAATGCGCGTATAGTCGTCATCTTTGCCACTGGAGCGAATGTCTCGTCATAATCTATCCCTTCGGTCTGATGATTACCGAAAACAACCAAACGAGCCTTCAATCTCTCAATACTAGCATCAGATTTGTACTTTATCTTATACAACCATTGACTACCAAGAGCCTTCTTCCCTGAAGGCAACCTTTTCCATAGTCCACGTCCCATTATCTTCCAAGGCCCGCATCTCCGCTTGCATAGCGGCGCGCCACCCCTGCATCTTTTACAGCCTCCTTAAAAGATTGTGGCTCTTTTCTAGCTGTAATAGTTGCAATAAAATTTTGGTGCTTCACAGAAAAACTGTCACAACTAACATAATGTGCTATAGGATAAGGTGTACCTGAGGGAGGTGAAAATGTAGAAGCAGGTGAAGCGGAGGATGGACTATTTTTCTTCATCGTAGTGTGTGTAACAAAGTCAAGTAGCTTAACCGAAGAATACTTTTCCCGAAAGCCACGACCTAAATGCTCACTTGGCGGAGCATCTCCTGACACTGCCCCCTTTGAATCATCCGTATGAGAAGGCGTAGGCAACAACTGTGGCTGCGGTGCAGGGAGCACGGGCTGCAACGGCGTGGCGGTGGGCTGTGGTATGGCTCGCGGCTGCTGGGCTGGAGCAGGCCTGGGTGTGGACGGTGTGGGGGCGGCTGCAGCTGCGTGGTGGCCTGCGACTGCGGGTTTAGAGCACCCCTGGGCGTGGGAGGGCGTACTTGCTGCACCTCCTCATCATTTTCTAAAAAATCTGAAAGATCCACAGCCACCCCGTCATGCAGATCACCATGAATGTCATTGCGAGCAGCAAAATTAGTAGCCTCAACATCAATATATGGGAACACATTCTCATAAAATGTGACATCCTTGGACACAAAAAAATCTTGCTTGTCCAAATCAAACAAATACCAACCTTTCTTGCCAAACGGATATCCCACAAATACACATTTACGACTCCTACTGGCAAACTTATCACCCTTTACCTTCTGAGTATGGGCGAAGCACAGAGAATCGAAAACACGCAATTCACCAAAGGAAGGCGGATCACCAAACAAGACTTCCTATGGAGTTTTATTGCCAAGAATACTAGAAGGTGTCTGATTGATTATATGAGTAGCGGCAAGGGCACATTCCCCCCAAAAATAAAGCGGTAAACCACCCTGAAATCGTAGTGCCCCGAGCAACATTCAAAATGTGTTTATGTTTCCTTTCTGCCCGACCATTTTGTTGATGAGTCCCCACACAAGAAGTTTGAAACAGAATTCCATGGACCAAAAAATAATCCTTGAGGCAATTAAATTCAGTACCATTATCACTACGAACAATCTTCAATTTCTGAGAAAACTGTCTATCAATCATAGCTATAAAGGACATAAACATTTTAAAAACCTCCGTTTTATCAACTAACAAATAGATCCACACAGCGCGAGAGAAGTCATCCACTAATGTCAAAAAATAGCGAGCCCCACAAGACGAGGGTGTATCATATGGCCCCCATAAATCACAATGTACTAACTCGAAAATTCGAGTAGATTTATTATCACTTAACTGAAAACTATCCCTAGAATGTTTAGCACGATGACAAACTTCACATGCTTTATTCAAGTTACCACTAGAATTGCTGAAAAAAGGAAGCAACTTCACCACTTTCTCAGAAGGATGACCCAATCTACGATGCCAAAGCTCCAAAGAAGTTGAAGGAGCAACTGAAACCGCTTGTACCTTTGTCTCCTCCCGTAAGTAGTATAGTCCATCCCTTCTGTCACCCGTTCCAATCACCTCCCTCGTGTGTCGGTCCTGGATAGCACACAAGTCGGAGTTAGTTATGAATTCACAATTTATATCATCACTCAATTGTGAAGCCGAAATTAAATTACAATTTAATTTTGGAACATAAAGAACATGATTAAGAATAATTTTGTCAGTAAGCTTGACAATTCCTTCCTTCAAGGCAACAACGTTCTGACCATTCGGGAGGCCAACAGAACAGGGAGTCACAGTTCTTAGATCCGACAAATACGACAAATCTCTCGTAACATGATTGGAGCACCCAGTGTCAATAATCCACTTGCCATTCAACCGATTAGGGGGAGGGTGAGGAGTGCCGAAAGCAGCCATAAGAGCCTGCCATTGTGCTGCAGGAGGACCATAGTCACAGTAGAGGCCAGTGTTATGTGGAGTAAAGGGTGACCTATAGTACATCATCTGGGTTGCATGTATCTGCTCTCATTCATGTTCATCATCACTGAAGAAGGTTGAACATTGTTGTACTGTTGACGTCCATTATTCATGTTCATCATCATAGGGGATTGATGAAGCTGATGCAACCCATCTGATGTTGCAAGCCCCCCAGATCCTTGGAGTTGGAATACGTTGTTTGGTGGTGGTTGAGCAGCACCATAAGCAACAGCCTCATCGGGATTGATACTCTTGCAAAACTCCTTTCCATTGAAAAAGTCTTGGAGGAGTTGTTGGACCTTGGGAATTCTAGTGGATCCACCAACAAGGACAACATCGTGTACAGTGCTCTTGTCCATCTTAGCATCTCTCAAACACTTCTCAACAGGCTCCATACAGTTCCTGAACAAGTCCATGTTCAACTCCTCAAATATAGCTCTAGTGATGGTGGAGTACAAATCAATACCCTCATACAAAGAATCAATTTCAACAGTGGACGACAAAGTCCTCTTCGCCCTTTCACAAGATGTCCTCAACCTCCTAAGAGCTCTGGGATTTCCAGAGATATCCTTCTTGTTCTTTATCTTAAATTCCTGAACGAAATGGTTCACCATTCTGTTGTCAAAGTCCTCTCCTCCCATGACAAGATTTAGGTAGACTCTGATACCATGATAAGTTTAAGGCCAAATTGTGTTCTTTCATTCATTCATCAGCAATATAAATACTGTAGTCAAAATACAATAGGAAACCACCATACACTAGGAAACCTCCCAAACCAAGGAAACAAATCACTAGCCATCGGAAAGTTTCCTAATAACCCCATAAAATTTGCAACACAATTCCTAACAATAGGATGTATTTCCTAATACTAAAATATATTTTCCTAACAATAGGATGTATGTCCTAATACTGGAAGATATTTTCCTAACAATAGGATGTATTTCCTAATAGGATCTGTAATGATTGGATAATCTCAAGTGTGTTTTGCTGCTCTAGATAAACTGTATAGGTAGATGCATCTTTAAACAGAACCACCTAAGCATACCACAGATGGTGAACTCAGACCCATAGGCACCACCGGTATTAACACTGCACTCTCTAGTATGTACTATCAGTTTTACAACCCAACAACGAGAAGTATATCCAATGCAATCAACACAGGTATCCTTTGGTAAAAGAGGTTATCCTTATTGAATTGAAAAAAAGTTTAATGAAGTGATTACTGGTGAAAAGGCGAACCATTACAGATTAAGTTTCATTTTCAATTTAACATAGGATTTATGCTAATGGTTTTTTTTTTGTCAAAAATAACTATCCATAAAATCCATGCAAATTAAAAAACTCCTGTCAACCAAGGATAAGATTATTCAGGAGTGCATTATCTGCTTTATTACTCGATACATCATCTGTTGAAAAACTGAGTCTAAAGTTGTAGGTAGCTTCCATTGAATGTGACTTGGCAGAAGATGATGGAAGCTTCAAGATATGTTGGTAGCAACAGTCGGTGGTTGTGGATGGCGGCCGAATTCGGTAGCCATTTGGTGTTGATTAGATGGAAATTGTTGAAGAAAAAGATGCAGAGAAAAACAAGCTGGATTGTGAAGATGATTGGCTGGAAACTTGCTGGAAGATAAGGGAGAAGAAGGTGGTGGAGTGTCCACCGCCACTCCCCACTGCCTCTTCGTACTATAAAAGATGGAGGGGTTTACCCCTTTTTCATCATCCTCCAAAATCGATATCCGTGAGTGTTTTTTTTGTTAGGGTTCTTCCCTATGTGTTTGTGAGAGAGAAATAAGAAGGGGAGGTGAGAGGAGAGAGAGAATTGTTTTGTTGTGATACTAGGGTAATTTCTATGCCGTTGGCACTCCATATATATATATATATATATATGTATTGAACACCCTTGCCACCATCCTTACTTTGGCCCTCAATTAGTTTTGAAGTGCAAGCCTATTTTAAGGTAAAAATATAGACTAATTATCAAATGAAAACTGTAATGGGAGCAAGAGTACAAATATGGGGCGTGTTCAAGGTAATAAATAGACTAATTAACAAAAGAAGGATTGGATGTTTTTTTGAAGGAAAACATTTATGAAGGAAGGGTACAAGTAATGCTCTGAGGCGATTTTGAGGGGCATTTTGGGTATCAGATTGTAATCTTTGATCTTTCGATCCTAGCCGTCCCGGTGCATCTGAACCATTGAGCTTAATGGCGGCTCGGGATTAACCTAGTTTTCCAAGCCGCTTTTGGTCGTCGCCAAGGCTTTTGCGCCGCCTTGAGGCGCTGCATTCCGACACGATACAACCGTCATCACACCACACATAGCTGCCGTTACAACCGTTTGTGTTGCTTGATTGTGTGGTGGGCTGATCCTATTTGGTTGCGAAGGCTCTGCCAGGTTATGAGCGATGCATTGTTTTGCTGCCCATCATAGCCGCCGATACCATACAGCCTCCGATACGAAATAGCCGACACGCTCCTGTTGCTGTGTGTTTTTTTTGTGCTGATTTTCTTATGCTGAAATCAGATTATCGAACAGTCTTCTGGATGTGATGTCGGAGCCTCCAGCCGCCACCCCCTCCTCCCACGGCGGGAGGACCTGGTCATGGATCGGCTAAGCCCTCTTTCGCACAAAATTTGGGTAAATTTTTGGTGGATGACGTTGCGGAGACTCAAGTAGAAGGAACTCGTTTTCATAAAGAGGGCGCACCGACAATCGAACTTTACGGCAACGGATGAAGTAAGGGGAGAGGAGTTCATGGAAAAACATGTGATCGTTTTAAAATTCTCTAGTTACCGACCAACTTTGGAAGATATCCAGGATTCGATTCACAGGACTTGGGGAATTCTAGGCAATTTTTCTCTTGGTTTACTCAATCAACGGCATGTGTTAGTCCGCCTTCAATCTGAGGTGGAAGCAAAGAAAGTCCTGTCGCGGGATTCCTTTCTGATTCGCGGAGTTCGTTTCAAGGCTTTCCGTTGGCATGATGACTTCAATTTAAAGGACCCGATCTCGGTGCCATTGTGGGTAGAGTTGCCTAACTTACCTTTGCATTTATTCCATCCCCCTATTTTAAAAGCAATTGTGAACTCTTTTGGTGGCTTTCTGCGGATGGATGATCATACTAGATGCCTATCGCGCCCGGGCTTTGCCTGAGGTTGCGTGGAGATGACTTTGGCAGAAAATTACCAACTCGAGTTTGGATTGACAGGGCTAATAATAGAGGTTTTTGGCACAAGATCGAATATCCAGATTTCAAATACTGTGATTTTTGTTCCTTGATAGGGCATCAGGAGGAGTTTTGTCGAAAAAAGATAGGTCTTAAGGGCGGGGGGAGAGTTTCTAAACTAGGTAAAGCAGAGAAGGCGGTCAAGACTAAAGCCAAAACAAATACTGTTAAGCAACAATATATTCCAGTAACCAAAAAAGACAAATTGCCCATCCCTGATGTGGGTACAAGTGGTGTTAAAACTGACAGGGGTGCGGAGATTAACGAGGAGGCTGGGGACCAGAGGCCAGTGGCCATTGATCCGGTAAAGATGGTGTTGTCAAACAAATTTGAGTAACTTACAGAAAACATTGATGATGAGGCGAATGCTCAAGCAGATCAGCAGCTAGTGGGTAAGACAATGGCTCATGACAGTGTCGAGGTTGTGCCAGAATCAACGGAGGATTGCCGCTTGGAGGCCGGGTATACAATTTCGGAGATTGAGAATGTTATTGGACACAAGGCACAGCCGTTACTACAGGAAGGTGCTGCTGATTCAGGGGACAACAACAGTAACAACAGTCATTCAAAGGGTGTTAATGTGGCAGCGCCGCGTGGTGCGACAACACAGGGATATGCACCAACACAGGGGATATGCACCAACACAAATGGCGATACAAATGGAGCAGCTGAGGTTGGGCTTGATGCTTCAGCAATGGAGCAGTTGCGACGATCTACATTGATCCAGCCAGACCCTGACTCCCCCCAGACAGGAATATGCACCAACACAAGGGTCGCGACTTCTCGCTAGCCAGCACCCTGCATCCTTACAGGGAGCGTTGGCTCGGCCCAGACAGCGCCATGCCCCATTCTAGGGAAGGTGGTTTCGCCCTGTCCCAATCCAGAGAAGGTGGTCTCGCCTTGCCCCAATCCAGGGAACGTTGCCTCGTCCCAGATAGCGCCATGCCCCAATCCAGGGACGGTGTTCTTGCCCCAGCTAGTCCATGTTCCGCTCGCGTCGGCAAAATTCTTTCCGGTACTTGACGAGGTTATTGTTCATCGCTCTATTCCTGTTACCACGCAGACCACGACGTCGGTTTTGACACAGATTTCAGGGGCTAGTACTGTGCAGCTGTCAGCACAGGCACAATTGACGGATGTACCTATTACGTTTGATGTTGCTCTCAAATTGGTGAAGGAGGGATGTGAGTTGTGGAAAAAGAAAAAGAAAATGAAGCTCAATACTCTTGATAGTGCCACTGAAGATAGTGATGAGGCGGACTCGGATTCGGTGATAGAGCCGGGATCACAAGCTATCAAGGATTTAACGTTGGGGGCGCAGTCCGATGCGGATCTAAAAAACAAAGTCAAATTGGCGGTACCTCCAGGCAATCGTCGTAAGACTAAGAAGGGTATCTCTTCCTCCCAAGTTTAAGATGATGGAAAATTTTATGTTTGGAACGCTCGTGGGGTTGGTAATAAGGCCACGAGAAGGAAGTTAAAAAAATGGTTGTAGAGCATAAAGTCAGAATTCTTATGATTGCGGAACCTATGATTGATGCTAGCAGACACATGGAGATTGGTAACAAACTCAATCTTGGCGGCTTTGCCTCTAATGACATAGTTGGAGGCAAGATTTGGATTCTGTGGGATGCCTCTCTTGTTCTTTCGATGGTGGATATGTCGGATCAGATCATTCATTGCCAGGTAACGGACTCTGCTTCAAATATTTTTTTGATTTATTTTGTCTATGCTAAATGTTCTGTGGATGAAAGAAGGGATCTCTGGTTCAATATGGTCAATTTTGCTGCTAATAATGATATTCCGTGGATGGTCGGCGGTGATTTTAATGCATATTTACATTCGGGCGAAAAAGTCGGGGGTGTTGCTCTGGCAAGCATGACACATTTTTCGGATTGTATTGAAAACAATGGATTAATTGATTGTGGGTTTTCGGGTCCTCGTCTCACCTGGTGTAATAATAGGCGAGGCAGTGAGCGTATATGGGCCAGACTTGATAGGATATTTGTTAATTCAGCTTGGTTGACAGTTTTGGCTAGTCCTAAAGTGGAACATCTCAGCAGAACATTTTCAGATCATTCTCCGCTACTGGCATTCATGCCAACTCAAGCTCGAATCGGTTTTGCACCTTTAGGTTCCTAAACATGTGGACGACCCATCCTGAGTTTCTCGATCTGGTTAAGGACACGTGGTTGACAGACATGGGTCCCATGAGACTCATTGATAGAGTGGATGCCAAACTTAAAATGACCCAACGAGCTCTTATAGAGTGGAATAGGACGATCTTTGGAAACGTGTTTAGCAGACTCCGAGCTTTAGAGAATGAAATGCAACAATGGGAAACTAGTCTTTTGGCAGGCTTTGATAATAACAACAGTAATGGTCTAAATGTTAATGCAAACTGGGATGTTGATGCTTGTTGCAATTTACATCGTTGTCAGACAGAATACAGATTAGTTCTCAAACAAGAGGAGCTCTACTGGATTCAAAAATCAGGTGAAAAAGAGTTTAAGGAGGGAGATGCCTGCACCAAATACTTTTTTGCTTCCACCAAATCCAAACAAAAGCAACAAGTCATCAATCAGATTTCTTTACCATGCGGTAGGATTATTTCAGAACCTGGTGAGATTCTTGACAAAGCCAACGAGTTTTTTCCTAATCTGATGTCTTCTCAAGGACCTTGTACGGTAACCTAACCTACTGCCGATATCTCCCAATCAAATTAAGCATGAGAACAACATTATCTACGAAATTCAAACACATAATCAGAATACACTGTTCGCAAAATAGCTTCTAGAACATCTTCAACTCATAATATCAAAAGGAATGCTTCAATCCAATTAGTGAAGTGCTCAGGCATGTTGCACACATTTTATTCAAGTATGAGTTTCAACTGAAGTATATACTTGAAGTAATTGCATTATTTTATCAAGGTCATACAATTCAATAAAATAATAAAAAGAAACAAAAATTCAATTCAATATGAATCCTTATAACAACAATCAAATGGGATTCCAATAGAAAACAAACACCAACAAAATTTTATGAAGAGAGAAATAAAAATCAAACCTTCATAAAGAGGGAAGCACAATCAGTGCACTTGGGGGGCTTATTGTGGTAAGGCTTAGGTGAAGGAGTAGACAACACAGAACCATGAGAGGAAAGCACATACATGTCCTCTGGAAGCATTTTTTTCCTTCTAAACACCTAAAAAACAAAACCCAAACATTAAGAATCAATTACAGAGAATCCCAATCAATAAAAAACAGAGAACGCTAGAAACAGAAAAACCCCAATCCTCCGCAAAATTGCTGATTGGTAAAAATGGTGTTTTTTTACCAAAAGGAAAACTGTTTATTTTTCAAAAATGCATAAATCATCACTGAATCGAAGAATAAAATCAACAAAAAATAAGAAGAAGTGATCAACCAAAAAAAAATCAAACTGTTTTGCTTTGCTGAAAGAAGAAAAAAAAATTTGAAACAGATCTGAAGAAGAAGAAGAGGAGGAGATCTAAATAAGAAGAAGAATCTTACCTGGAAGGAGATCTGAACCGATTTTCTATTCTTCTTCAGTTCGGTTTTCTCAATCAATGTGTTCTACAGATCTGTAGAAGAAGAAAAAAAGTTTGAGAAGGTAAGATTCCTCTTCTTTCATCCGCTCCTTCTTTCGTCTTATTCTTCTCTACTTCGAGAATCGGTAGTGGGATAGGGGCAGTTGTAGAGGTTTTGGTGACCCTTGTTCTTCCTTTGGCAGAGTGAGAGAAAGAGAGGGGAAGAAAATTGGAATCGCAGAGGAAAAGAGGGGAATAAGAGGTGTGGAGAGAGTAAGGAAAGTATCGGGGGTTTAATTTTTCACTTAAAGTTCTGCCACAAACATATATTTGCCACGTATGACAAAAAATCAAGCTGAATTGTAAGATAGATACGCAATCCGCGAATTTGTGGTGTCATTTTCACACGTGTGTGTAACGTCATTGACGTTGAATAGCTCTCTCCACTTGTAATTTTTGCGATCTCACTAGTAAAATTGTTATCTTTGTCTGTGGATGTAGGAAATTGCCGAATCACGTAAATTTGTTGTCTCTGGTATTAGTATTTTGCTTTGTAACTTCGCATTTTGGTATTTGTAACATTTTCGCGAGTAAAAATTGGTATCAGAGCCGAGGGTTAATTCTTTGGGTTCGTTTGAAGTTGCGTGAATCGGTGGTTGATGAAAATATGTCAGATCCATCAAGCTATAGATCAAAGATTGTTACCGCTACAGTTGGTAAATTTGATGTCGAGAAGTTCAATGGAAAGAATAACTTCGGTATGTGACAGTGCGAAGTTTTGGATGTTTGGCAAAATAGAATTTGGAAGATGTTCTAGGAGATAAGACGGAAAACATGAGGGAAAAAGAATGGAACAAGTTAAATCGGCAAACATATGAGTCAATAAGGTTGTGTTTAGCGAAAAAGCAAAAATATTTTTTTATGAATGAGACATCCGCTAAGGTGTTATGAAAAAATTGGAATACAAATACATGATGAAGATGATCCAGAATAAGTTCTTTCTCACAAAACAACTTTTTTCGGATGAACATGAGACTCGAGATTACGTTGTCTGAGCACTTGGATGAGTTCAATAGGCTTATTGTCGACCTATTGAATTTGGAAGATGATGTTCCAGAAAGTACTTTTGAATTCCCTTCTAGAAGAGTGTGAATATTTCGTTACAACTTTGTTAATGGAAAAAAAAATTGAATTATGATGAGGTGGCTACAACGTTGCTCAATTATGAGTTAAGGAGGAAAGATCTTAAGGTCCATAGCGGTGCAACGTCAGAAGTATTGTAGCGAGGGGAATATCTAAAAATAAGAATGTTGGTGATAGTGGAAGATATGTTGACAAAAAAGTTTTTGCCGAGGGATGAATGTGTCTTCTTTCATAAGAAGGGCTATTGGAAGATTGACTGTGAGGAATTGAAAGCTGCAATAGAAAAGAGAAAGAAAAAGTCAGATGCGAATGTGGTGCACAATTTGGATGAAGATGAGGATGATGCACACTCGTCATCTACAACTTCAGCATTGGTGAGTCGTTCTGATGAATGACTGCTTGATTGAGGTTCCACCTATCACATATGTTCCCGTAGGGTTTGGTTCTCTAATTTTAGAGAGATGGATGGTGGTGTTGTCCATATGGGCAACAATGATGAATGCGAAATTGCAGGTATAGGTAAATCAAGTTTAGGTTGCATAATGGACTTGTTCGAATTTTGAATGATGTTTGGTATGTACCTGATTTGAAGAAGAATCGCATATCTGTTAGTGCTTTAGAGTCTAAAGGTAGGTTATGGTAAAATGTGAAGCTCTAAAGGTCGTTTCTGGTAGTTCTGAAAGCTGTTAATGTAACTTGTACTTTTTGCTTGGGAGTACATTTACAGGTAATCGCAAAAAGCTGTATTTGGTAAAACAATTTGTGTTGGTGAAGGCCCTGTAGATGTTGCTTCTGGTGGAGTTACTGATAGCCCCAAGGATGTTTGTATGGATACCTCGAGGGTTTGCATTTACGTGCAGGTAGTAAAGGTGAAAAGGTTCTGCACGAGTTGTTGAAGAAACATTTGGTAGAAGACATTATGATGTACAGTATGGAAGTTTGTGTATATTGTATTTCAAGAATGTCTTGTTTGAAACTCCATCCTAGTCAAGGTGGAGTTGGATTGTTAGCTTGAGCATGCTTTGGTATAGGGCACCTTCAGGTGTATGGCGCCTATAAGCATATTTGAAGAGTTGAAGCATGTGACTATGTTTTGGAAAGCTAACATTTATTTGTTCATGTTTGTTATGGTCGGTTCAAATTTGTGAAATCTTCACCAAGGTGGAGAATTGTTGAAAAAGAAAGTATAAAGTTGTTGGTAGCTTCCAAATTTGAATGTGAGTTGGTAAAAGATAATGGAAGCTTCAAGGTATGTCGGCAGGAATAGACAGTGGTTGTGGACGATGGCCGAAGTCAGTGCCAATTTGGTGTTGATTAGCTGAAAATTGTTGAAAATAGGCAGAAAATAACAAGCTGGATCGTGAAGATGATTGGCCAAAAACTTGCTAGAAGATAAGGGGAAAAAAGGTGGTAGAAGAGTTTCCACCGCCTCTTCATGCTATAAAAGGCGAGGTTTCCCCCTTTTCATCATCCTCCAAAATCAATCTCTATTAGTGTTTTTCTAGTTAGGGTTCTTGCCTATGTGTTTGTGAGAGAGAAATAAAAAGGGGAGGGGGAGGGGGAGGAGAGAGGAGAGAGGAGAGAGAGTTGTTGTTCTGTTGTGATATACGCACCATGCATATTTATGGAATCATTTAGACACGTGTGTAACGTCATTGACGTTGTGTAGCTCTCCATTTGTAATTTTTTTGATCCCACTAGTAAAGTTGTTCTCTTTGTCCGAGGACGTAGTCAAATTTCCGAACTACGTAAATTTGTTGTCTTTGGTATTAGTATTTTGCTTTGTAAATTCGCATTTCAATATTTGTAACGCTTTTGCGCGTAACATCATCAACTGTTAACACATGGAGCTGAAAGCTTCTCAATAATCACAGTGTCAATATCTTTTATATTTCAAGGTCTAGACCAGTAATTTGATCTAATCGCTCAGTCATTTCTAAGGTAAAAATGTTCTTCCAATCCCCAACAATCCCAAGTATGAAGAAAGCACTATTGGTTACTCCCGAAAGACTCTCAAAACCTCTATTGTTCACTTCCAAATTCTTAAGTATCTCAATACTACACCTCCATATCACCTTATCTGCTTCTTCATCATTGGCAAAAGGCCTTCTGAGATATTTTCAAGTCCTCTTTTTGTTTTTTCACTTCCTCTCCTGGGTTTCTCCTAGTCCTCATACTTCAAAAACGATTATTTCTCAGGATTCATAGTAGCATTTATGTTTTTATTCATATGGTTTTAGAATTTTATGAAATTATAAGAATTTCCGATGAGGTCTTTAACTTATTCTAGGAACCAAGTCATTCTTACTCTATTTGTAAGCCCAAGGTTGGTCCTGAGAAAAATAAAATTCAAATACATTCTTTTCATAAGGCTTGAAACTTGGATATGCATGCAGGGGCGAATCTACCTTATGGCTATGGGGGGCCCTTAGCTTTTTAAGAAACTCCCCCAGACTAACAATATTTGCAATCTTGCCCCCTTTTGAAATTTTATATTGCCCCCCTTTTATAAATAATGGAATACAAATATACACAAAATTGCAAACCCTTCGCAAATTCGCAAGCCTTTGCAAGTTCACCTCTCCACCTTCTCAATTGCCCAAAACGATTTTGACAAAGATCAATTTTCTCCAATCCCCTCCAATCGCACAAGATGATTTCAATGGAGATCGATATCTCCAATCGCACAATACGATTTCGATTAGACATAGATCGGTTTATGGAGGTAGTCTTACTCTCTCTCTTGCTTGTTTGCTCCTCATTGACATTCTTCAGTCTTCACAGTAGCCTGTTTCAACTAAGCAATTAGAAGGTAACATTCTTAATATTACCAGTTGCAGCTGCCAGTGTTGAGACAACTTTTTATGCTATGAAGATTATCAAGAATTAATTACGTAATCAGATGGGAGATCAATGGAGGCAGATAGTTTGATTATATGTTGAGAAAGATACATTTAATGGAATCAATGATGAGGTGATTATACAACATTACTAGAATATGAGAACTCGCATAGAGTTCTACTAAAATCCAATGTGCAACACCTTTGACACATAAAATATGTTACTCTTGTACTACTTTTGAAACTTTGTTTTAATCATATTTATCTATTTATTTTAAGAATTAAATTATCTGTGATATAATTTTTTTGCCCCACTTTGTCTGCAATCCTGACTCCGCTCCTGCATGCACATTGGCAGGGACGACATTGTGTGAGCACAGGCAACTACAACTTTGAGCTGTTATTGTCATTTTTTCTTGATGCAGAGGCCCCGGTAGAAAGATTTGTACCGATCTGCCAACCTAATATTCATCCCCTTTAATTAGCGTTTGTTAATCAATCACTAACCATAAGTCCTAACCATTAAATAAGAATGAAGTATAAGAAAAGAAAAACCCTTGTTGAATAAAACATATTGGATGCAACTAAATATTCTATCATTATGAGCAATGTAAGCTACCAGTCTCTTTCATCTACTCATTCTACGGGATTTCACTCATTATGTGCTTCAAGTACAAAATTAACAACCTAACAAAATCATCTTACCAGCATGAATCATGCGCCGCTTGATACACAAGCTATTCTATAAGATAAGCACGATGAAGATGCTAACCATATCAATAAAATATTTCCAGTTGGTTCGAAACAGAGTAGTGTAGAGCAGAGGAAAAAAAAGAAGCACGAAGATTGAACACGTCATACCAATCACTGACTTCTGGTTTCCTTTCCCATTTTCACTTAGAACTAGAAACTGGTTCAACTTGGTAGGGAAGAAGACTTAAAGATGCATGATTAAGTAAACTTACATCAATAATAGCTTTATTTATTATGAGGTCTAATCTTTCTTGACAGAGTTGCATCCTTCTTGTTTTTTCCCTTGAAGTTTTGTTTTCTTCTTTTTTTAATTAGTATTAATGGTTGGTGCTTGATGTTGATTCATAATAAACATTATTAAAAGGAGTATTATGAAGGTGGTTGTTTAGATGTCCTTAGTTTAGTTCAAGAACTTCCTTTTTCTTTTCTTTACATTTCTATAATTGAAATCTTTTGGTTGGATGCAATAAGTCTAATATGTTGATATGAAGTCCTACTAGACAAGCATATCTTTAGAATCTTTGTTAGGCAAATCCATATAGCAAACAGGTTTTTGTCAAGTGAATTTATATTTAAATATATGTATATGCATTAACCCTGTGAAACAAAGCACAGGGAAAAGCAAAATATAAATACATGAGCGGCACATAAGCGAGCAATTACATTTTACAGTCTAGTTCAGATCCTCAAGTTTTGAGTGAGTAATTCGATCCAATTGCTCAGTCAGTCTGATGTAAAATGTTTCTTCGAATCCCTGACAGTCCCATGTCTGAAAAAAGCACTGTGAGCTACTCCACCCCAAGGCTCGGCACCCTTTTATTCACCTCCAAAATTTTAAGCCTCTCAATGCTACACCTTATCATCCTCTTCATCATTCACAAAAGGTCTCCCAAGAAATGAACCTAACTTTTTCAGTTCGTCCCTTGGGGTTCTCTTTAAGTCCTCATATTTCAAGAACAATATCTTCTCAGGCTGCCTTTAGCTCTCTGCTCCAGTACTCCAAAACATGGATTCCATGCAAAATCTCGTGATTGCTTCCTCTATGGGAAATGGACCTTGACCATGTGATCTACTTAAATTCATGAAATGCCACTATGAAACAAAAGTATCCTTTGGGTTTCTGGTGATATAAACCCTCTTGCACATAGACTTTTTGATGGATTCAGGTAGTACCTTATATACCAAGTGACTAGAAAATAATCTCGGAGAAGGGATGCAAGACAGATCAGGAGTTGGGGTTTTTATGTAAATCTGACACTCTAATGTTTGTATAAGAGCATGGGGTAGGGTTTACTGCTTTTTGTTAACTTTATATTAGTTGGGCTGTCTTAGGGATACCTGAAAGGGATTTCGAATAATACCCTGTTAGGCCAATTTCTCTTTAGTTTTTTTGTATGATAATGTCTCGCCATATAACTAAATTTTTATGGAAGTGATTTAGGACGCTCTTTTAACAGGCACACTTGCTTTCGTCCAGTGCGGTAGAGCTGATTAAAGAATATGATAAAATATAAGAAAATGCTAGCAGACCCAAGCTAGTGTGAATGCTCTAACAAAGATATATAGAAACTTTTTGTTATTAAATAATAATGACTCCCAACCTTTTATTACAAATAACAGATGTTTTCTCATATACAACAATGCATTCTCTGATTTATCGCTGGATACATCATCAACTGTCAACAGATAAAGTTGAAAATTTCTAGATACAGAGATTATCAATAATATGTTTTATATTTCAAAGTCTAGACCAGAACCCTTGAGTTTTGAATTAGTAATTCGATCTAATCGCTCGCTCATCTCTGCTGTAAAAGTGTTCTTCCAGTCCCCAACAACCCCAAGTCTGAAAAAAGCACTGTTGGCTATCCCAGAAGCTAGCTCAACGCCATTTTTATTCACTTCCAAATTCTTAAGTCTCTCAATGCTACACCTCCACAACAACTTATCTGCCTCGTAATCATTGACAAAAGGCCTTCCAAGAAATGAAGCTAACCTTTTCACTTCCTCTCTTGGGTTTCTCTTCAACTCCTCATACTTCAAGAACAATATCTTTTCAGGTTGTCGTAAACTCTCCTTCCAATACCCCAAAACATGATCAAAGAATGGTCCAAAGAGATGAATTCCATTACAAAAACTCTCAAAAGCTTCTTCTATTGGAAATAAAGGGCCTTGATCATCTGACCTAAATGTGTTAATGAAGTGCCATGTTGAAACAAAAGTATCCTTTGGGTTTCTTGTTATATAAACCATCTTGCACTTGGACTTCTTGATGGACTCGGGTAATAGCTTATATAACAAATGACTAGCAAATATTCTTGGAGAGGGCATAGATGAAAAATCAGGAGTTGGAGTTTTGGTATAAATCTGGCCCTCTAATGTTTTGACAAGAACATGCGGAAGGTGTTTTGTTAGAGGATCATCATCACCATCGTCCACATCACGAGAATTACGGATGATGCTTGAAACAAGGGCCTTCAGCCAAGTAGTGCCAGTCTTGAGGGAGGAAGCTATGATAACATCGTCATCCTGTGCTTCAAAGTGTGACCTTAAGGCAATGGTAGCTTCAAGGTGAGCTGGGACCATCCACTGATTTTCCCATTGGTAGAGATCAAAGTCTCTCCACCAATTCACTTTAGGAATATGAGATAGCAAGTTTGCTATGTACTGAGAATTGGATGTTGCATGGAAGAGTGTTTTTGCGTTTGCCATGGAGATTTGTGATTAATGGAGGTGGTATATTCAAGTGCTTATATAGACTGACATGTGTTGACCCAACCTGCCAGCCAAATATAAGCTTACGTGATTGTGGAGTGAAATCTTTCATGAGGGTTACATGCTATCATTTTCTTCCTGTTAATTTTTATTCAGTGGTTGGTGGTTGGCGTTTATTTGTTAATAAATGGCAATTCATATAATTGAACTCTCAACTTTGGATGCACGTACTGGACAACATATATTTAAAATCTCTGTGAAGAATGGTTCTGTTTCACGTTGTCCATCCCAGTTGTTATTTATATTTTGCAATTTATTTCCATCAATATAAATTACTCTACTGATGTTATAACCTTGCGTGTGTATGGATGCAGGATCTGTAATGATTGGATAATCTCAAGTGCACTTTGCTGCTCTAGATAAACTGTATATGTAGAGGCATCTTTGAACAGAACCACCTAAGCACACTACAGATGGTGAACTCAGACCCAGAGGCACTACCGGCCGTATTACCACAACACTCTCTGGTAAGAATACACGTATGTACTATCAGTTTTACAACCCATTAAAAAAGAAGTATATCCAATGCAATCAACACAGGTATCTTTTAGTAAAAGAGGTTATCCATGTTGAATTGAAAAAGTTTAGTAAACTGATAGCTGGTGAAAAGGCAGACCATTACGGATTAAGTTTCATTGTCAAATAAACATTAGATATATGCTAAGAGTTTCCGATGAGGTCTTTAACTTATTCTAGGAACCAAGTCATTCTGACTCTATTTTTGTGAGCCCAGGGCCGGCCCTGAGAAAAGGAAAAGTCACATACATTCTTTTCATAAGGCTTGAAACTTGGACATGCACGTTGGCAGGGACAGCCCTGTGTGAGCCACAGACGACTTTGAGCTGTTATTGTCATTTTCTCTTGGTGCAGAGGCCCGAGTAGGAAGATTTGTATGGATCTGCCAACCTAATATTCATCCCCTTAATAAGCGTTTGTTAATCAATCAACAGCCTCAACTCCTAACCATTAAATAAGAATGAAGTATAAGAAAAGAAAAACCCTAGTTGAATTAGAAATATACTACTAAAAGGAATAAAAGATATTGGATGCAACTAAGTGAATATTTTATATCATTATGAGCAATGTAAGCTACCAGTCTCTTTCATCTACTCATTCTACTCGATTTCACACGTTATGTGCTTCAAGTAGAAAATTAACAACCTAACAAAATCCCCTTATCAGCACGAATCATGCGCTGCATGATACACAAGTTATTCTTAGAAGGTGCACATAATGAAGATGCTAACCATATCAATCAAATATTTGTTTGCTTATAATAATCCTCACACTTATCCTCCTCATCTAATAATGTTTGTTTATATTGGTGTGGAAGTGTGGGATGATTAAACAAAGGCATGTATGCTAAAACAATTTCATTAAAGTGATTGAAGTTGATTAGGGGGTTTCATAATGTAAACAATGAGAATAATGAGGGTTTGTCAACTTCAAAGTGATGAAATCAGGGTTCGGTGATCATTTATTTTTCATTTTGTTGTTTTGGTGAGGATACACAAAATGGACCCAATATGATTTGGAGTTTAAGATTTTACACCATTGATCTTGACTGGAAATTTAATTTGGTTAAAGTGAAATGCGATCCAAAATCCCACCGGGAGGAAGGGGCAACTATGAGATGTCATACCTTTATTACTATTCAAAAAACTTGATGTACAATCTATTGGGGGTACGTTATGATTTTACTCGATATAAAAGTAAAACTCAAAGGACATACATTAATACTTAGCCAAAAACTAATAAAAAACTGAAACGATCATGTAGCTTTACCAAACTCACAATTCTCCACTACCAAGTCCGTTGTAAACCAGCTCTTCCAAAATAAATCCCGAAACACTAAAAGCTTTATTTTTCCTAGCACAACGAGCAACACGCCAGAACCCTGCCCAACCCGCAATTGCAGGCACTACCACAGCAGAAAATGGTCTTTCCACCGAGCAAATCCAACTAAATCTGAGCTCGAAACACCATCTTGATCACTGCCAAATTCCGGCGTATAAATCTGCATGATAGACAACATACAAGTCAGAGTCCACATCAGCAATGCCACAGTGGAATACCACGTCAACAGAAAACACAAAGTGTAACAAGATGATTAGTTGTGTTCTTACATTCTGTTATATGGAACTGTAACTAGTTAGAGTCTGTTAGTTAGAAACCACAATGTACATTGATTTGCTATTATAAATAGAATGTCTATGGTCTTCTCTCATTGATTGAGAAGACAAATATTCATTTCCTAATATAATTATATCATGGTATCAGAGCTTTTGAAGCTCCTCTTCTTTTTTTCCTTCCTTCCTTGAGCGATTGTTATTGCAATTCCTTTGAAGCTTTTCATCTTCTTCTAGATCTCTCAATTCATATCAGAACTCTATTATATCTTCTACTCCTTTTCAAGTCTTGAATCATACTCTGCCAGTTAAACTGGACAGAACTAATTACATAATTTGGAAGTCACAAATCGAGAACGTCATCTTTGCAAATGGTTTTGAGGACTTTATTGAGAGAATCTTAGTTTGCCCAACGAAAGAACTAAGTCCAGGGGTTCCTAACCCTGTTTTTGTCACTTGGAGAAGACAAGATCAAACAATATTGAGTTGGATTTATGCCTCTCTTACACCAGCCATAATGGCTTAAATCATTGGTCATACCACTTCTTTCTCGGCCTGGAAGGCCTTAGAACAGATTTTGTCATCGTCTTCTACGGCTCGAATTATGCAACTACGAATGGATTTACAATCTACCAAGAAAGATCCATGATTGATTACATAATGAAAATTAAAAGTGCAGCAAATAATTTGGCTGCCATTTGTGAAATGGTTTCAGAACAAGATCAAGATCAAATTATGGATCTTTTTAGTGGTTTAGGCACTGAATACAATGTTGTAGTTACAGCAATTAATGTCCGAGATTATCAGATCTCGCTTGAATCAATGCACAACGTGCTTTTGGCTTTTGAAAGTCGATTTGAGCAACAAAGCTCTATGGATAATATTCCACCTATTTCAGCAAACTTTGCTAACTCTAGGCCTAAACATGGTGGTGGTCAGAGTTCTGGTCGAGGTTATGGCTATGGTAGAGGCCGAAACCACATTTATGGTGGTCAGTCCAATAGGGGACGTGGTCGTGGAAGGGGCTATGCCTCCAATAATCAGCATTATAGGCAATACATTGGCAATCAATATGGCAATAATCATGGCCAGCAAAGTGGTCATTACAGTCATCAGCACAATAGGCAATCCAATGACAGGCCACAGTGTCAATTAAGTAACAAATATGGGCATGTTGCTCTTGCTTGTTACCATAGGTTTGATATAAACTTTCAACATTTTCAACTGGTTCATCAAATATTGTGTCTTCACCTGGTTCTAAACCTACTATACCAGCCTTGGCAGCAACTTCCAACTTCCCTAACAATGAGGGTTGGTACTTAGATTCGGGAGCAAGTCATCATTTGACTAATGATCAAGCAGGGCTTTCTAACCTTTCTTCATATGTTGGTTCTGACAAAGTTACAGTTGGGAATGATAATTCTCTTCCCATATCTCATGTTGGCTCCCTTATCTTGTCCATCTCATGATTCATCCTCTTCATTACTTCTAAAACAAGTTTTTCATGTACCCTCTTTGTCCACAAATCTTATAAGTGTTGCTAAGCTTTGTGTTGATAATAATGTTTTTATTGAATTCTGGTCCAATCGTTTCTTTGGGAAGGATCCATATTCGAAGAGGGTTCTAGCTCAAGGCAAGCTTGATAATGGCCTATATAAATTTCCTGATGTTCCTGATCATAAGTGTGTTTTTGTGTCCAGTTCCAGTTCTTCTACATCTGTGTCCAAAGTTTCTCATATCTCATCTACTGATTCGAGTGTTTCAACTTCTTCTTGTAATACTAATAATGAACATTTGTGGCATTCTAAACTGGGCCATCCATCATTTGATGTTGTACGTCATGTAATGCAATTTTGTAATGTGCCTTTCAATAAAACTCATTCTTCTATTTGTTCTTCTTGCCAACTTGCAAAAAGTCATAGTTTACCAACATCTTTGTCTTCTTTTCATGCTTCTAGTCCATTGGAACTTATACATACTGACATCTGGGGTCCTACCTTTGTTAAATCCACTGCTGGCGCGCGATTCTTTCTATTGTTTGTCGATGATTTTTCCAGATTTACTTGGTTCTTCCCACTTCATTCTAAAGATCAGGCCTTGTCTATGTTCAAAGTCTTTAAACATAGAGTTGAGAAACAGTTTAACACTTCTATCAAATGTATTCAGTCTGATAATGGGGGTGAATTTAAAGTTTTTCAATCTTTTCTCCTAGAGTCTGGTATTGGGCATCGCTTCTCTTGTCCACATACTTAGTCACAAAATGACTGCGTCGAGCGCAAACACAGACATGTTGTTTAAACAGGTTTAGTAATGTTAGCTCATGCTCATATGCCATTCAAATATTGGAAATATGCCTTTCAAGTTGTTGTGTTTCTCATTAATAGATTACCTACTAAGGTCCTTCATTACCAATCCCCTTATCAATCACCGTTCCATTGTATACCAGACTATCGAGCCTTACATGTTTTTTGGTTAACTTTGCTTTCCCTTCATCCGTCCTTGTAATCAATATAAACTTCAATTTCGTTCTATGGCATGTGTATTTATGGGTTATAGCATGGATCATAAAGGGTTCTTATGCTTAGATCAAATGTCTGGTCGAATTTATATTTCTCCTAACACTACAAGAAAACTGTATTTTAGCAACGGTCGTCAAAGGTATACAGCGACGGTTATGACTGTCGCCAAATATAACAGCGACGGTTTAAAACCGTCGCTAATAAAGGCGTCACTAGGTCATTCAGCGACGGTTTTAAGCAACCGCTGGCATAACCGTCGCTAAATACTATATAGCGACGGTTAATGTAGCACAATTAGCGACGGTTATAAACCGTCGACAAAATTTGATGAACAATCCAACTTTTTGCCTTTTAGCGACGATTTGCAATCGCCGCTAAATTCCCTTTGATAATTCAAATTTTTTTACCATATAAAAATCACATTTTTCAACCTGTAGTGTTTTCTTTTCATTGGGTGCAGATAATCTATCCAACATATGCACTACAACTTTTAGACTCAAATCAAAAATCAAATATAAACAACGACACTAAACTAAACTCATATGATACCATCATCATACATTAAGAGAAACTTTAATTTCATTTCAAAATCAATATTATACATGGTCCAGAAGAAAATTACAAATTAAAATTGTTACAAATTGTCAATGCTTACATCTAACAATGAGAGGAGAATGATCCACTTGCTTCTTTGCTTGAAGAACAGACTGAGACATCTTCGTCCAAGGAATCAGTGACACACCCATCAGCTCTGCTTGTGCTACTTGTGTCATCATAACTCCAACTGTTGAGAATGCAGCTCTCTAGGCCATCATATGTCTTAATCCCTGAGAGAATTAGATCAAGACTGTCATGTCATTGCAAACATTATAAATATGAAGAAACAATAAAGAACCAGATGAGTTGATACTATGTCTATGGTCTCCACTAGATAACACCATGCTTTTCTTAACTGTCTATCCTCCAGCTCTTCTCACAGTACTGGTTGTAGACTTTTGGGGGATCTCTGTACCCCAGTCATCCCATCCTTTGAATGATGAGTCCTCACTTTTAGTTTCTTCTCGACGATTTCCAGCATCACCAGTGTTATATCCACTTGCTGCTTGATGAGCAGTACTGATGCTATATCCGCTTGCTCCTTGATAAGCATCACCAGTGCCATATCCAGTGCTATATCCACTTGCTCCTTGCCGAGCACCACCAGTTCCCTATCTACTACTATATCCACTTGGTCCTTCACGAGCATCATCTGTGCCATATCCAGTGCTATAGCCACTTGGTCCTTCACGAGCATCACCAGTGCCATATCCAATGTCATATCCACTTGCTCCTTGATGAGCATCACCAATGGCATATTCATTAAAACCTTAACAATATTCGATCTCCCCCTTCCAGTCAACTCCATCTCTTGTAATTTCATAAACAAAAACACACCCAAACCTTCAAAATAATCAAAACCCATGAACATAAACATAACCAGAAAGATCTTAACATCAGGTTTTTCTGGCCAAATACCAGTCAAACTGTCAATAGTTGGGCGACAAGGAAGGAGGAGATGTTCAATCCAGCTATTATGCTCTTGCTCCTCCAGTGGTTCATCACATGGGAGTCCATTGTTGTCATAGACTGGCTTTTTTTTTTGGGACTAGTTTGGTATCGGTTTCCTTCTCTTTATCCTTGGGCAGGAGTTCAAATAAGGCTTTAAGAGATTCTCCAACGACATCCATGGTTTGTTTTGGAATCCCAGACTCAATAAGCTGAAAGGCAGTTAGAAGATAAGGTTAGGCCCTCTCATTGCATAAATGAAAGGGTCAACTCAATGACTAATCAAACTCACCATTAGTAACATTATTTCTGGATGCAAAGAACCAACTCTAGTGTGTGCTGAGAGTTTCTTTCAACATGCAGAGAACAACTAAAGAGAGATGATGAGAAATAACTCCATAAAATATTGTCAATTACGAGTAACGTATAAGAATAAAACAAAAGGGAGTCACTGTACCAGTCACTCCATGCCTTAGTCCACATCGCCGGCTTGTAAGGTTTGTTTCGAGTGAAATTATCACAGTAAATCCACTGCATGCATTGATCTGTCTCTGAATTACAATTAAACATATTCATAACCTTAATATCTTAGCCACTTTCCTATACAATTTTCGTTCACTTCTATATTAACTTATCAAATAACACAAAACTCCCACGAGCTCAAGAACACCAGAACAAGCAGGAGCTGTGTTTCTAAATGCAAGAAGGCTTACCACCGAATATGGGGCATCATCTTCATTACACATTACCCATGGGACTCCAATATCCATGCCAATAGCCATCCTTGCTGCCAAAATCCACATATGCATGACCAGCCGGTCTGAACGCCTTACTCTCACGCCTATATTCATTCTCAATCTGCAGTAACAAAATTGAACGTAAGTTATGGGAAACTAGGTTCACTTCATTTCATACACTCCAATCAGCAAATAATTTAATACACATTACAAATCACAAGTACCAAGTAATTTGGGAAACGCCATGTTTTTACAGTGAATCGACTTCTGGTTCAAGGGCAAGAAGCAATGAACTAACAACCGTACCTGAGACATGATACTCGGGCCACCCTGAGATTGAACAACTTTTCTCTTTTCATTATTCCCACAATCTTCTCTGTGAACCCTTGCATTGCCATCTAAAACACCAAATATATACTCTGAGAAAATAAAAATACATAAATCAAGTGCACGTAAATAAAATAGAAATTGCTCTATTGCTTTTTTCATTTCTATTTTTGTGTGTAGCTTGGCATAATTACTTGAGAAGGAAAATAGAAAAAAAAATTAGAAATTGGAGGAGACAGTGACCTTGAAAGGCACATTATCTGTTCTGAAACTGATTCCTGGAACATACTTCAACCAAACAGAAAATCCTCTGCAGAAAATGAAAAACACATTAACATGGATCCAGGTTTCGTTCTGTTGAATTCTTAATAAACTAATGCCATAAATATATCAGAATCAATTTTGTGAGGAAAAACAATAGTTCATCTCAAACAGTTTTGATTCTAAAAAGAAAAACATTTTAGAAAAAAACACTTAAATCCCTCTTAAATTAAGCACTTACACTACAAATTGGCAAATGAATTGCTTCAAATCTCACTCTTTGACTTTCTTAGCCATATTTCTCCTTGACTTCCTTCTCCACTTTCTTTATTCTATTAGAGAAAGGTCACAGCCCCTGAAAAACAAACCAAACTCAAGTGAATCAGAAACCCTAGAAATTAGTGATGAACAATAATCCCTCAAACAAAAAAAAAAGACTAGCACATACATAGGTTTTGAGGAGATCGATATCGTCCCATCGAGTAGGCAAGGCTTCTCGTTGATGATATCGATATCATCAGGCTCAGGCACCATGATTCAAATGGGGATGGGGAAGAAGAAGAAATCGAAGGGTTTGCGAAAAAGAACATACCTCTGATTTGATTTCACAGGTAGCAGCAGTAGATCGATCGATCGATCATACACTCGTCTTTCTCTTTGTGTCGATCCTCCTTCTCTCAGTCCATGGCTCTCTGAGTCGATCGGACAGCAACAACAACAAGCTAACAACAACAACAAGAAACCCCAAGTCGAAACAACCAGCCCAGATCGACTTTTCTCCTCTTCTTTATTCTTCTCTTCAATTCTCTTTCTACTCTTCTGTTCTATACATTCTTTGTTTCTTTCTTCTGTCTATTTAGATCATAAAAAGGAAAAAGAAACCCCAACTGTAATGCTATTTGCACCCAACGAGATGCTTTAAGCAAAAATGATGTTTTATTTATAACAACGGTAAAAACCGTCGCAAATAACTAATAACCATCGTCAAACAATATTATTTTGCGGCAGTTGAACAACCGTCCTTAAATAAAGTATTTAGCGACGGTTTGAACAACCGTCCTTAAATAAAGTATTTAGCGACGGTTTTTTCAAACCGTCGTTACATAACAGCCGCTAAAATGCTAATTTCTTGTAGTGTAATGTGGTCTTTGATGAGTCTAAATTTCCTATGCAAGCTTCTCCATTCTCATCTCCATCCACTTCACCTTCCACTAACCTGCCTACTGTTAATTCTTCTTGTGTTCCAACTCCTAGCACTCCTTCCACTCCTCATTCTTTACCCATTGTTGCTCCTTCTCTTGCTTCTGCACCTGCCACCCATTCACCCTCACCACTTGTTTCATCTCCAAGTCCTACTACATCTACTGTTCCCATGTCACTGCCAACTGTGCCAATGCCATCACCCTCTATTCCCTCTCGCATGATAACTCGTTTTATGGTTGGTATTTCAAAAAGGAAACCAGTCCTTGATTTATCTGCTATATCAAAATCTCTGAGCCAACTACATTGCATCAAGCTATCAAAGATCCTTACTGGATTCATGCTATGGAACTTGAAATTTCTGCTCTGCATAAGAATTCTACTTGGGTGTTAGTGGATCCACCTGATGGTGTTAATGTCATTGGCTGTAAGTGGGTTTACAAACTAAATTACAAGCCTGATGGAACCATTGAAAGATATAAAGCTCGCCTCGTTGCCAAAGGTTTCAATCAAACTTACGGTTTGGATTATTTTGAGACATTTAGTCTAGTGGTCAAGGCTGCTACAATACGGATTGTTCTAACAATTGAAGTAAGTTTTCAGTGGGACATTCGTCAACTTGATGTCCATAACGCATTCTTGAATGGTGACCTTACAGAGGATTTTTTATGGCTCAACCTTCTGGCTTCTTGGACAAACAATTCCCTACTAAAGTTTGCAAATTGCAGAAATCAGTGTATGGTCTCAAGCAATCTCCTCATGCTTGGTTTTCTAAGCTCAATTGTGCTCTTATGCGTTGGGGATTCCAAGCTTCGCGAACTGATAGCTCCACGTTTGTCAAATTTGATAAGCATTCTACCCTTATCATTCTGATCTATGTTGATGATATTATTGTTACAGGGAGTTCTCCTTGTCACATTTCTGCTCTTATTGCTCAGCTACACTCAGTGTTTGTTCTGCGTGACTTGGGGCCCTTGTCCTAGTTTTTAGGCATTGAAGACACTCGATGCAATGGTGTTTTTCACCTAAGTCAGACTAAGATTCTTTCAGACCTCCTCCAACGAGCTGCCATGGTTGATTGTAAATCTTCCCCAACACCAGGTGCTATTGGCAAGCCCATGTCACAATATGATGGCACTCTTTTACTGGATGTCACTACATATCGTAGCATTGTTGGTGCCCTTCAGTATGCTTCCATGACCGGACCAGACATTGATTCACCATGTATAAAGCCTGTCAGTTCATGCACATGCCAACCATGGCTCATTGGTTGGTTGTTAAGCGCATCTTGCGTTATCTAAAGGGGTATGTTCATGATGGTTTACTTATACAACCTGCTCGGGACCTTGCAATTGAGGCCTTCTCGGATGCTGACTGGGGATCTCATCCTGATGATCGACGTAGCTCTAGTGGCTATTTGATCTACTTAGGTGGCAATTTGGTGTCTTGGTCTACTACCAAACAGCGAGTAGTCTCCAGAAGCAGTGTTGAGTCTGAGTATTGTGGCCTTGTTATTGCCACTTCTGAGATCATTTGGATTCAAGCATTATTGAAGGAATTATGTATCTATGTTCCCAGGCCTCTTGTTCTCTGGTATGACAATGTTAGTGCATATTATCTTGCCAAGAATCTTGTCTTTCATGCTAGGACAAAGCACATTGAAATTGATCTTGATTTTATCAGAGATCTTGTCCTTTGAGGTGCATTGCTACTCCAATTTGTTACCACTGCTGAGCAGCCTGGAGATCTTCTAACCAAGCATTTGACGAGTGCAAGGTTTGCTTATCTCAAATCGCACCTTGGCCTTGTTCCATGCCCCTTGCACTTGCGCGAGGGGGGGGGGGTGATAGACAACATACAAGTCAGAGTCCACATCAGCAATGCCACAGTGGAATACCACGTCAACAGAAAACACAAGTAACAAGATGATTAGTTGTGTTCTTACATTCTGTTATATTGAACTGTAATTAGTTAGAGTTTGTTAGTTAGAAACCACAATGTACATTGATTTGCTATTATAAATAGAATTCTATGCCTTGCTCTCATTGATTGAGAAGACAGAGATTCATTTCCTAATAGAATTCTATCACTACAGCCAGTGAAGACTACAAAAAACCAACACCAAAGTGATGTATATATATATGGTTCAAGTATAAATCTGCAACCAATGAAGACGAAGAAACCACCTAATAACCTGTAACACTCTGTTTTTCAAAGTAACACTCTGCTTATAAATTTCCCAAACCATTCAGCCAATGCGCATATTTTATACAGCCACAACCTGCTAAAAACAATAGAACAGTATAATACTTTGTATTCCTACTCAATTGTCGCTGCAGATGTAGCTGCCATCATGTCTCCATCCTTCACTGAAGCATACTCAAACTCCCGCAAATCTGATGTATTAAGTATAAACCCCGGATTATAATAAAATACCCCTTCCAGACTATAAGCAACGCCAAAAGCACCCGAGAAAAACATATGTAGAAACATGAACATCCTCTAATGTAAGTCGTGTGCTTCTTGTCAAGAATAACCAAAGACTTGGCTCTATCAGGCTGATTAACAACTTCAAAATTTCTTGAAATCCCATCTCTTTGAGCTTGCTTAGCCAGCCAATCCGCCACCGCGTTCGATTCGCAAAAAATTTGAATACAATAAACCTCCAATATGCTTGCCAGGTTATCAATATATCTCCAATCATTTTCAAAAAACCACGGAATCTTAAATCTCTTTTAGAACCAGTTATAGATCAGGTTAGATTCCGTCTGAATAATCGCAACCCTTCTAATAAAGCCCTCACCTCTGCTATATTATTTGAGCCCATGCCAAAATAAATATGTTTAGCACTCAGGCAATCACCCCTATCATTCCTTACGACTATTCCTCCCATAGTCTTGAACCATCGACATTAAGAGCAACAAATTATGTTGGAGGGAACTTCCAATAAATCACCTGATAAAGGCACCTTGTTCTGCAACACCAATTCTGGCAACAAAATGGCTAATCTAGCACAGCTAACCTTGCTAGGGATTTTATATATAACGTTGCAAAGGCTTATAGGGCATAAATCTGAGAAAAGATTAGGGTTCTCAATTTTGGGAATGAGCGCAACCAAATTAGCAGAAAATGCATTGGAAAGTGTGACACTAGAGGCGATTTGGGTTTTAGTTAGGGGCAGGCTGGGTAGTTTTTTTATTTCCTAGTTGATTTCTAATCTCAATCGTCCCTTGGATTTGGGAATAGATCTTAGTCTTTAGTTTTGGCTACTACGTTAGGTTTCTCCCATGGCAGCTGCGATGGCGGCCAAGGGAGATCCTCCCTTGGCTATCCAAGAGGAAGGGGAGCGGCCTAGACGAAGTTTTATGCAAGTTCTTGGGGTGGAAATCAAGGATATCATGGAAGAAAAGCCAACTGATTTGACAAGTTTTAGGAAGGATGGGCGATCCAGTTTTAAGGTTATCGGATTTAGATGTTTCAAGGGGTGAAACCCATGTTTCAAATCACATGGTGGTGCTGAAGTTTTCAAGTATTCGTCCATCTCTTGACGCGATTAGAGATTCAATCCATCAATTTTAGGGAATCTCGGGCGAATTCATTATGGGTCTTTTAGATCAACGACATTGTCTTGTTTATTAGCAATCAGATGTTGAAGTAAAAAAGGTATTATACAATGACTCTTTCACTAAACAGGGGGTAAGATACAAGATCTTCCATCGGCATCCTGGATTTAGCCTACGAGCTGATCCAGAATTGGCTCCGGTGTGGGTTGAACTATCAAATCTTTCCCTCGCATTCTATTTAACCGAAATCATGAAGGCGATTTGGAATTTTTTAGGGATTGATGATGGAACGAGATATTTTTCTCATCCAAGGGTTGCACGTATGTGTGTAGAGATGGATGTCACTAAACATTTACCACCCAGGATTTGGATTGAAAGCCCGAAAAAAGGTGGGTATTGGCAAAAACTTGATTACCCTGGTTTCAAATATTGCGAACACTGTTCTTTAATAAGACACGAAAGATATGTTTGTAGGAAACTCTTAGGCGCTAAGAAGAGTAATCAAGGTAAGGAGGGAGATAAACTGAAGGTGGATAATATTCAAAAAAAGGCGAAACAAGCTCAAGGTGTGGTAAAACAAGCTTATGTCAGGGTCACTAAAAAATTGAAAGAAGCGAAAGAAGGCATTGGCACAAGTAGAGCGAAGGATAGCCGAGGAATAAAAATTTTGAGTGCTATAGAAGGAGGAGGAAGGAAATCTTGGGGCAGCGAGTCAAGACTACTAAATTTGTTGAACAAATACGCCGCATTGGTTGAAGCTCATATGGAGGACGACCCTACAGAGGATGAAGTTGAATCAGTTCAAAACCTGGACATTCAACGTGTTGATTTTAATGAGAAAGTGGAACATGGTAAAGCAATTGGGGAGGATGAAATGGGTCATGCATAAACTGATCAGGAAGGATTGGCGAAAGCCGGATACACAATGAGTGAAACAGAGAGAACACTTCTCTCAACAGAAAATTCTGAAGCAAAAATAGAATCTCAAAACTCAGGCCCTGCTCCATTATGGATTGTCACATTTGATGGGGATAGTAGCTCAGATTCCCTACAGGTGGATGATGATTCAAATGAAATAGTTTTTTACATTGAATCGAATAGACTCGAAGAATAAGGATTAGGAAACGTATCAGGTGGTGCTCAAACGATGGGAGTGGATAGCGGATGTGTTGAACATGTGATGAAGGTGACTCCTAGTAGAACTAAAATGGGTTCTCATGGTGATTATAGGGATGCTGAAAGAGTTGTGATTCCTAGTAGAACTGAAATAGGTCCTGGTGGTGATAATAGAGATGTTGAAAGTATTGTGTATCCTAGTAGTATGAAATTATTATTGATAGTGGACATGGTGGTGCTAGACATGCTGTGAAGAAGACTCCTACTCGAATTGTGAATGGTGATAATGGTGGCGTTGACGGCAGTAAGAATGAGATTGTTGTCAGTCATATTGGGGGTGTTGAACAAACCTAAAAAGAGACTTCTAGTAGAACTGACATTAGCTCTTAAGTGATAATGGTAGTTGATGATACATAAAAACAGTCACACCCTTGAGCTGTACACGTATCATGATGATCTCGAGGAACTACGGGTTCAAGCAACACCCAATACTGATCCAGCCCACTAGGCGAGCTCAGACTCTCATAGCATGCTAGGCCCACACGTCTCACAGCTATCCACGATACCCGTAAACCCTTTTCAGGCAAGTATCTCGAGGATCTACTTCGAACGGGCAACCACAACTACTCTTTGCTTCCAATTAAGAAGCAAACACCAAAGTATCTTCCACACAGGAAAACTTCTTTCGATGGAATGCCCTCGGATTGGGAACTATCTCCCATGTATCTAGGAGCACGGAGCTAACATGGAACATCCCTCCTACAACACGACTCCTAATTAGATAGGGATCTCCACGAAGATTTCCTCTCTAATCTACGCCTATGATGGCATGGTTAACCCAGGATTCCTTGCACTATAAATAAGACATTAGGTTTGTCACGCTCCAATTTTTGAACAACATAAATAAATAAATTGTCCAAAAACCAAGGCATGACAGGAACACATTAAATGGTACAGTCATAAGGCAGAAAACAACTAATAAGCTTCCTCAATATTCTTCCTTTAAAAATGAGGTCCACAACGAATAAATGAAAATTTTCAATAATAAATTCCCCAAATAAATATCTGACAAAACTGAGCATTTATATCTAAACCCTACATCTAATTACCTAGGAATAATAATAAAGATCTAAAAAGAATAAAACGTGTCGACTACTCAGCTATCGCCACGCAGCTACTATCCTTCCTTACGCTCTAATTAACCCTGATGGTTCTCTGGGGCTACGCTCATTAAAAACGCACCCAAATTTGTAAAACAATACAAAATTTGGGTCAGTATAATCATACTGGTGTGAGCAAACTTACAAATCAAGACAATTAAATATAAAAAGACAAAATGCAAATTTTACCTTAAGGAAGACAGGTAGTTCTCATTCGAGATTCAAATGAGCTGTTAGTTTCTTCCATCAAGGCTAACCTAGTACAAACTAAAATAATCTATACACAATTTCATGGCATGCTCAATTCAATGGTTTTATTTAATTATTTATTTTTGTTTTCTAATTATTGGCTTCTTTTCCACAATCGCACTCTCCTCCTGTGCCGAACACACCTCACCCAAGTGTGTCTCCCTTGCCATCGAAGCCACTCGGGGCGTACATAACCCAAGTGGGGTGCCACCTCGAGTATCATGTCATCTCACCCGAAGTTCGATCACTGGCAAGTATTCTTCCTAAATCTACACATACAACCGAACTCACATGGAACGGTGCACCGATATGCAATCAAGTCTGCATACCCATAATTCTATCACACGTATACAAGCAAGTCTGTATACAAAACAATTTCTTTTCTTTTCACATTTTTTTTTCTTTCGGAGTTGTGGAAAAGAGCATAAAAAAATAAATAAATCCTCAAAACTCTTTTATGGTGACGTTTTGTCAACCACAACAAATCAACCACAATGTTCACCCATTCTATTGGGGAAACAAATAACAATTTCATAATTACTAGTCTCAAGTTCTACACTTCACAAATTTCATATCTAATCAACAACTCAACATTTTTAAATTCATACAAAAAAAAAATTTATATATAAGGGAGAAATAATGTAAAAATCAAACACAAGAACCTCATTCCATAATGGGCTAAATGGTGCACCAGCCCATATTGGGAAGATAAAAAAAAACCAACACAGAGATCTCATATATTGTCAACATGTGATTGTCACTAAAACTTGATCCATATCATATATAATGGTTTGATACTTTGATGGCATATGCTCATGCAGTTCCAGGTTTTCAAGTTTGGATGACTTGACTGTAAAGGGATTTTTTTTTATTTTTACCAGGTTGGTGGTCCACTCCGGGGAATGTTTTCATCACTGATGAATAAAACCAACTAACCCACCAATGAAGCTTTTAAACCAGAGTGCTCCTTCTGTTATTGTGTCTGAAACTGATGTAACCCTACCATTGGGAGGACAACTAAACCCACCGAGACTTCTGGTAAATTCCTACTTATAAATAAGGTTTTAAAGTCTGATTGAACAAGCATGAAGTCCAAAGTGTGTCAAATAAAATGGTAGGTCTAGATAAATTTCAACTGTATCTCAAACCAATAACAATGGACTCTATATAGCATTAAAACATAAAGAGCTTTTCTTATTGTCGAGGCTTTGGGCGAGGAAATGAGCGAGGGGAGGGAGGTGGCGGGGTGGGAGCCGTTCACCTCCCTCGAGATGCGTGCAAAAAAATCAACACACGCATCTCGAGGATTTTTAACGGCTTCCACTCCTCCACCTCATTTCCCTCGCTGATTTCCTCGCCCAAAACCTCGACATTTAGAATTTTTCAAACATAAATTATCATCCGAGCCATTCCAAATCATGAGAGCACACTATCGATTTCAACAAATTCTCGCAAAACAATTCATTCTAGTGGCTTTGTAAACCAAGACACACGGTAAAACTTCCAAAATTTGCACATAATTTGATTTCTACAGAAGATTGTTCCTAATAGGAGATTATCCCTTAACTCTTTCTCATTTTCCTAAGCTGAATCAAGTCATCATACTAGAGAATGCTAAGTTATGGAATCATCACACCATGAGACCAAAATTCAAAACATAACCACACATCCTAACAACAAAACTCACAAACCCATTATCACATACAAAAAAAAAAAAAAAACTTTCCCAAGAGATTTAATGTCCCAATCATAATCAGTTTGTTTAGGGAATCATATTAATATTAGGATAAACGTTGAAGAGGGATAGAGTTTAACTCACCAATATTTTTCTTTGCAAGATTCCAAAGTTCTTCTTTCAGTGCCTCCCACTTTTCAACGCAAGTTTTTTTTTTCTTTTGTGTGTGGGCAAAGAGGAAAAACTAGGGTTTATCTTTAAAGGAAGAATTTAGGGTTTCTTTGGCTAAACACACCAATCCTTTATCTCTTACCATACAAAGCCTCAAAGGGTGTCATGCCAATGCTCGATTGGTAACTATTATTGTACGAGAACTCGGCCAACGGTAAGTGATCCTCCCAACTACCACAAAATCCATGATGCAAGCTCGCAACATATCCTCTCAAATCTGATTTACCCGCTCAGTCTGCCCGTCACTCTATGGATGATACATCGTGCTCATAGCCAAGGTAGTACCCATAGCACAATGGAAACTTTCCCAAAATGTTGATGTAAACAATGGATCTCTATCTGAAACAATGGTAATAGGAACCCCATGCAACCTTATCATTTCTCGGATATACATAGCAGCTAACTTATCAGTATTTCGAGATGCACCAATGTGGACAAAATGTGCACACTTAGTCAAACGGTCAACAATAACCCAAATTGACTCATTACCCCTCCGAGATCTAGGTAAACCATCAACAAAATCCATCGAAATGTGTTCCCACTTCCACATGGGTATTTCTAGAGGCTGCAATAAACCAGACGGCCTCTGGTGTTCCGCTTTCACTTGCTGACAAGTGAAACAGTGATAGACATATTCCTCAACATCTCGTTTCATGCCTTTCCACCAAAAACTCTTTTTCAAATCATGATACATCTTCGTACCCCCTGGATGAATAGTAAATTTAAAATGATGAGCCTTGTCCATAATCTCCTTCTTTAATGCCGAAATATCTGTTACGCAAAGTCTACCATGAAATCGCAATCCTCCATCTATGTCAACGGACCAATCAGTAGGGCAGTCATCCAACGTATCAATTATCAAATCATTTATTTTGTTCATGAGAAACGGGTCAGTATGCTGCATGGAAATGACCTAGGTAATCAGGGTAAGTTTCATTGTCAAACTACAAACATAAGTTCCTCTAGTATGTGGAACAGTCAAAACATCATGAGCTGCAATAACGTCGAGAATCTTTCACTCAGGCACCATAAGAGCGGTCAACACACTATACAAATAGGTACTTCAAGCTTTTGTGATCAGTATACAACTCAAATTTCACTCCATACAAATAATGCCTCCATATTTTTAAAGCAAAAACCACTGCTCCTAATTCCAAATCATGCGTGGCATATTGCCTCTCATGTGGCTTTAACTGCCTAGAAGCGTATGAAACTAATTTCTGATCTTGCATCAAAACACATCCCAAACCTGTTCCGCTAGCATCTGTAAACACCACTAACTTCCCGCCACGGGTGGGAATGATTAAAATTGGAGTTGTAGTCAACCTTTGCTTCAACTCTTGAAATGCAGTCTCACAGCCCTTAGTCCATACAAACTTGATATCCTTTCGAGTCAGACTCGTCAAAAGTGCTGCAATCAACGAAAATTTCTCAATAAACCTCCTGTAATATCCAGCCAACCCTAAGAAACTCCGAATTTCACTTGCATTAGTGGGTTGTTTCCATTCCTTCACTGCTGCAACTTTGTCAGGATCGACTGTTATCCCTTCGCTAGAAATCACATGCCCAAGAAATTTCACCTCTTTCTCCCAAAAGTGGCACTTACTAAATTTAGCATACAGTTTATGATATCTTAAAGTCTGCAACACTACTTTCAAATGCTCTCGATGGTCATCCATGTTTCGGGAATATACCATAATATCATCAATGAAAATGACAACAAATTTATCAAGGTACGGACGAAAAATACGGTTCATCAAATCCATAAAGAAAGCATGAGCATTGGTCAATCCAAATGACATGACCGAAAATTCATATAACCCATACCGAGTCCGAAACGCCGTCAGAGGTATGTTCTGCTCTTCAACACCCATCTGATGGTACCCAGTCCTCAATTTCAACTGTGAAAATACAACCACCCCTTTCAACTGATCTAACAAATCATCTATCCGCGGAAGAGGGTACTTATTTTTTATTGTCACCTTATTTAGTTCTCTATGGTTGACACACATCCTCAAAGTATCATCCTTCTTAGAAACAAATATAGCAGGCGCACCCCATGGAGAATTACTTGGTGTATAAATCTAAATATACACACCTTAAAGGATTAACCATAAAGTTACTCACAAATAAGCACATATATATAACTATTATAAAAGCATACGAGAAAATTTTCTTACCCCTTCTGGAGTAATTCCTCTAGTTGGACTTTCATCTCATCCAACTGCTTAGGAGCCAATCGGTATGCAGTTTTTGAAATCGGTGCTGCCCCTGGCAACAAGTCAATTCTAAATTCAACTTTCCTCTTAGGTGGTAAACCAGGAATCTCTTGGAATATATCTACATGATCCTTCACCACCTCAACCACGCTAATATCTTTCTCTGGTATATTCATAGAGTATAGAGTGCTCGTCATTGTGGAGTCCCCACAAGGTTCACAAACATGACTAACTCGCGGCAACCCTGGTGTATCTATCAAAATGATCCTCGCGGCACTAGTAACATAGTATTTACCCAACCAATCCATCTCAAGGATAACATGAAAATTTTCAAAATTCATAACTATCAAATCCACAACAAGTTTTCGACCCATTAAAGAGATCTCAAAATTTCTACAATACTCAGACAATGTGACAGTGTCTCCTATGGGTGTCTCAACACATAAAGGTTTGATAAGTGGCATAATTTTAAGATTTTATTTTTCTACCATTCGCCAAGAAATAAAAGAATGAGAAGCACCAGAATCAAATAATATTGAGTGGTGATGGTACCTTCAACATTCTCTTGCCCTGGTAGAACCGCAAATGCACTTGCTAGAGCTGGTGGGGCCTGCCTACCCTGTGGAGCGCCTCGCCAACTGGGACAATCACGAATGAGATGCCCTGGTCGGTTACATTTGTAACATAACCTATCAGTGGGAGCCTGCCCTCGTGGTGCTACAGGTACCTGAGGTTGAGGTTGCTGATATGGGCCTTGTGGGCCCTGATTCTGAAATGTCGGTCTCTGCCACTGCTGCCCTTGGGGCCTGAAGCCACCCTGCGGCCTGAAACCTCCCTGGGACTCAACTCCTCCCTGGGGCCTCTGCTAGAACTGACATCCATATTGGGACCTCGGCTGATACTGAAATTCAGGTCCTCGCTGATTATGATCGTAAGGCTTATACCTGTTCTGATCTCGATTCCCGGATGAACGCGAGTTTCTAGACGACTCACCTCCCCTGCTCTTCTCTCTAGCCTCTCGAAAAGCAGCGTCTTGCTCTTCAAACTTGAGAGCTAAGTCTAAAACTCTTTCAAATGGTTCTTTATCAAAGGGTAAAAGCAACTTTGACAGATAATGACCCAAACCCCTGATAAACTTCTGATTCTTCTTGGCAATGGTATCAACTAAGTACGGAGCATACCGAGTCAACTCATTGAATTTTGTCACATACTGGGTCACTGACTTCGTACCTTGCGTCAAACTAAAGAACTCTGCAGCTAGCTGAGATTTCACAGCTTCAGGTACAAACTGACAGTCAAATTTGAACTTGAAAGTCTCCCAAGTCATAACAGTCGTATCCATACTCTCCTCCACAGAATCCCACCAATACCTGGCATTACCATCCAAGTTATGAGTAGCTAATTCTTGTTTTTGTACCTCAGTTATACGATTTCACACTTGCGAATCCACTTCTCAGCTGCAATAGGGTCAGTCTCTCCATTAAACCTCCGACTGCCTACACTACTACAAATATTAGCTTAGGTAACGCCACTTAGATAGCGCTTTTTTAAAGAGCTATCCAAGTGGGCGCTAGGATAGCGCTTATTTGTTTTAAAAAAAAAAAATCAAAAAAAACTCTACAATAGCGCTTAAAATTTTTTTTCTTCTGTTAAGCGCTATCTTAATTATGTCTTAGATAGCGCTTTAAAAAACGCTATGCGGAAAAACGTTACCAAAACTACCATAGCGCTTTTAAAGTGCTTGCATAGCGCTTTAAAAGCGCTATGCTACCTACCCTCTTGTATAGCGCTTTATCCTATAGCCTAATAATTAAAAAAAAAAATCAAATATCAAATTAAATCTCATTTTTTCAGATCTCGATACGATCGGACGGTTAATATCATAAGACCTAATAAAAACCTAAATCTCGACAACATGTGCTTTCGTTTTGCTCTTGCGATTTTTTCAAACACAGAGAGGCGTTAGGAGGACGGAACCGAGGCGAGGAGGCGACGAACCAGATCGAGGAGGCGAGGAACCGAGGAAGGACGCGAGGAAGGAGGCGACTCAGGCGAGGAACCGAGGAAGGAGGCGACTCAGGCGAGGAACCAGAGGAGGCGAGGAGGCGAGGAACCGAGGAGGTCGCATTGTTTATTCTTCCATAATTTACTTTACTGCTTTATTATCTCAGCCTTTTGTTTTGATTTCGCTTTCTACTTCAAAGCAACTCTCTGTCTTTCTCTGTTCTATTTACCACTTCTAGGGTTTCGGTTGTGCAAGGATCTGTGTGATTACTTTAATTCAATTGATTAGGGCATTTTCATTCTTGATTACACTTTACTTAATTATTATAACTTCAGTTCAATTCTCTTTTGTTTTCGACTTGGTTTTTGTTCTCACCCAACTTTACTGGGCAACTGACTTCCAATTGTTAGTTTTAGTCTGCTTTACTTACTATCTGTACACATCATACACTGGGAACACAACTCAAACTAGAAAATCACAGCACTAATTGTGTGTATGTGAAACAAGAATTGCCATGTTCATACTTGTTCTATACCATGCACAAAGGACGGGAACTTAAAAACATAAATCTGTATCCATCTTCATTTAATGGAGACCCATCACTAAAAAGCATTTTTTTTCACATAGAAAGTGAAAGCAAAAGTATTGTATCAAATAAAACCCGTAGATTATTGCATCTTTTATTTTATGTTTGTCGGTATAATAAATTCATTAACTTGTATAAACTCCGTTATTTATTTGGTTGCTGCTAAAAGGAGATTCATTAAATGGAGTTACATAGAAATGATCAATTAAATTTGTCGATAAAAGAATCATGTGTGCGTTTGAGGGCTAATTGCAGATGTGTGCTTGCCATTTTTTTTTGTTTATTTAAGTGCATGCCTTAAAATGCTACCTTTACATGTGCTAACTCTTCCGCTACGATGAGGAACTTAGATCTAGATTACTTCTCCATTTAATTGAACACTTCTCTAAAAGGCAAAAACAAGACCCAATCTATCTAAATCAAACTCAAAGCACTATACAATATAAACAAAAATCCTATATAGAGTGTGCATTTAAGTGTAGGCTTCACTATTAATCGAAGGTGAACAAGGGACAACCGTTGCCAGTAGTAGTAAACAAGGGTGGTAAAAGAAGGGTATGTATGGAGGAGGGTGGATGGAGTGCATTTCTTACTTCTTAACCAGAGTATCGAATGAGATCATGGGAGGAATGAACTTGGTGCAGCCACTCAACATGGATCATAATGGTCAAACATATCAATACTGGTGGTAAATACATGAGGGTTTAGTTGCATTGGGTTATGAGCTAGGAAGCATTACAGGACAAGGATATGACATATCGTGGACACAACGAAACGTGAAATTTCAAAAAAGGAACAGAAATGATGTGCAAATTTTTTACATTCCAGGTGAAAGGATACAGCTAGAAGAAAGCCACACTAAAAGCAATGGTGGATTAGGATTAGGCCGACCACATGACTTTTTGTTGGAACAACATTTGAGTGCGGAAAGACGACCCTTGTGAAATTCAAAAGATGGAACTGAGGGACAAGGTAACTCTAGTTTAGTGGTAAATGTTTCCAGTAAGCAATGGGTGAGATGGCTTCCACGTCGTGGTTCAAGGGGGGCATCTAGGTCAAAGGAGCCCGAACTGATTTTAAAATTTAAAACAAAAGTCTGTTATGAATGAAACCAAGCCATATAGATTTTTTTTGAGGTCAAACACTATTTTTTTTTTTTAAATTATTATTATTTTTTAATAATCAAGAAAGAGGAAAATAGAGGTAGTGAGAAGCACACAGGACAAGGAAAAAAAGGAAAATATTACACATTTAACCTATATAACAGCGACATAGATACCGAGTTCGTATATGACGGGATATTAAGTGTCCGATATGTTGGAAAAAAAATAAAAATAAATACAGGATTAGGGACATGCCTGGATATATTTTTATTATTTATTTTTTTTTAACAATGATTTTTGATTATTTTGATCAATGGCACTATTTTTTTTTCCTAAAGATAATTTTTTGGTTGTTAACTATTAGTGATATTTATTTACTTGTAGGTCAATTTTGCTACTTATGTACTATAACTTCGCATAATATGCTTATAAGTTGCAACATTAGCATAGAATTGAAACTTATATATGAAAAAGTTGATGATCCAAGCATAGAGTGTCCGATGGGAGTATCTGTGAGTGTCCGTTGTGAGTATCTTTGAGTATAGAATTGAAACTTATATTAAGTGTCCAATGGGAGTATCTGTGAGTGTCGACACGAGTGTCCTACATGATACGTGTTGACGCACTGTTTTTGGTAGAAGTAGATTGTTTTTGTCACATAGCATTTAACACATTGTCCCAACTATACATGAAGTTATCAAAGTCTATTGAATGGATTTGTGAGATGTGCTCCATAGCCAAATATATTCCTTAATAGAGATGATGCATTATTGAATGGATTTGTGTTTTGTTTCCTTCACAAATTCTTGCTCCAGCTATCAATAGAAGAACCGATCTAGTTAGTTAATGAATGACTGAATCGGTTGGTGGTGGAGGTATGACTGTGATGAGAACACAGTAGGATAGTAAAGCATGAAATTCTTGAAGTGATATGTATTTGGTAAAGATGTGAACTTTTGTTATTGCTTGCAATGTAATGATTTTGGGTAATGAGAGAGATCTGGAATGGTGTTAGTTTAAACACTGGCCTATGGTTGTGCTCATACCCTAATCTCTATTTGTGGTTCTTGTTGTTTATGTAATTTCTAGTGTAATAGGTTCTTTAATCAATAGAGTTACTAACTGATACTCTTTCTCACCCAGAAAAGGGGAAAACTTTGGGCAGAGGAGAGGTAGGGTGGAAATCAGCTGTGACTTTGGGGAGATCAATAAGATGCTAACTTTGTGGTTTATAGAAGTTGGATGTTGAGGAACTGGATGTCGTTTATGCCATTTCCTTGTGTAGCTGGAAGACTGGAACGCTAGCTTTGTGGACAAACAAATGGTTGGGAATATGAGTAGTTTGCTTAATGATAGTTTGCTTGTTGTTTAACAGGTTGCCCGTGACGCTGTTTTAAGGTTCAGGCCTAACACAAGTATAACACCATACCATGGAAATGTCAAGAGTTCTGAGTTCAATGTGGATTTTTTCAAGGAATTCAATGTTGTTTTGAATGGCCTTGATAATTTGGATGCAAGGCGTCATGTGAACCGCCTATGCTTGGCGGCTGATGTCCCTTTAGTGGAAAGTGGAACTACTGGATTCTTGGGGCAGGTGATATTGTGTTTCGTTTGACAATCACCACCATGTTACTCTAGTTTTTTGATATTCTTTGCAGCTAGGTTGTATCTCCTAAATATTATTGACATTCTCATATAGTTTGAAGCTAATGTTTTGTTTGACAGTTTCCTTGTTTTTAGAAATTAGAGCTCTTGTTTTTGCAAATTGAATCACTTTATTCATCCAATCTAGTAGCCGGATCATCATGGGGTAGATAATCAAACTCAATTAGTTGACATTGAATCATTTAGGAAAAGTAGATATTTTCTAAGTCTATGCTTTAGCCTTGTACACACACAGAAAACAATCTGTTTGTGTCGCCTGGTTACTCGCCCCTTTCCTCTCCCATTTGGTTATTTCCTTAAATTGTGAACATAGGCAAATTTAAAGAGACTGTAGAGTGGTGAAGTAGTATCCTCTATACTGATTTCTTTGTTTTCCCTTGTCTTAGCTTCCTGGATTTTTATTATTATTATTTTTTTAATAGCATATCATCATTTGGCATAACTTGTGAATAACTATGAGGCGATTCTTATCTTAACAATGTTA
Organism: Berberis thunbergii; assembly: GCA_003290165.1. NCBI lineage: Eukaryota > Viridiplantae > Streptophyta > Magnoliopsida > Ranunculales > Berberidaceae > Berberis > Berberis thunbergii. Next base: position 376,216 of record QNQO01000773.1, read on the forward strand.
TAATAATTTGTTTGATTTTTGTGATGTTTTGTTGTTTTAAATGATGGCAGGTCACTGTACATGTGAAAGGTAAAACAGAGTGCTATGAGTGCCAGCCGAAACCTACACCTAAAACTTATCCTGTCTGCACCATTACTAGTACTCCATCAAAGGTATTGTCACTTGGCTGTAAAAACATACTTTTGTTCTTGTGTTAAATTTGTAAAGGGCAAATGCCCCTGGATGTGTGTTAGAATAAAGTTGTTTTGTGCAACATCTTAAGGCATTAAGATATGTCCATTTGAGAGGTGGAATAGGAACCTGGTTTTTGATAAAGATGATCAGTTAGCTGTAGAATTTGTAACTGCTGCTGCAAATATTCGTGCAACTTCTTTCGGAATTCCTATGCACAGTCTCTTTGAAGCTAAAGGAATTGCTGGAAATATTGTGCATGCTGTTGCGACGACAAATGCTATTGTTGCTGGGTTGATTGTGATTGAAGCAATCAAGGTGCTCCACAATGATGTTAATCGATATAGGTGTGTAAACCTTTTTTGATTCATGCAAATTTGCTTAGTGACATGATTTGGTAGTAATGTAGTCTGGTACATCAACGTGGATGGTACCACCACAATGCATATACTATTATACTGAAATTACTAGCTAGACAGATACTTATTTCGACTTATACAGGATGTCGTATTGCCTTGAGCATCCATCTAAGAAGATGCTTCTCATGCCAGTGGAGCCATTTGAGCCTAATAAATCTTGTTATGTTTGCTCTGAGGTAATTAAGTTTCCTTACCCAAATACGATTTCTTTAAATGATCGTATCCAGAAAGTTATGACTTGATGACATTCTGTATTCTGACCACGTTCAATGTAATTTGGAACAGACTCCTCTGTCACTTGAGGTGAACATTCACCGATCAAAGCTGCGGGACTTTGTCGAGAAAATTGTTACAAGTAAGCTTGGGACGAATTTTCCTTTGATTATGCATGGGGCAGCCCTTCTCTATGAAGTTGGTGATGATCTTGATGAAGCTATGGTAGCAAATTATGCAGCAAACCTGGACAAGGTATGATATCTTGTATTTATTTTATGTGTTGGGTCCAGTTGTGTGCGTGACTGTCTCATGTTGACTTGTGAATCTCATACATTTTACAGGTATTGGCTGAGCTTCCTTCTCCTGTTACTAGTGGAACAATTCTTACAGTCGAAGATCTTCAACAGGAATTCACATGCAATATAAATATTAAGCATAGGTATTTTTATTTTTTATTTTTATTTGTTGAAATCTGGTGATACAAGTATTCCTGTTTTTGTAAGTAAATAGTTTTATTGAATTATTTTATTTGTTGATTTTTGAAGTATTTGATATCATCTAACTATATACTGATTGTAACTTTTGTATTTGCAGTTTGTTCATAAACAGCCAGTCAAATTTTATTCTCCTAAAAAAATGGAGAATTTCGTAATCAATTGGTCAGGATACTTGTACAACCGATTTCTCAAGGAGAAAATGGAAAGCTGAAGCAAAACATTTTAATTATGTCTGTAGTTTAAGATATTTATTAGTATTGTGCTACGAACAAATATATATGATAGCATATTAACAATTTTGTATGAATGCTTAAATTATATTTTGAATGAATGAGAAACAGTTAGTTATCATGTTGTGTCTTTATTGATTGATTGAACGTTGTCATTATTATATTAAATATTATATTTAGCCCAGAAAATCGGTATCGGAAAAATAGAAAAAACAAATCAAATAACTTAGATAGCGCTCAAATTAGCGCTATCTAAGTTTAACATATATACTACAATAGCGCTTCTTTAAGCACTATCTAAGAACAATCTAATTACTTCCATAGCGCTTATTTACGCGCTATCTTAGCAGATAAACAAATCTAATTCAAAAAAATCATTTAAATTAAATAGCGCTTAAAAAAGCGCTATTCAAGCTAACTTAAAAAAATTAGCGCTTACATAGCGCTTTAGAAGGCGCTATTGAAGTTAATTAAAAAAAAAATCAACGCTTAGATAGCGCTTTTTAAAGCGCTATTCAAGTACGCGCCTTGCATAGCGCTTTTTGGAGCGCTTTTTAAAGCGCTATCTAAGCGAAGCGCTATTCAAGTACGCGCCTTGCGTAGCGCTTTTTTGAGCGCTATCTAAGCCCATTTTTAAGCGCTATGCAAGCCTATATTTGTAGTAGTGCTAGGTTCCCAAACTCCTTATTTCTCCTAGCAAACGGGTCACCATGACTATCCTGATGGTTGTTCTGCACAACCTGCAAAAGTTGCGTCATCATGGCTCCCACGTCTACCTGAACCCAGTTTGTGATATTAATATTATAAATTTGATTGCCGCTGCAACGTGGATACTCGGTGGCAACAACCTCCAAGTATTCTTCAGACATGGTTTGGTTAATTATCTTATAGAAAGAGTAATAGTCTTTGGGCACTGGTTTGATTACTCATGGATTGTATTGTAACCTTCGAGCATGAAATAATTAAATAAATAAAAAGTGCCATCGACCTAGAAAATAGCTTGATCTACGCCCATGTGTGGACCATTGGGACTCTGTTATGAAAAATACACAAATTATGAATCACTAACACGCCAAACTATAAATTCCTCAAACAAACACACGAAATGAAATATTTCAAACATATTAGCTAATTACACAGGACTGCAATATGGATTAGGTAAGTAATTAAACTTCACATCTCAAGATCAAGGCCAGAACCATCTAATTTCTCACGTGTGATGTGATCGATCCTTTCGCCCATCTCCGGGGTCAGATTGTTCTTCCAGTCTCCAACAACACCAAGCCTGAAAAAAGCACTATGTGGTATTCCAGTCCATGGTTCAACACCATTCTTATTCACCTCCAAATTTTTAAGCCTCTCCAAACTACACCTCCACAGCACCCTATCAACCTCTTCATCCTTATCAAAAGGTTTGCCAAGAAATGAAGCTAATCTCTTAACTTCCTCTCTTGGGTTCCTCTTTAACTCCTCATACTTCATGAACAATATCTTCTCAGGCTGATCTAAGCTCTCCTTCCAAAACTCCAATACATGATCGAAGAAAGGCCCATAAAGTTGAACCCCATTGCAGAAGCTCTCGAATGCTTCTTCCAAAGGAAGGTGGCTTTGTTCCGGCGTCCTGCATGCATTAAGAAAGTACCATGTCGAAATCAAGGTGTCCTTTGGGTTCCTAGCTAGGTAAACCATCTTGCACTTGGACTTCTTCATTGACTCTGGTAGTAATTTATATGGCAAATGAGTCGCAAAGACTCTTGGCGCTGGAATGCATGAAAGATCAGGCGATCGGTCGTCCTTGTAAATCTGGCTCTCCAAGTTCTTCACAAGAACTATAGGAAGATTTTCAACCAAGGGATCATCTTCATCCTCATGATCACCATCCATGATGCAAGAAATAAGTGCCTTGAGCCATGTATTACCAGTTTTGATAGACGATGCTAGGATAACATCATCATCATATGCTTCAAAGTGCGATCTAGCGGCTATAGTGCCTTCCAGATAAGCCGGGAAGAACCAAAAACCTTCCCACTGGTAAAGATAAAGGTCTCCCATCCATTTTTGTACATGAAGTTGAGATAGTAATTCAGATATCTGTTCTGAATCCGAAGTTTTGCTGACTCTTGCTTTGGGGTCTTCCATGAAATTGGTTTCTTCCATGGATCAGAGGACAAGTGAAATGAAATGTAATAAAAGATTAGAACCCAGTATGGGAAACTATTGAAGAAGTGATAAAGAAACTGCAAGAGGTCAAAAGATTACAAAGAAAAACACATGCAAGTGCTTTGAACTTTAAAGAAAGATATGAACTTTAGCATCTTGAATGCTAATTGTGTACTTATTGTGAATTGAATTATCATCTTCATAGGTAGTTGTAGAGTTGCAGATTTTGTTCAAGAAATTTAATGGTTTCAGTGGTTGGTCAAATTAAAGGGAATAGTAATGTTGAAAAATATTTCAGTGTCAGATCATGGGGATTGAGGGGCTCATGTGCACTATGCACAGGACTTGCATCAATTTCATCCGTTAGATTGCTTTAAAAGTAATCTAGCGATTGTCCTCACTCTCCGTTATATTACTCTCTCCTTTTTCTCTGTCTCCGTTAATTTAGAAATTAAATCACGCTCACTCACTCTCTCTTTCCGTTAAATTACTCTCCCCTTTTTCTCTTTCTCCGTTAAATTACTCTCTCCTATGTGTGTTTTATTAAATTTAGATTCTTTAATTTTCCTTAAAATGAGTGTTGAACCATTTATTTTTCTCGAAATGTATGTAAAATCGTTAGATTTTTTTTCTGAGTTACATGCTGAATAATATATTTTTTTGAGATGAATATATAATTAGATTTGACATGTATGTACTATTAAATTTGAACCGAAATTTGAGCCGTTAAATTTACCTTGATATGTGTATTTCATTAAATTTGGCCCATTATATTTTTCTCGAGATTAGTGTAATATTAAATTTAAACCATTAGATTTACTTAGAGATGTGTATTATATTAAATTTGGACCATTTGATATTTCTCGAGATGTGTGTTGAATTTTGTAGATTTTGGTGAAAAATAAGTGAAAATGTGGTTTAATTTGTAATAATTAAGTGGAGAGCGAGAGATAAGTGATTTAATTTATAATAAGTTAGTAAAGAAAGAAAGAGAGAGAGAGAGATAAGTGATGTGTGTTTTAATTTGTAATTTAATTTTAATTTATAATTTAATGTGTGGATAAAGAGATCAGGTGATTTAATTTGTAATTTAATGGAGAGAGTGAGAGAGAAGAACCGTTAGACAAACCTAACGATTGAAATTGATGCACATGAGAAGTTTCTATGCATAGTGCACAGGAGCCCTCCTCAATCCATATAAGGGGGACTCAAAATATTCCAAACCTAAATAATGTAACTTATGATTATTTTCCTTGCAAAAAATAAAATAAAAAATGGACTTGCACTTTCTCTTGCTTCAATATTTTTTAGGCAAATTTTGATTCAACTTGGATCAAGTAACCACTCTAAAACACACCCTTAAACTTTTACGCAGTTTTAAGCTGATGTTAAGTGTAGCAGGGTTGTGAGTTTTGTACGCGCCATTTGAATGAAGTGAATAGTGATTATTGATCCTTTGAAATATAATTTAACTAGGATCATGATTATTAGCATAGTTTTGTATCGAAAATGGGCTAGACAGTAGACAGATTCAAACCAAACATCATGATGTTAAGGTACGTGGACCTAGCTTGTCACATTCCAATTTCCATGCAAGAACCCCAAACTCCACAAAGTCACTTCCCACCATCAAAGTCTCAGTACAAAAGCAGATCTCTCCTCAATTATTGAAGACCTTTAGCTACACACCCTCCTTCATTTTTGTTTAAATATTCTGTTCGGTTTGGTTTTATTTCGGTTTTGGTTTGATTTTAGTCGGTTCGGTTCGATTACAATTTGCATAAATTGAAATCGGTTCGATTTCAAATCGATTTTGTTAATGGTCGGATCGGTTTCGGTTTGAAAATTCTAAAACCGACCTAAGTCGGTTCGATTCACAGTTTAGGTGAAAAACCAAACCGTCGGTTCGATTTTCAGCCCTACTTTACCTACACACCCTCCTTCATTTTTGTTTGTAACCAAAAAAGTATTTTTTGTGGAACGGAATAAATTTATGGGTGTGTATAGTACATTCCTTGTTTATAACTTTATATTATTTCAAAATAGTTCCAGTACATACAACTAGATATTCTAGTCAATCCGGCCTCCCGGCCTGGTTTGCTTGCTTGATGGGGTTATTGATATTTTTGTCCCATCTTCAAAAAGTGCTTGTGGTTGTGATTCAAAGAGGATGGACAAAAAGTGTAAAACCACCCACCAGATGGACAAACCAGGCCGAGCCGGCTAGAGTTACTCACATACAACACCTTGCACCATGTACAAACTAAAAATGAGAAATTCTCATCACCACCATAACCATTACTATGTGGCTTTAACTAGCCCGGTGATCGAAGTAGCCGAGGCTTCGATTGAGTCATATCTCTGAAAAATATCAGCTAACAGCAAACATGCAGTCAACACGACGACATCCTTTGCCGCACATTGCTTGTTCCCGGTCTCGGGTGTTCCGGTCTGAGGCCCATTGGACCAGTACAAGTACTTAAGCAATTCTTTTCCTTTCTCGTACATAAACCGGTCCGGTTTAAATGTTTCCGGGTCATTAAAAACCTTCGGGTCCCTCATCGCTAAGGGCTGGTACCCGAATAGTAACTCGCCTTTCTTCACTTCAAAAGCTGAGTCATGCGAACTCAGTAAAAAATCCTTCCTAGCACGTGCATATTGCGAAGGAACAGGTGGGTTGAGTCGCAGCGTTTCATGCACGAATGATTGAACTAATTCCAAGTCCTTAACTGAGCTGAAACTGAGTTTTGCCGATCCAACCTTTTCGCGCACTTCGGCCCGTAATTTTTCTTGGATGCCCGTTTTATCACTCCCAAGTGCATTGAACAAAGTTGGTAAAAAAACTGAGAACCCACCAAAGGCATTGAAGCCCAAAATGAACAGTACATTGTGTATCGTCTCGTCCTGAGTCAGACCGAACTGAGTCATGCCAATTTCGACATTCTCCTTCCCTTGAGTCTTAATAAATTCGTACAACTTCTTGTATCCTCCGCTTACTAGAAAAAATGGGTACGCAAAGGAATGCAAGAAAATCTCTTCTAGTGGCTGAAGAATGCCGATTTTTTGAGTTGGTACAATTTGAAGCGCGAGCCACTCATCCAATGTTATAAACCCGTTTTCGCCAATCTCAGGTGAGTTCAATGGATCGGCACCTACAATGCTTTTACATAGGAAACGAAATAGACAGCGTTGTAATGGTAAAATGTAGATCGCGCTTTTGTTACTTGTAACATCCTTTTCAAGTTTGCCCCACATTATGTCGAGGTTCGACAAGAGTTCAGTCACCCAGACCGTAGAGCTCCGTTTTAGGATGTCAATGGCAAAGCCTTTTACCTGGTAGAACAAAATAATGACTGTTACAATTTAACTTGTAATCTAAGGGTGTGTTTGGTTGCATGGAATCCTATGTCAGGAAAATTCATGAGGGAACCACTACATTTTAGGTTAAGTTGATATATTACTCCACATTTACCATTTGATTTTGTGATCAATGGTGGGAATGGAAGTCCAATAAACATGAGAATCTCACTCTTTGCCCCCCAAGGCATGTGATTCTCATGTTCATGGGAGTTTCATTCTCACCATTGATTACAAAATCAAATTGTGAATGTGAAGTGATATATCAATTTAGCCTAAAATGTAATGGTTCCCTCATGAATTTTCATGACATAAGATTTCATGCAACCAAACACACCCTAATACGAAAATAAATAATTGAAAGATGCAATAATTAATGTGAACTTATCACGCGTATGGTGTACACAATAATGCAACATTTTCAATTATTTTTTAAGATAAGAACGGTGACACATATTGAGATAACTTAAATTATTATGTCGTTGCTGAACTATAGTACATGAAGTAAGACATCCATGAAAAAATACAAACAGAGAATTGCCAAAACATATATAGTACTATATCTATTGAGACATTTATGAGAAATATAAACGTTTTTGTAGTCTATTTATGTAGTCTTTGTCACCTTAAAAGTTTATTTCCATGATTTTGAGATCTTGATTTCTCTTCCATTTCTCCGTTCTTCTTCGCAACCAAGCATAATCTTAAAATATAGCAATCCTTCCGAGTGCAACTTGACCCTATTGAAATCGAGTTGAATATATGAATCTATTTAATAATTTTTTAGTTATTTGTGCCATCCGTAATGATCTACACTCCACCCCAAAATTCTGATCTACAAACTTTATTTTTGGATCAAATACATACATATATTTAAACATTTTGTATGTCCCCCAACCATATAGTCATCCATTCTCCATTCCAAAATCCCATCTACAAGTCGATCTAGTCAACTAAAATTATTTCATAGTTTTTTCAACCAAGGGATGTGATTTTTCTAGATATGTCAAAAATTTCACAAAATATTTTTTTTTATGGTTAACAAAATATTTTAAAATATGAAATATTTTTTTTTCTTAAAAAATCTCATTGGAAAAATAAATAAATATTTCAATCTCATTGTATTTTAACTGTTATAATGTTATTTAAGTATTAAAATTTTATTATATAAGTAATTCTTATATAATATGTTGTCTCTAATTATGAATTGTGCAAAACTTTTTATATAATTTTTAGAATTTAAAATGCATAATGTATATTAGCAAGGTATCACAAATCTAAGGTTCAAACACTGCGGACGGCCTTTAGGATTGGGATGGGTTAAGGGATTACTTAAAAAAAATTTTAAAAAAACCAAAATTTTACCTATTTTTTTTATGCACAAAGTATTTCTTAAAATCAGATAGATCGAAATTAACTCGAAAAATGAAATCACAATGTTTGATTTCAACAAAAATATGGGATTTTAGGCAAAGAAGAATCTAAATTTTACCTGAGCATGTTGAGGTTCAGTGGTATCGAGATAAATACCCATCCTCATATTCCCAGTGTAGCTAAGACTGGGCATGAAATCACCAATAAGCACATTCTTCTTCTCCACAACCTCCATATCGAACAAAGTTGCAAACGCTTTACAATCAAGAACAGCAATCATCTGGGGGTTTACATTTGTGAAAAATGGAAAAGTTGGTGGAACGTTTGTCCTAAAAACAGTGCTATTGTATTTCTCCATCCTTTTCTTCAAAAATGTTTGTGGACCCTGGAACCAGAAGTAGTCCAGCCGGTCTGATAAGGCACCGAGCAGCGGCAAGCCGTAGCTTCCGGGTAGTGCTCGGACTGGGAGTATGGATGGTGGTGGTGATGGAGAGGAGGTTGGTGTTATGGAAGGGGAGGAGGAGGACATCATGGTGATCTTGGTGGCCATTGTTGTGTATGAGATACTGGAGTCTCTCTGCACTCTGTGATGTGTTTTTAAGTATCATTGGAGATAGAGACCCCATACATATATTAATCTAATGTGTGTACCATGTGATACATGTGTGGCATGATTTTGCTAGCTGTGAAGTGTGAAGTGATCTTCCTCGGCTAATAATGTTTGTTTATATTGGTCCAACACCGTCCATCGTTCTAGAGATATACAGTCTTGACTATTTAGAAAAGTTGGGAGTTTCTCCACCGTCCATGGTGGATGAATAGATGAATTAAACAGCTCCAAAACTCACCTAACTCATTTATTTTTCATTCTGTCGTTTGGTTTGAGGACACACAAAATGGACCCAATATGACATGGGGTCTAAGATTTTACCCCATTGATCTTATTGGAATTTTAATTTGGTTAAAGTGAAATGTGATCCAAAATCCCACCTATTGCCCTAAAGTTGTTTGGCCTTCTCGAATTAAATCTATTTTATTACTTACTAGAGTATGTCCCGTGTCATTGGCACTCCACATAATTTTATTTTTGTTAATTATTTTTGAACTGAGGATCTCTGTCACTATCCTCATTTTCACTTTCAATCAGTATTGAAGTGTAAGCCGATTATAAGTGTGAGCATGTTCAGTCAAATTTGAATCAGTTTGAGAAAAATTTTAAATGTCGAGAATGAATTTTCCCTCAATCTTTGAATTCGTCAAAACACGAAATTTAGAGTTTTTTGTTAAAATATGCAATAAGATGCCCGACTCATTTTTTCTGGTATAATCGACTCGTCTAATTGATTTTAAAAATATTAAAAAATATTAAAGACGTGTAATTAATACATTATATTTTTTTAATTATGAAATATATATATTTTTAATATTTTGGCTCTTATATTGATCATTGATTTTATTCGAAAGATCTACAAAAATGCATTTCAACGATACTAAGTTTTTCAAAATTCGACAACGATGTAGATGGTTATGATAATTCTCATTTTGCTAAAAGAAAAAATTTATATTTTCTTTCTCCGCCATATGTACACTCCACTAACATTTTTCAAAAAAAAAATCATTATTTTTGCCCTTGTACATATTTTATATTTACAAATATCTCATCATAGGAAATGAATATTAATCTTCAAATTCAATACATTTTTCAACTTTAAATATTAAGTATCTTTTATCTCTAATATTTTCGATTTGACTTTCTCTCAGTCAACAATGAATAGTTTTCTTAATTGTAATATAGATTTTAACTCTATCTGAAAGGGGGAATTCTAATTGGCGAGGAAACAGGCGAGGGAGGGAGTGCAACCCTCCATGCCCCTCAAGATGCGTGGAGGACCACATCTCGAGGGAATGGAGGGTTGCCTCGCCAGTTTCCTCCCTCGTTAGACAAACCCATCAAGAAGAGTAGTGTATTGAAACTAGGACTAACCTATGAAGTTGCACTCTGAAACTCAAGATGCTATGGGTCTAGCATGAATGTAGGGGGACGGATTCTTCCTCTAATAAAACTAACAGGAATTCTAAATGTCAAGGAAATGAGCGAGGAAACCAGCGAGGGCAGTGAGGTGGAGGGAGGGGAGCCATTCACCCTCTTTTGGGATGTGCACAAGAAAAGTCAACACGCGCATCCCAAAGATGATGAATCGCTCCCCTCCCTCCACCTCACTCCCCTCACTGGTTTCCTCGCCATGTAGCCTTTTTGAACTCTTTTTCTTTTTTTCTCTTTTTAAAAAAAAAGGTTTCCCTTTGTAAACCATCATATATGTTCAAAAATCAAAATAGAGGTGAATGTCTAATCACAAAAATGAACTCAATTATAGGAGGGATCAATAAAACCGTGTGAATAAGAAGAGTAATTCTAGGTGTCGAGGAAACCAGCGAGGGGAGGGAGGTGGCGGGGTGGTGACCGTTCACTTTCCTCAAAATGCATGCCATCTTTTTTGGTATGCGCATTTCAAGGGAGGTAAACGGCCCCCATCTCGCCACCTCCCTCCCCTCGCTCATTTCCTCACTGATTTCCTCGACACCTAGAATTTCTGGAATAAGAACACAGAAATTCTAAATGTCGAGGAAGTGGGTGAGGAAATGAGCGAGGGGAGGGAAGTGGCGGGATAGGGACCGTCCATTTTCCTCGCCATGTGAACTTCTCATAAGAATAAGAGACAGAGACAATGGCAGCAATGAGGACAGAGACAATGACAGCAATGAGAGCGGAAAGGACCAATGTGTAAAGTGAGTGATCAGAGAGGTAGACTTTGAAATCAGGGCAGTTTCAGATTCCATGCACATGCACCACAATCCAACTATGTATAGATATTATTTTTGTGGATCATCAATGTGTGGACTATAGTTTATGTAATCTCACGCTGGAAATCAGATCAGATTTCAGATTTGGGGAATTCTAAATGTCGAGGAAACCAGCGAGGAGAGGGACGTGGCGGGGTGGGAGCCGTCCACCCCGCTCGAGATGCACGCACAAAAAATTGTGGCATGCATCCCGAGCGGGGTGAACGGCTCCCACCTCGCCACATCCCTCTCCTCACTCGTTTCATCGCCCGTTTCCTTGCTCTCTAGCCTCACTTCAGATTTATATTGTTTGTTTGAAGGTCTTCTTAACCATTAGTGGACTGTGGAAACCTCAGTAGTCCCCTCCTAGCTCTCTAACATTAACCCGTCTAATTGTCGAGGGAAGCAGCGAGGGACTCCACAAGGGGAGGGGGAACCGTCCATTCCCTCGGGATGCATGCCTTGAAAATTCAAATGCGCATTCCAAAGAGAATGGACGACTCTCCCTCTCCCCTGTGAGATCCCTCGCTGCTTCCCGCGACAATTAGAATTTTTGCTCCAACATTCTTGCAAATTTGACCTCCTTCAACTCATCTCTTCACTGTTATTAGTCTTTTCAAAAGTTAAATTTTAAAAACAATAAATGGAAAATGACATATCAGCTACCATCCCAAAATGAGGGTTAGAGTAATGTTTTTCTTGTAAGGTTATGGTGCTCATTTTTGAGAAGATACTATATATGGTGATCCTAACCCGCTATAATACTTGAATTTAGAAGGTCAAGTTACAAGATGGAGACCAAATGAGGAGACTTTGTAGTGGATCCATCCACACCCCAAGACTACCAACAGCTTTGAAAGGACACGAGGTTTATTAGAACATACAGCTTTATACAACCTCAAACCTCCACTTCTCGTAAGCATTTGGTTTTGAACGCTTTGTCAGATGCCTTCTCATAAGGTGCTCATGAGCATAATAGAATTCTTCCAAGTTATTAATTTTCTAACTAGTCAAATTTTCGATCCAACTCTAAGGATTAGGGGTGGGCAAACGAGTTTAGGAATCGCAGATTCAAATTGAATCGGACCGTTTTACTCCAAACGGTTCGATTTTGATTTTTAAAATTGTGAAACAATTCGATTCGGTTCCGGTTCCAATTCCTATTTTTTTTTTCAAACGGTTCGGTTCCGATCTGTTTCAATCCAATTACATATACCCATTACTTTAGTTTCTAACCCTAACTAAGTTCTCCTCTCATTTCTCCACAACTACAACCACAACAAGCTCTTCACCTTTCTCTCATTTCTCCACAACCACAGTCCAGTCCACGAGCAGGCAGCACAGCAGAGAGCAAAATCTTCCTGATGCAATATTCAAAATCATGGTAAATTTTCTAACCCTAGTTTCTCAAAAACACGGTAAAATTTTCTTCCACTGATTTCCTCTCTCAATCTTCAATCGAACCTCTCCCTTGTCAATTTCTTATCTTTCATGCAATCGATTTGCTTTTACTTTGATTGTATCGATGTTCACGCTCCAAGTCTCGTTTCTGTAGACATAAATTTCGTCGAAAAACTTGAGTTTGTGTTCTTCTGATGATTACAACTTGTTCTTTACTTTGTAGTTTCGATCTTGATGGGTTTTAGACTTTTTTCGGATCGGACAGAGCCACAGTGGCATAGCACGACAAGTCGACGACGACCCTAGTATCTGATCTGATTTTTTCAAGATATGATTCTCGTCTCAGGTGTGTATAAAGATCATAACAATATCTGATTTTCTAATCTGACCCTAGTTCAGTTGTTTCAAACGCAGAAAAAAATGATGAATTTACTTTAGATCTTTTGTTTCTCTAATTATGTTTCTGCATTTACTTTGAATTTCCTTCCCTTTTAGGAAACTTCACATCCAACTGTTTGATCGAATTGGATTTTTGTTTTTTACATTATCTTCCTGATGTAATTCCTTGCAGTTCTTGAATCAAGTAGAGTAAAGGAAAATTGAAAGATAGTTGATCTTTGAGTACAATTAGTATATTTTCGTATCTTTTGTGCAGTTTATTGAGTCTAGCAATTGATTTGATTTATGTGAAGATTGTGTTCTTGCTGTTCAGTAATCTCTGATTCTTGTTTTCGTTCAGCTAATTGAGTCGCATGTGAATTGATGATATATTTGCCTTAAAAATTGCATGTGTTTGATACTTAATGGCGACAAAGCATAGTCTATTTGAAATTGGAAAAACATAGTTCTATATGGCTTCATTCTTGAAAAATTGATGAATTTCGTCTCATTATACAAATACGTGAGTTATTGGTTAGGTTCTTCATCTACTTTGATGTTATTGTCTACTCACAAAAATAAACTGAAAGATTGATGATCTTCTAGTAAGAGTGATTAATTTCGTCTGGTAGGAAAGTGTTTCAGGGGAGTGTTTTGTTGTTTGATCATACGTCGTTACTATTGGAAATGTTAGGCAAGATGGTTCCAAAGAGTTAGGTTCGGTTCCAACATTCAAAATAGAGGAACCGATCCGAATCAGAACCGTTAAAATTTTAAACGGTTCGAGTTAGGTTCCTCAAAATTTGAAACCGAACCGAACCGTGCCCCACCCCTAGTAAGGATGATTTCACCTGTTGCACTGGATGCTCTAAATGAACAAAATCAATACAAAAGTTAACCAAGAGGTAACCACATGAACCTAGCTCAAAATCAGCCTAACAACTAAATTGCTCACTTCATGGATAAGCTGCCTTTGCCCACCAAACCAGAATCCCATCAGCCCATCAACCAAAGGTTTCTCTTCACGGGCTTTATCTTTGTGTTTTCTTACAGATTCACAACAACAAAAGCCCAAATTCAGCCTAAATGCCAGAATGCCCATTGGATCATCACATAAGCCCGTTGGAACAAATTGGATATTGCCCGACCCATAGACACAATACTTGACCCACACCTGTTGATTTGTAACCTTGAGTCTTCCACGACAATCAACTGGTTTTCATAGAATTTAGAAACCTCTACACTTTTAAAGGCAGGGCCGGAGCCACGTGGGGCACTTGCCTCCACTGAATTCTAAAAATTTTATTTTTATTTATAATATGTTTCGTTGTGATGTCGACGACTCGGTCTCATCATGCTATTTTTCCTTTTTTGTTCTCCTATTCTGTTCCACTCCTTTCTTCTCTTCTGCTTCCTCTCTCTATTCACTGCGACACTGACAACCACTCTGCTTCCTACTCTTTTCCTCTCCCTTCTTTTTTGTTTGATTTAGTTTTTTCTTACTATCACTATCAGCCACTAACAACCGCAACCTTTTTTTCATGTTTTGAGGAAGGAGAAATTTTTTTTAATGTACTTTCTCAAGATGAATTCGTATCGAGCTTTATTTTTTGTATTTTATTCATAGGCTTTTTTTGGATATGCATGAAATTTGGATCCATTTTTTTTTCTCAAGATACATGTTGTATCTCGAGGTTCATCTGTGGGTTATTGTTTGAAGACATTTTGATAATCAATATGAGCATTTTGACAGTCAATGCACGTTGACCGTTAGTCTCGAAAAAGACTATAATAGTGATTAATGATGGGATAACCTTTAATTAGTTATTTATGATAAGGTGATAAATTACAAATAACCAAATTTTTGTTTCCATATCTAATTTTACATTTAAAATTAATTCTTGTCCATTAACTTTACATACCAATTTGATTTGTCCATCATTATTTATTGTTTGTGTTTCCTACAAAGTAGCTTGTCGAATCCATTTTCTTCCCCATAAATTAGATGGAGTTTTGTTTACCAATTGATGTTTTGTATATTTATTTATGTATTGTTCGAATTAATTTTTTTTGTTAAAGTAATTAATTACTATTTTTCATTAATTAACTATAACGTCACTCCGCCCCCTTCATAAAATTTCATGGCTTTGTCATTGTTTGAAGGCACTGGAAAATTTAAATTCCTACTCCATAAGGAATTCACTTCATATCTTCACTCAACCATGTATTTCAGGCACTGATTTCCGACAAATAACCATAAAAAGCATATAGTATTGTGCTTCATTTTCTTCTACTCTTATACAGTACATGATCGAAGTTCGACACCACGGTACACACGATCCGGTCCCCTTTTCCTTATAGCGGCATTCAAGCAATTAATAAGTATAAGAATTTGTCAATTCACATATTTGTATTCTAATGAGAAGTTAAAGATCCAATATTCTCATTTTTTCAGTCCAAACCCTTCAAGAAGTTTCTCTTACATATATACTATTGACAGAAAATAGATATCTTACATATTAAAAGGTTACTTTATGGCGAAAATTCTAGGGGTCGAGGGAATGAGCGAGAAAAAAGGGGGCTAGAGATGTAACCATCCATCCTCTCGAGATGAGTGCTGTCGCTTCTCACTCCCTTTCCTCGCTCCTTCCCTCAACGCCTAGAAGGACTCTTAAGTTGGTAATGCTTTATTGAGGTTGTTCAAACCTCACCTCACCAATCATTCTTTGTGCCACTCTCCACACAACTAACCTCTCTTTTGTTGTCCCCTCTGAATACTATAATTTCTATAAGAAATGCTTTCACATACTATATAAGCTTATGTAAAATATCTTCAAGGAAGTCTTTAGATATGTTGTTGTGTGTATGAATCATTCCATTGTTATGCAGTAAATACTATCACAATTTATTAACACTAGACCCTATTATGCCATACAAAGGCTAAGGTTGATTATCATAATCTATGTGATAATATAGTAAAGATTTCAGAGTAAAACTAATCCATGGGGTACATTATGTTCAAAGGCAAAAATGTACAAGAAAAAAAAGCATTCGGTACTTACTGGAATCGTGCATATATAAATAACATTTTTAAGTCAATGGCATGACAACTCAACGATTAGAGTTTGACGGATGATACCACTAGGTCATAAATTCAAACCCAACTTATCAATGAGCAAACGAGCATAATAACTAGAATATAACTAATATCGCAAAATAATTATGATAAGTATCTAGGTGAAGTTAATTTTGTTTTGAAATTTGCAAACTTAATATGATCATAATACAATTTCATAGAAAAAATAGTTTATATGAGCCTCAAATTTTGTACGAGTTGGCTAATGATATATATTTTCATTGAATTCTATAGTTATTATTTTATACATTAATTTTAAATATTTTTTGTTGGAGATTTTATACAATTATACCACTTGTGAAAAACAATTCATTTATTTAATGTTTGCAATTAGTAATAAAATTGCATTGAAAATAAAATAAAAATGCACTTGAACAGTATCGAACTCAGCTATTTTACCAAAAATAACAAACCTACCACCACTATACCAACAAAGACATATTCAAAGGTTTGTATAAACAATTTTCATATTGTATTATACATTATATAATCAAATTTTTTTTAAGACTAAGTATATATACTTAAAAAAAGTTATAAAAATTGAGGAGGGCAGCTGCCATGCATACCTTCAGATCACATTGTAAAATACAAAACAAACCTGCAAGTTGGGAACCAGAGAGGCAGTTGATGTTTGGGTCACTTGGGATGGAAACTGTAAATAATGGAAGTTGGCTCATAAAGCTTTCATGAAACAAGATAAGGATACAAATGAACCCCCAAGAGACCACACACCAGTCTAGACTCAGTATTCTATGTTTGAATTCGACAAAAAGATGGTATGGTGTATAAAAAAATGGGATCCAACTTTCAACAAAAGCAAAGACACCAATATTCCAAAAGGATGAAGTGATCCTCTACTTGAAAAAAGGTCTCAAACATTCTAAGGCAAAGGTCCTACCATTTGCAAGGAGATTGCCCTCCCTTTTGTTCTGTTAGTGGAGGCAAGAGGGAGATAGAGACCTAGAGATGTGATTTGTTATCTAGGATAAATGAATCCTCACTGTCTCTCTTAATTTGGTGGGTGAAAGGCAGCTTTCTAATGTTACCAAAGCTATGGTCCTAAGAATTTTCTAACCAGGATATTGGAATATTTAATTACATTCGACTTTGAATTTTTCCAATTGGTTCTGTGTGGCGTAAAACCACCCACCTATTGAAAAGTTGTTTCCTTCTCTTCGTGATGGTACAAGGAGCCAATGTCAGCTAGCTTAGTTGATAAGATTGTGGCCGACATATAACAGGACTCTGGTATACTGACATAATAGGAACCGGGTATACCGAGAATCTTGATTATAAGTTGAATGGCACGGCTAAACAACACATTGCAAACTTAAACGATAACTTCGTAACACTCAAATCTCTATCAGATATGGATTCATGTAGTCAAGACAGTTTCTAATCTCTATCTAAATTTTCTCTAGTTAGTAAGTTAAAATTTCATCAATAATTGAGAAGGGTTTTCATCTCATTTTGAAAGTTCAACAAAAGAGTTATAATAAAATATTTACTACTTCTGCAAGTTTGGTCTCAACTATCCAAAAGGTGGTTTGTATTCAAGGACTGTTTTGGATAGAAGATATAGCTTGGGTCATCTAGTTTACACTCCCCTATCTCCCTACCTACTCCATACTATTAGGTTTCAAGTATATAACAAAGATCGATGATTGAAGGCCTAACATGGTTCTACACTCTATGATGTGTTCTTCTTGAAATCGACACAAGGATTTAAGAAAAACACTAATAGTAATGTTGAAGGCACATTCTTACCTACGTCATCTTATGTGCCCAACCCGAAATTCTTACCCAGGCCCTGTAGAATTACTCGTGCCCAACACCACACCTTAGTTGTCATGGTCCTTACAATATAAAATTTTCGAAAATTCTAGGGGTCGAGGGAGGGAACGAGGGATGGGTGGTTACATCGCTCCCTCCCTCGACTCCTAGCAAAGCTCTAAAATTTTTGATCTGTATACTGTTTACATGCAAGTTGTTCCTACCTGAAATCTCGTGGAAAGGCCCACTTCCATTATTTAAGAAACTTGAGTTAAGGTTTCCAATCAGGGTTGTCCAACACAGCTCAAATGGAAATGGACTTGGAAATCATTCATCAAATCTTCTACAAGAAGAAAACAGGACTAATAATTGTAGTTAATATGTAGTAATGATAATATTCCTAGAACATCTGACAGTATCGATCACCAAATCAGCACGGATAGTACTCCAAAGCGTCTTGATCCATGCTGATGCTGAAGGGTTTCTCGTGATTTCTTTTTTTTTCCTTTTGATTTTCTCTGTGTTGTTCTTGTTTTTATTTTGTTTTCTGGCCTTTGAATAAAGTGGAAAGGGTCACTACTTCATGTTATCATAATCAGTGTTGTAGTTTATATGTGGGGCTTCTACTTGTCTTCTCTTCGTGTTTCTCCTTCTGTACAGTTTGAAAACTATACGAACCTCAACATTTGATATCGCCTAATAGAATCACACTTCATCAAAACTAGTCTGACGAAGGAGGAAAGGAACAATCAAAATATAATTTTAATAATTTCCATGCAACTTCACCTGATTTATACAAATAAATCCAACCAAGACTTAAGATGACTCTAAGAAGATGGGGCGCTTTTAGACTTGATTACAAGTCAAAACACCCTTTCTGCTTCCTTTCCTACTCACCACTCAATAAACTAAGAATGAATGGCGTACCGATCAAAAGAACTAGAATCTGTTTACGGGTAGGGCAGACAAAGAGAAGGACAACCATGAGATTGAAACAGCATGGAAGGTTTTTTCTTCTTCTTTTTAATACCAATTTAACCTATGAGTCACACTAAACTTTCTCAAAAGGCCTTCTGATAGAACCCATGAATCGTCTTCCGTGAATCCTCCC
The DNA here is from genome assembly GCA_003290165.1 of Berberis thunbergii. NCBI lineage: Eukaryota > Viridiplantae > Streptophyta > Magnoliopsida > Ranunculales > Berberidaceae > Berberis > Berberis thunbergii. The sequence continues at coordinate 395,280 of QNQO01000773.1, forward strand.
TCTGCTGCTTATGGAAGTTTCCGATGAAAGTTTCAGCCTTAGCAAACAGTTCTTGCTTAATGAGGCATTCTTCTTCCTCATCTTCTTCTGCTTCAACTTCTTCAGTCTCTTCATCTTCAGCCTCCCCACTGCCTATAAAGAAGAGGCTAGGCATGGACGGACACTTACTCACCGTACTCACTATATTAGCCATTGCAGTTGTTTTCTCCGATGCTGACTTTGTCACCTTCCTCACCTTCTTTTCAGTAGTTTCAGTTACGTCTTTGTTGATTACATCAGAGACCTTTAGAGGGGAGGATTTGAACTTGTAGGTGGTCGCACTAGATGCGGTTACAGTAGTAGTTTCGTTGTTGTTGTTGGTGTAGGAACCAGTCACCTTATAAGGAGAGGTTTCTATGAATCCTGAATTCATAACAATGGGCTTTGTTGCAACAATAGGAGCAGGTTTTTTGTCATCTACAGGTTTGAGAAAGGAGAGAAGACCTGCTTGAGCACCTAGGGAGACTATAAGGAGATTAAGGAGGAAGTATAGATACGGGGGCCTCATCGACGTCGATAAAAGGGGAGTGATGAGGAAGAGGATAGCAAGTATAAACAACATAGTAAGTTGATACTTTTGAGACTTATCCATGGCTTCTCCTTCGCTGAGAGTTAAAAGTGCTCCGAATGTGTGGGTATGTATACTGATGAAAGAGTGGATGTGGTGGTAGTAGTAGTAGTAGGAACGATGGGAGGGCTAATGTACATATATATAGAGAGAAAAGCGTGTAAGCGCTACAGAAGATAATAAAATGAAGGTCTCTTTTCTTGTGTGAACGACTGAAGTGAAGACCAAGGATGTCGATGGATGGAATGGAAGTGACATAAGAGTGTTTTTAGCTGGTAACAAGTTGGATGTACTACTGGACTTACCTCATTCAACCGTGTATCCTAAATAGCATCCGACAATTTTTCTATGCTGTACATGACTTAAGAAAGAAGTCAAGTGAATTTTCTCTACAGATTCACGGAGGAAATTTCTCTACAGATTCATGGAGGTGACTAATACAACAACTTGTAAGAGTTTGTAGCTCGAATATACTCATAATGTGTCAAGTGTCTCAACTATCTTCTTGCCTAGTCAAGTGAGGTTAGCAAGTAACGAAAAGTACTTGAGAAAAGAAAGCCCGTGACACAAAACACACGCTAAAAATGAAAAGAGAAGAGGATTAAGAAAAGATAGCTAGATGGAAAATGACTAATAGTAAAATTCAGACACTATAACATGGAAAAAACGGGAGAGGTTCAAATTTAATTGGCCAAAAGATCGATAAGGTCGGTGAACATATTCCCCTTCATTTACTTTTCCATTTGCGTTAATGACCAAGAACTGTTTGGCTCCAACTTGACTAGAGTCGAAGGACCCCACTTGGAGACCCTTTAGGATCTTTGGGCCCTAACAAGCAAAAGGAAATCATGTCTTTCTAACCCCAACTTGTTCTAGTGCATGTTTGGTAATGGTCCCTCCCTTTCTCTCCTTCCTCAAGTCCTTCCATCTTTTGAATTTCATAGCTATATCTTGTTGGGCCTGTCACCGTAGAAGCAATATCCTGCTCAACCAATTTGGGCCATTTGTCGAAAACATTTTGATAATGTCAAAGTTGTTTTTCAAATTTCAGGTGCAAAAGTTTGACCTGATTTGTCGACAATATCTACAATCTTGGCATATGATTTTTCAAATATAAAATTAAATTTTTTTTATTTTTTTTTTTAAACTACGGCTTATAGTGTAAGAATGGATGATTTCCTTGTGTTTTTGATGACTGCAGACTTAAAAGATTCGAAACGAGACTAGTTTGTCCCATATTAGCTTGGATACAGAAACCCACCAGGGAAGATCAACACAAGGTTTTCCTCCCAACTTTATTCGTGTGGATGAAGGGACTGTGACTTGTTGGAATTATACGCGCACTAAGACCTGATTTACTACGAGACGTCATTTATGTTCCTGGAAGTATCTAAATTTTCAAAGAGAACGAAGGAGGTATCAGACAAAGAAAAAGAGAAATGTGAACATGAGGAAGGTTCAACCTAAGGAGGTTTACAAGCTGGCAACCTTTTCATTGTGTTTAGCTGATTTTATCCAAAGCTTATCCAAAATCTCCCTCTATATCTCCCCCTGTCGTTTTCTCTATATAACATGAAATAGTAGGATGGAGTTTAGCACATTTTGTTAAAGAGCGTTAATGGTATCTAGACTTCTGCCTACACACACATTGAAACACGATAAGGCAAGGTTTATCTAGTGATAAAAGTGCCACACTTGGGATGGGATGTCTACACTGGAATCATGTAGTGAAATTTGAGTTTCCAATTAAAGAAACAGAGGTTTCACAGACATAAGAAGGTAATACGCTAATGCTAGCACTATCTCTCAGCTCTCACACTCTTTATCGTGATCAAGATACCTTTTATGATATCATTTTCTTGATCTCGCAAAGCATTTTCACTTGATACTCTCCATGAACGAGTTCATTTTCTAAACAAAATTAAGATGTAAAATGTAAAATGTACCTCGTAACCAATTTGGTTTAATTCTAGATACAGCAAGAAGAGATATCTTTAGACAAGTCATGGAGATGTAAAAATAGATAAAAATAAGCATAGAACAGAGTAATTTCAGCTTCTGTATAATGCTCTCAAGAATAAAGACAAGTCAGTTTCAAAGCTAGCAAAATAGATTGCAGACATAACTCACAAACTGAGAATTGCAAGAACAAAAATATAGAGATGAAAAGTTGTTTAGGTTAGGGTATGATTACATGGCTCAACCATATAGAACATTTTTAAGCCGCAGCATTGAGAGATGAGTGCTTTATCATTTATTTATCATGTATTATTATTCGTTGTCCAGCCTAGTAAATTATATATTTTCTCTGTTCCTCCATTAAGAAGCTGTTATCTCACCATATTATGGTGATATGGGTCTGAATGGATGGTTTCTAAGCAACACTAACCACAAATGATCGAACCAAGGATTTTTTTTCTTTTTTTAATTCTAGTTTGTTGTTATTTTTCATTTTTTATTGAAACACTTTCGTTCTCAATATTCACACGAAGTGGGGCTATTGGTTTTTGTCATAAACTCCCACTTATGATCCCAACGACACAAACAACATTCATTAGAGCAGGTCAAGTATGAGTCTGATCCTGGCACCATCTTGCAGAGTACATTGAGCTCAAATAATATTTGAAGAGAATACAACAAGCAGAATCAAAAGGTAAGAGAAACTTTTATATCATTGAGATCTAAGTCAAAGGAACTAATAATACTTTCCCCAAATTAAGAACATTTTACAAGCTTTTGATTATTAGACCCTCACCTCGCAGGAAGCCTTTCTTCATTTGTTGTGATAGTTCATCAATATTGTAGCAGGGAATCAAATTCTATATACCTATGCACTCCTAGCCTAATGAGAATTTCTCATGAGATAAGATACAATACACCCCAGGATGGCACCGGCAATAACCTGCACAAAAGTGAGCACTGTTTAGAGGAAAACCGATAATTAGGCATGCTATGAATTAGCTACATGCGTCTTTTTAGTGAGAAAGGAGACTTTATACAGGGGACTTGCAGTTTATTGATGAATTAAAAAATTCTAAAGATCTTTTGTTATTGTAAATTACACCATGTAACACCCAGTCCCCATTTAAGAACTATTATCAGATGCTGGATATCCATATGATAATAGTGAACACATTAGGGCTTTCATCGAAACATCAGAGTATTGTTGTATGTTGAAGTGGAAAGCAGACCTGTAATGGGGTGTGCCCAAGCAGTTCACGTAGAGGTCTGACATTAGATAGAGGGTGCTCTGGAGGTAGCTCGCATACTATTTGGTTCAGCAGCTGCAATGAGCAACCAGATACAGTAATGTTAATAAAGAAAAAAGAGGAGACACAATTTGAGTACTCAGAAGTATCATGTTGAATATAGGTTCTAGAATACATTCCATCACATAATCGATGTTGTAGTAAGATGATTGTTATGGAGTAAAGGAAAATATTACTATGTTGAACCTAACGCTTTCAGAAGGTAGTTCTCTCTTCTACATTGTAATGCTTCTTTACACCAGTCACAATAGCCATGATACTTTTGGATGCTTCATCAAATATCCCATGAGTTTAGGACACAGTCATCATACTTTGGAATACTTCACCAGATTTTACAATAATTATTGTGACCAAGGATATATCGTGATATCACTACGTTACCCAACCTAATTATCAAATAGGATTGCAAGCTCCTAAGGGCAAACCAAGATAATATAAGGCAACTCTCCAACAGTAAAATCCAAAGTGTGTGCAGCCCATGGAGTCATTTGCACCATCCTCATAGCAAAACCACACTTTTTATGAATTAATGTTAAACCTTCAAGCTAGGCAAAACTGTGCCAATGATTTGAACCATGCACGTGTAAGGGTTCCATAATAGTCAAGGAAAAGTAAAGTGTTGTCGGAAAACTCATGGTTAAGGGTGTGTTTGATTCAAGAAAAAATTACCATGGGAAAATTGCAAAAAGAAAGAAGAAATAGGAAAGGAATCTTTGAGGTTAAAGGTGACTCTATTTTTAGCAAAAACTTTCTTAGCTCCCCCCTTAAGAAAATATTTTCTACAATTTTGTAACAAACCAAGGGATAGTGCATCACAAAATTCATGTTATTCATTCTTTCTTCCTATTTCCTTCCTCTATCTTCTCACTTTTGACACATTTTCTTGGGAAATTTTTCCTTGGAATCGACCCTAAAATCTAATGCCCTTTGCACCAATCTCCCCACTGCCTCAAGCACATTTGTGAACAAAAGATTAAAAGGAGGGTCTTATAAAAAAAATCCCTTGAACTTTTCAAGGATCCCATATGAGAGCCTCCAACGCGCATAAAAAGTGGACAGTCATCATCTGCGTGTCTAACCACCTGAACCATCTTTAGGAAAATCTTGACTTCCTCGGGCAATGTAGCAAGGAGTCAACCACATTCACATTTTAGTTACATGATTAACCTAAGTCAGTCCTGTAGGAAAGATCTACAGTACCATCTCTTATCCTTTGATTTTGCAAGTCAGCTGCCAATGTGCAACTCATCATCTAAAATATGTCTACCCTTCAAAATTGTCCTTGGTTGCAGTTTGTGTTATGTACACAAGTTCTTGATTTTCTTCCCATAGACTTTGCTATGATTTTTACATAGAACACAAAAAACACTCATGAGCCTAAAATCTCCATCTTCACTAGTTCACTTGAACCCTCCTTAGGAATCAACTTATAAATTTTGTGCTGCCCTCATTGCCACTTCTTGTTAAATTACCCAATGGGAAACCATGAAGACCCGAGGCTTTGTCAGTCCCACAACTCTTCTTTTGACAAATTCCTCTCTGAGTTTACTTTGTCTTCCTCCAGTTTAGTGTCAAATTCCAACCCATCTAATCAAGGTCTTTATTTCACTAGGTTGTTCATAACATGTGAATCATAACCTAAGTCGTATTATGATCTTAAGAACGCACAACAGGCACAAATTTGACCTCCAAATCTTAAAATTCCAATTGTCCACCATACTGAACTGTTGTTTTAGCTCTCATAAGTAGCAACCAAAATCCCCAATTTATTTTTAATTTTAAAATGATAAAACATGTTATTGAATGGAATACCCTATTGTTCCTTTCCCGTCAAACACGCCAACAACCAGTGTACAAAATAAGTTGGCATATAAATCATGCATTTGTATAAACAAAGTAGACCAGGTTAACAATTTGGAATAACTTTATACGTCTCTCTCAAGATTAGAGCTTTTTAATTCTCCAAGACACCAATATATCCATGGGCCATGGCATTGGACTTTATCAAATACAGTAGCCTTGGAGTTTTTCTTGCCTATCTTACTAACCTCGGTTTTGAGCTTATTTCGTAGATTATGTAATTTTACCTCATCGTACCCCTCCTTTCATCAATTTATTTCATCTCTTCAAACGAATACTTGTCAATACAAAATAATAGAAAGGCCAAATTCCATATATTGAGGTAACCGAATCAAACCACATTCAATCTATTTAATCTGAAGCCTTCTTTACACAATCATAGTGACATTGCAATTTGTTCTCACAACATCCAAGCCGATTTATCAAAAAACCAACTTATACATCTAATAGAAAAACAATCATCTCCCAATTCATAACTTAAACATCCTAAACATACTTCATACATAAAATAAATTGCACAAATTTGATTGGCACTCAAAAAATCTTACCTCAGCTTGCCTCCCAGCATGTAGCCGAACCCCAGACGCATCATACATCACCTGTTAAAACCCTCTAAAAGTGAGTGATCAACCTTTGCAACAAAAACCCACACTAATCCACAACATACAATTTTTAACAAAACCCAGTACTGCAAACCACCATAATCACTCAATCATACATTTAATTAACAAAATGGGGTCAAAATTAACAAAATCACAAGTCAACCCAGATCATGAAAATTGAAGAAAATGCTTACAACAGCAGCCAAGACCACAGAAATGGCAAATGTAGATCCACTAACTCCTTCTTGTAACCCAATTGCCACAGAAAGAGCCGTCACAGTGGCCGAATGCGACGACGGCATTCCGCCGGACCCAAACAACCTCTTAGAATCCCATTTCTTCTCCTTAAACCTGCGTCTAGGTGATAACAATTGACATCAAAACAGAGAGTCAGTTAGGGATTTTGTTTGACTTCGAAAGTTCGATCAAATCGAAACCCATTGTTGAAAATTCGATTGAAATGAAAGGGTATTGTTGGAATTTCGAACCAGGTGGTGAAGAGCTTAATAAATTGAGCGATGGAGAAAGCGATGAATGCACATAGGAGAGGGAGGTTGTGGGGCAGAGTCGACGGTGGAGATGAAGCCGACATGAACGAGGAGGACACATCAGCGGCTGTTAGCACCTCGTTCATGGTCGATCCGATGGTCGATATTGATTCGAATGTTGGGTTCTTCTGCTTCTTCACCTACTGTTTCTCACCGTTTAAGAGAAAGAAGAGAAACCGTGTGGTGGGTTTAGTAATTTGTTGATTGTTTTCATTTGGTGGGTGTGTGTACATCTTCGTGGTTGTTGGTAGGGTTGAAAATCCAACCGTCGGTTTGGTTTTTTACCTAAATCGTTAGCCGAATCAACATAGGTGGGGTTTTTCACCTAAATTGAACCTAATCGACTGACTGTTTAAAATATATTATATTATTTATTATATATATTCGGTCGGTTCAGTTTAGTCGATTAAAATTATATAAAAATCGAAAATCAAACTGATCATTTCGATTTTGAATTTTTTAAAACTGATCCGAACCGAATTTAAACCGAACCAATTGATTCGATTTTGATCGATTCGGTTGGTTTGATCGATTTTTTGTTCAGCCCTACCTATTGGGATCCACCAATGAATAAGGTGGTACTTAGTAAAACCACTTTGGTGGCAACAGTAGAATAATGGTTTCCTTCATTTTATGCGACTGTGTGGGTGCTTTTTGAGGTACAAACAAAAGATACAGCAGTTGACGGAAAGGAAAGGATACTTCTGGTTGGGTGCAAGGAAAACTCTGTAGTAGTGTCTGGTTTCTCTATATTGCAAGGCAGTGAAGATTCAATGGGCATTTACATTGATCCAGATTGTAATTCTAATGAGCGCCTCGCGATAGTCTATGTGATGAATCGTATAGATGGTTGCAATGGTGGCAACTCAAATTATTGGGTGTACCAGTCACAAACCATAATTAACATTGAAAATGGACTTTGGCGCTCGCGTGTTGAGGCACGCGAGTAGCTGGGTAATGAATAATGAGTTGATGTACAAAAGTGTATGGTAGTACATTTTGTATTTTACAATGTAGGGTCAAAATAATACAATGCTACTTGGCAATGATATCGTCCCAACTTAAACCCCCAACAGGACTTGAATATAGCACGGTAGGGTTATATTCAATAAGGACGTCGATGATATACCATTGGTTTCGGTTTGTATCGCATTGGGGAGCTAAAGGCATGATAAATGATCTCATTTCATTATATAAGAAAAGAATACAGCACACCACCACCAAAATCAGGGCAGATAAAGACTAGCCGCGGCCTACCTTAAGATTTTGCTTGTCCAAAATAACATTTAAGATTTTTCCAGGAACATATATTCTCTTTTTAATGGATACTCCATCCAGATACTTTGAGAGCTTCTCATCTATAGATGCTAATTGGAAAGCTTCATCTTCCTTGCAAGTTTTATCAACCTGGATTGTGCCTCTGGTCTTCCCATTGATCTGAACAGGTAGGACGATAGTTGAGTCCTTCAAATACTCTATGTTAGCCTGCAGTTACGAATGAACGTCAGAAAGCAAAGTGTTAGCTACCATGGGGATCTAAAATCCCTAGTCATTTAGCATTCCGGCAAAGAAAAACAGAAGAAAACACAAAGTAGAAGTTATTCATGTGTATACATCAAGAGAAGACGCCAAGTCCATAGGTGGAGTTGCTATCTTGTTTCTAGCAATGACACCATAGCTAAACCCATAACTTCAAAGAAGCCATTTGATGTCACTACCATGCGGCAACCAAGAGCTTTGATTGTAATTATCAAAATAAAATAACCAATGTTCAGATTATGTTTATAACATTTAAGATATACAAAATGTGTTTATATTCATGATCCTGGAGCTAGTAGACTACAGTCACAATGCTGTCAAATTTAATTGGACATTTTCGATGTAGAAGCTAACAGTGAGGAGATTCCGTTCAACAGATGTTGATAATTCATTGAACCATTTTTCAGCTCTATTTAGATGCAAACGCTATTAATTGAACCTATATTGCAGTTGATGTATTAGGCTTCTACCATGAAAGCATCCGAGTCAATAAAGTAACAAAAGAGCACTAAAAAAAAAGGTTGAATTCTATCAAGCATCCAATTCCAGTCAAGCCATGCAATTATGTACACAGAAAAAACATGAACCACCAATCAGTTTCACATCACAAAAACACTATATATACCTTTGGAAATTGCTGATATGCCAATGAATCTGAGTGTCCAAGGCGAAACCAAAGCTCCTCCGCCATATGAGGTGCATATGGGGAAAGCAACAAAACAAACTCTTCAATTATTGATTTTGGACGCTTATCCCACTGAAACATGAAAAGGATTGAAGGTTAAGCATCAATTGTACATGATACCTAAAAGGTTAATCAATTTCAATAATGATAACTAGCTTAGCAAGTCAGGTAACAATTCTCATACTCTATAATTGGCAATTAAGGAAGTAAGTATAAGTAAAAAAAAAAAAAAAAAAAAAAACCTTATAAGCTGCATTCATGAACTCCATCATTGCTGAAATTCCAGTGTTGAATCTGGTCGCTTCAATTTCCTCTGTTACCTGTTGCTCAAAATGATATCTATCAATCACACAACAAACTAATATACCAAAGGCTACCAAAAAAATTAAAGATGAACAAGATTCAAAGTTTTTAAAAATATAAAAAATAAAAATAAAACAGTGAAAATTAGTTTGCTTGCAAGTTTATATCTGGACGGAAAGAATTTTCTGTCAGGGAATAATAAATTGACAACTAAAAAGACCGATACTATCCCATTTGAAAGGAATGGTAAGACAGGTTCTAGATGAGAAAGAAGAAATCCATATGTACATGGATCAAGGTGGTGAGAATGAATATGGAATTGAAGGCGATGAAATCATCAGAAGTGACAATTTTGTTTTTCTTATTGTGTTGCAGCATTTCTGATAAAATATCTCAGATTTCATTAAACCTTCTTTCACTCATGCAGTATTAATCTATCGCCATTCCATCTACATGATATATAATGTCAGGTAAGTAGCACCCACCAATTCCTTACGCAGTTATCGATCTTTATTGGCAGTACAAGAGTCACTCAGACCTCAAAAGGGTCCAACAAACAATAACTTTGGTACAGGAAGACCAAGTTGAAAGTAAACATTACCTTGCTAATGCACCGATGCAGTGAACGAAGTTGTTCTGTAGTAGGTTCTTCATCAATTGCTACAGTTCCATCTCTAAATGATCCGTTAGGCAAAGGTTGACCAACTACTAACCTCCATGTTCTCCCCAAAAAGCGATGGACACCTTCAATACCACCAGTACTCCATGTTTTTGAGTCTCTACCGAAAGCAAAAAAAGTCATAATAAGCTTAACACGTGAGAAAGGGCATCTAGTTGATGCATATCCCTTGAATCTCTACAGATGAAAGGTAAATGTTGGAAATGGTCTATGGAATATACTGAAGAACTTTGGACCTGTGCTCAAGAGATGGCTACCTTAATGGTCCCATGAACATTTCGTATAAGCGAAGAGAATCTGCCCCATATTCTGAAACAACATCATCAGGGTTGATCACATTTCCTCTACTTTTACTCATTTTGTGAGCCCGTGCAATTAAACGAATGCCTGGGTTATCTTTCAGTACAAAGTATTCGCCGGACTTCACAACCTATACAAGGACAACAAACTTTATAAGAAATTTGACAATAACTGAACTGTGAAAGTGATAGAAAGAGCTTGTGATAGAACAGACCATTTCCTCTGGTACTCTTTCATGACAGTACTCCGCCAGCACATCAGCTGAATCGGCAGACACCAAGTTACCATCTGGGTCTCTGCATGACGTATACTCAACCTGTTTATGCAACCCATTAGATATTACAAGTGTAAAGAGCATGAGGTTAACCACATGTAACGAGTAAGGATGCAGGTTTTTGCTGCCCAAATATTTGCAAGATGTGTGTGATGGGCTAATAATTGGAGAGTAGAAACCTGCACCCTCCCAAGAGGTTAACCGCATGGAAACTGTGTGGAACAGCAAAAACTTGGTATCGAAAATAATTTACTTACTTCTCCAAGTATCAGGCCCTGGTTTATGAGACATTTGAAAGGTTCCTTGGTGGAAACAACTCCAATGTCATAGAGAACCTGAAATAGTGAATTTGTTCAAGTCTCTGAAACATAAGAAGTAAAACACCATAATCTATATCTTTCCAGTCTTTCATCTTAGAATGCCCCAAACTAATCTGATATAAGAATAAGAGATATCATTTAGGAGGAGCAAAATCAGATGCTAATCAAGGCACTCACTGAGGCAGCAAAAGAAGTTGAAGACCAACCTTGTGCCAGAAGCGAGCATAAAGTAAGTGAAGGACAGAATGTTCAGCACCGCCAACATAAACATCAACTGGACCCCAATAGCTGCAGATAATAATAAATAAATAAAACAATAGTATATCAAAAGCCAAACTTGCACTATGTTCTCTCCAGTGTATAGATTGCACTGGAAGTAGCTAGAACAACAACAGTGTACCATGTAGAAGAGCTACGTTTACCTTTCTTTGTTCTTATCAACTAATGCTTCAGAATTTCTGGGGTCCATAAATCTTAGATAATACCTGCACATCACCCATATCAATCTTCAATTCCGATTTCATATAAGTCTTTCAATATTTTCAATTTGTTAGGAGCCCTTTTACGTGTCGAGGGACACTCACCCCCCTCGCCCATTTCTTCGCGCGTTCCCTCGACATTTAGAAAAAGTGATTTTTTTGTTTCCCCAAACTCTAAACACTGAACTATTCAATCTAGCTTATCGTGCTTCAATAATTAGTGTTTAGGAGTTTTGAAGAACTGTTGCTCAGAAAGCTAATAGAGTTGGTAGAGATGAATGAAGTTTTTTGTTGTGTACTTCCAAGTTTATTGTAGATTACATAGGTAGCTTATTCAGTTATTTGCAATCACGACTTGATCATAATTTGGTTGAACCATCCTATAAAATGCGCAAGTTTACATGCTTGGAAAAAAAAAATGCAAATAACAGAATTTGGTGCTTCTGCACTTTTAATTACTGAATTTTCTTTATCAATAACAAAAGCATTGACTACAAGAATGAAAAAGTACCAGCAAGAACCAGCCCACTGTGGCATGGTGCTTGTTTCTCGCGTTGCGGGTTTGCCAGAAGCAGGATCTTTGGTTTTAACCTGAAAATTAAATAAATAGCTAAATTAGACTACATGTAAAAAGAATTGGTGTGGTATATTATACCACAGAAGCAAGTGATGGTAAAATAAACAAGTAACTAGCAAAAGACTTGAGAAATTCAAGAAGGCAAATTGCCAATCTATATGCTTCATAACAACTGATCCAACTCAGGAATCATGGTTATTACAGACATCAAGGCTCAAGCATATACTTGAGTGAGATTCATTGAACAATCCACTGGTTTTAGCATCACCAGTTGCAAGTGATGGAACTACTTGTGTCGGCTAATTAGTTTTTCTTAGAAAATAGGCAAGTATCAGTTCAACCTTCAACTTGTACAATGTAATCTCCACTTTCCAGTACAAGCGTGTACAAATACAAGACATTACAAAATGAAAACCAAAAGGTGGGTACCTGGCCAAAAGCTCGATGATTATTTTTACAAAAATAAAAATGACATACTCTTCTTATTTACACTATAATCATTCTCAGAGAAAGAAGCTCCAGCTTAGATAAATTGTATCAAGTCTCGCCACTCGTAATGACATGTCACCTACCCTATGCTTGTCCAATTTGACTACAAAAATTGCTAGAAATGTCTAACTACCTTCAAACTTTTGAACTTATAGCTGGGAAAGCCATTATTCTTATCTGCTCTACTACAAATGTTCCCCATAACTAACAATTCAAGGACAAAAAATGGACAAACAAACACACGGCACATTGAATATTAGACAAACTAAAAATATTAACAGATACCCAAGATGTAGCTATTCTAACGGTGGTTCTCCTGTTCCAGTGGAACACACGCCACATTGAATATTAGACAAACTAAAAATATTAACAGATACCCAAGATGTAGCTTTAGCTAACGGTGGTTCTCCTGTTCCAGTGGGAGTAAAATCATCCAACTCAGGTAGCGTGATAGGCAGTTCACTTTCAGGAAGCGGGACAATTTCACCTGTATCGTCCAAAAATACAACTGGGAAGGGCTCCCCCCAGTAACGTTGCCGAGCAAAAAGCCAGTCTCGCAGCTTGTAGTTAACCTAATGGTGCAAATGCAAATTACAATGTAAGAAGAGATTATGTGCCTATACTGTCAGCTAAGCATATAACAAACAATTAGATATATAGATAAGATAGTACCTTTTTCTTTCCATAACCAGTACTCTCTGCCCAATCAGTGACTTTTAAAGCAGCTTCTTTGCTAGACAAGCCGTTAATATCAAGCCCAGAAGCTGAGTTTGATGAGTTTATAATGATACCCTCTCCAGAAAATGCTTCTTCAAAATAATTGGATTTTACACTACTATCAGGGTTCACAACCCAACAAACTGGAATTTCAAATTTCTTAGCAAATTCATGATCACGAGAATCATGAGCAGGTACAGCCATTATTGCTCCAGTACCATAACTGTGACAGAGAAAGCATTCACGAGTTTGGTCATATTTCATGACAATGATAAGTTTACAATAAGGAGGAAAAGGAAATAACAAAGTTGCATCTGGTGCTTGTGGTCATGTAACAGGTCCAAAGAACTTCAGAACTTCATGGATAAGTAGAGCCAGCTGTTCATATTAATTTTTCATACATTATGAGTGGACACAGTTGCTCATATTAAGTACCCTGATTTTGAGATGCAATATTATCAAAGTGAGATACAGAAAGTAAATATTAGAAGAGAAAGAATAAAGCACCTTCCTAATACATAATCTGCAACCCATATTGGAATAGCTTCACCACTAGCTGGATTCCTAGCATAAGAACCACTGAACACCCCTGTTTTTTCTTTCTGAAGTTCAGTCCTTTCAAGGTCACTCTTTCTTGATGCAAGCTCTCTATATTCCTCCACCTGCGCTTATAAATTAGTCCTCTTCCATTTGTCAAATGTTAAGAATCAATTAAACCGTAACTCAAGGAATCCAAAAAACATACACAGTCTCTCTGAGCCTCAGATGTTAATGATGACAATGATGGATGTTCAGGTGCTACAACTAGGTATCTGCAGATGTAACAAGTAGGCATAAATGCATGTGCCAATTCAAATATAAAGCAATGACTATAGCATATACAGGTCAATTTACAAATATAAACCAACATTAGTGCAGATATTCAAAAGGGCCGCTTTTTATATACGTTGCTCCAAAGAGGGTATCTGGTCTGGTTGTATAAACAGTTAGTTTTATGTCTCGATCATGTCCATCACGATCAAGTACACAGAACTCCAGCTCAGCTCCTTCTGACCTCCCTATCCAGTTCCGTTGCATTTCCTTGATGCTTTCAGGCCAATCAAGATCACCTAGATCTTCTAGAAGACGATCGGCATATTCAGTAATCTTGAGCATCCATTGGCGCATCGGCTACTTGGCAATATGAAGAGTGTCAATGTAAAATCTTAAACCCTTGACCATAAATTAAGAGAACCCACTAACACATCACATATGAAACATACTTTTCTTATAACTGGATGACCACCACGCTCACTAAGCCCATCTATGACCTCTTCATTTGCCAAAACTGTACCAAGTGCGGGGCACCAATTGACTGGCACTTTGGCCTGAAAATAAATCATCATGAATGATCAACTAACGATGATAATGCACAGTAGAAGAAATTGCAAAGAAATAGCTTTGATGCAAACAAGAAACAAATTCAAACCTGATATGCAAGTCCTCTCTTGAAGAGCTGGAGAAAGATCCATTGTGTCCATTTGTAATAATTTTGGTCAGTGGTTGAAATTTCACGATCCCAATCGTATGAAAAACCTAATGACTTAAGCTGCAACACCAACAAATAAATCAACAAACATATAAAACAACATATCATGAGCACTCTTGGTTGACGAAGATTAGTTAACAATGAAATATTCACTAACTAAGGTATGCAATTTGGTTATTGTGACTTGTGAGGCACACTATCACAGTATGAAACGATCTGAATGGACTTATGTATAGCAATCTAATAGAGGCAAATTAAGCAAATAGAGGAGTTCATAAAGAGTTATAGACATTACATGACCTGGGTACGAAAACGCTCAATGTTCCTTATTGTTGTGGTTTTTGGATGGGTGCCTGTCTGCTTGCACATAGTAGAGGCAAAATCAATGGTAGGGCATATGCAAACAATCCAATCAACAGAAAAACATTAAAAATATATAATAAATCAAAAGGAGAACCTGGATCGCGTACTGTTCTGCAGGTAACCCAAATGCATCCCAACCCATGGGATGCAAAACGTTGAAACCTTGCATCCTTTTATATCTAGCAAGAATATCTGTAGCTGTGTATCCAAGTGGATGGCCCACGTGTAATCCGGCTCCACTGTACAATAGACCAAGCTTAAGCATTTCAGATATTTTTTCACCCCATCAAGAAACTTTATAAGTTCTGATTAACACCAATTAATAGATTAAGCTTAAATTTTTCAATAGGACTCCCAAACAACCCGAATTGAATGATTGTTCCTAATCCTTAGTTGAGCATAGAAAATCACCTTGCAGGGTCAAATTCCACAATTTTACGTACTTTTTGAAGTAAAAATTGGCTATACCCACTTTGTTAAACTTCCTAAATTCCACCTTTTTTACACTAATGGAGTTAAATCTATGAAACCCACTTTGCTCAATTTTCAAATTCCATTCTCTTCACCTTATAAATATCTAATCTTGATGATACCCCATTTCACTCAATTATCATCTCATCTTTTTCAATGAACGCCATTAATAACAAAACTATCAACACGAGAAATTGAGTGTACAAAAAAGAAGGAAACCAAACCTGGGGTAAGGGAACATGTCAAGTATGTAAAACTTGGGTTTAGAGGTATCAACTTCATGTGGGGTTCTAAAAGTGCTATTCTCCTCCCAGTATCTCTGCCACCGAGGCTCAATTTCGTGAAATGGGTATGCTCTCCTTGGTTGTAATTGTTGCTTCTGCAGCTCTAATCCATCAATTTCCTTCTTTTCTGTGCTTCTTGTATTGTTGACGCAATTTATGACCCGTTGACGAACAAAGGAGGCTGATTTAGTGGTGGGGGTGAGAAAGGGTTTGCTTCGAGATAAGAGGAGTGAGGGTTTCTGGCGAAAAGGTGGTGGGAGAAGCAGTTGAATCTGCATTTGAGACTGCATTTGATGGAGGAGAAGGAGAAGAGTGGAAGAGAAGAGTGAAGGAGAAAATGGTTGGAGAGACTAGGTAGTGGAGAAGATAACGTGGTCTGGGCGCGGGTAAACTTGATAAGGATAGATGGCCCAACAGGCCCATGGGCTTTTCTGACATGAAGATGAAGTTCAAAAACATCGTCGAAGGGGGGTTCAGGGGGGCTCATGTTGCACTATGCATGACCCCATCCTGCATACCGATTCCATCCGTCAGATTCAGGTAAAGGCAATTTAACGGCTCGCTCTCTCTTTTCTCTCTCTCTTGTTACAAATTAAACCACATCGTTCTCTCTACTCATTTATTACAAATTAAACCACATTTTTCACTTTTTTTTTCACTAAAATCTACACAATTCAGCACACATCTCGAAAAAAATTAAATGGTCTAAATTTTAATAAAACACACATTTCTAGGTAAATCTAACAGTCCAAATTTAATACTACATTCATCTTGAGAAAAATCGACGACTCAAATTTAATAATTCACACATCTCGAAAAATATTTCTCGAGATAAGTGCATAATTAAATTTGTACCGTTAGATTTAACTAGAGATCTTTTACCAAAATCTAAACGGTTCGACGTGTATCTCGAGGACAATCCAACAATTTGATCTTTCACCAAAATCTAACAGTTAGATTTACCTAGAGATGTGTGAACTATTAAATTTTGACCATTAACTTTTCTCGAGATCAGTATAATATAAAATTTGAACCGTTAGATTTACCTAGAGATATGTGTGTCTATTACATTTTGATCGTTTGTTTTACCTCAAGATGAGTGTTGAATCGCTATTTTTTTCTCGAGATGCATGCAAAACCGTTAGATTTCCTCGAGGTACCAGTTAAATCATATATTTTTCTCGAGACGAGTGCATAATTAAATTTGACATGTATGTACTTCGAGAAAATCAACGGTTCTACACACATCTCGAGGAAAAATATATTGTTCGACACTCATCTCAAGGAAAATAAATGATCCAAATGTAATATAACACACATCTCTAGGTAAATCTAACAGTCCAATTTTAATATTACACTCATCTCGAGAAAAATCTAATGGTCCAAATTTAATAATTCACACATCTCTATGTAAATCTAACTGTTAGATTTGGTGAAAGATCAAATTGTTTGATTGTCCTAGAGATACGTGTTGAACCGTTTAGATTTTGGTAAAAGATCTCTAGTTAAATCTAACTTGAGATATTTCTCGAGATAAGTGCATAATTAAATTTGGAGCGTTAGATTTTCCTCAAGATGAGTGTACTATTAAATTTGGACTGTTAGATTTACCTAGAGATGTGTATTTTATTAAATTTTGACCATTTAATTTTTTTTGAGATGTATGTTGAATTGTGTAGATTTTGGTGAAAAAAATAAGTGAAAAATGTGGTTTAATTTGTAATAATTGAGTAAAGAGAAAGAGAGTCGTTAGATTGCTTTTACCTGAATCCGACAAATGGAATCGGTGTGCAGGATGAGGTTAGAATGATGGGCCGGCCTGGCGTTGTGGGTCTGGCTTTCTAGAATTACACGTTAAGATTTGATGGGCATGTAGTGGTGATTTTTTTTTTAAATTTGGGTCATTGACCATTTTTATTTATTTATTAATCTATCCCCGAATGCTATATGACTAACCCTATAAGGTCAAACCAAAGCAGGCCCGAAGGCTACAATATTGTTGCCACTTAATATCCTCGTCGCCTCTATCTTGGATGAAGACTCATTTTCGCTTCGCTCCGGTCTAGTCCATCTAAAGGAGCTGCATTCAATACCAGAAGACTCATTAACGGCGGAGCAAATGTGCTCCTAATGATTGAGCGAAAACTCAAAAATCCTAACTGGTGAGTATAGAACCTGCAACCTCTCACAAGGATAGTGATGTTCGACCAATTGAACTACAATTAGTGGACATGTAGTGGTGATTTGATCAGGCACAAATCATGTATAATAGGAATTGGCATATTGTCTTAAGGATTGTGATTTCGTTTTTCGAAAAGCGCACACACTGTAATCTTGCGCCTTTATACTAATGCTCACCACCAATAATACAAACAACTAATTAATAAAAAAAACACACCCACATTGTAACAAAAGACCAAGGATTGTGATTTCAGTTTTTGAGTTAATTTCGGTAATCTGATTTCAGTAAATATTTTGTGAAATATTTCTTATTTTTAATAAAAAAAAAGTAAAAAATCCAATTGTAATTTTGAATTTAAAAATATAAGTTTATGCATTTTAAACTATTAAATATTACATAAAAAGTCTCACACGACTCATAATGTCATACAAACTTGATAATACATATAAATTACTCACATAATAAACTTCAATACTAAAATAACATAATAACGGGTTAAAATATATGGAGATTAAATTATATTTTATTTTCAATGGAATTCCCATGATAAAAGAGAACTATTTTAGTAAATCTAAGATAATAAATATTTCTTAAAATTTCGACATATTTCGAGAAATCACATTCTTTACAAATACTGAGTTATTTTTGTGTTTCACTTTGACGTCAATCTTTCTTGTCTGTTAGCGATGTCTACTTAATCAGTTTTTCTACCTTGAGGTGAACGGTGCAAAATTCGTTTGACCAATGGGGGACACAAAACATTTTATTTCTCGTTAGAGGTTAGTTCCTTATTCCTCATGTTTCATTATTTTGCTTATAACTTCAGTTGGACTTAGATTTCTAATAATTGGCGAAAATTGAACGCACCATATACCCTACACACGCATAAGGATAGTTCAGTTACGTACTATAAAAAAATATCATGATCTTATCCAACAAAATGAATTCATTTTGTTATGTTAGACAAACTAGAATGTCAACGAGCTCTATGTGCACGGATATTCAGTAATTTTAAAAGACGTGTAATAATATTTTCATTTATAAGGGCTTATTTATAATTTGTAGCTAATTGAAGGGCTTCAAATAAATTATGCTATAAACTTAGGTCTAATTAATGAATATTGAGAATGGCTGGATTTGATTATAAATAATTTGAATTTGAGAGGACAAAAGTGTAAAAAAAAATGTAATAACATTTCTTTCAATTAAAAGACACAAATACCCCTGAAACTAGTCACTGGTATTTGAGTTTACATGTAATTATTAAGAATAATGGATGGAAATTTTGGAAAATAAAGTTGGAGTTGAAGACATACATTTTAGAATTCATTTAGAGAAGATGAGTTATAGTAACTAGGGTGTCGATACGCACTACGTGCGCGGATATTCAGTATAAGAAAAAAATTTATTATTAATTTGTAAATAAAAATTATATATAATTTTAAGGGCCTATGAATAATTTATAAATAAATAAGATTCCTTAAATAATTTAGTTAGAGGTATAGGTATAATTAATCAATGTTTAAGAAATGATTATTTTAATTATAAAAATATGAACGTTAAGGCTAAAATGGGAAATCCAAAAGTTAAATGTAATGGTCTTTTTTATAGTTTACAAATAATTGAATGGCTTGAAATAAATTATGATAGGGGTTTAGGAATAATTAATTAATAAGGGACTGGGGCTGATTGTAAATAGTTTGAATTATGGAGGGCAAAATTGTAAAAAAATTAATAGTATATTTTGTTTAAAGACACAAACACCCTTTGTCCATTTTCCTATATTTTGGTTTTCTTGTAAAAATGATAAAAAATAAGAGGGCATTTATGGAACCTGAAAATCAGGTCGAAGACACCTCCACTTTTCTTTGGAGTGAAGTGTCGTTATAGATGTATAGATAGATATTTTGAAAGGAAAATGACTTATAACAGCTAATTTTTATAATTATAGACTACATAAAACCATAACAATTGAAAATTGCTCAAAATGCCTACTATTTGTAATTCAAGACTATTAAAAGCTACAAACCTAAACCATGACTAAAAAAATATGTAAAATGACAAATATACTCATATTCCTAGACACATTGATGTGATATTGTTATTTATGTATTCAAATTTTAGGCACGAAAGTACTTAGGAATTAGGATTTTGCAATCGGATTTTGTAATCATGGTGATGTGTAATAATATTAGACGATTGTATATTATTCAAGATATGTATAAACTTTTTCAGATTGTGATACATCATCCTGATTGCAAAATCTTGGCTCCTTACAAAGTTATGGCATGAGGCTGCCCACCTAATTGGCTCCAAAACATGCCATTGTGGATGCTCTCAAGATGAATAAATTTAGCTAGAGCCCTATGATCATCTACTATTCCAACTCAACTTTACTAAATGCGTAGCCATTCTCAAGTGTTTAATTTATGAACAGAAATTAGGCATATCTCTTTATCTTTATTTTAGATGACCAAAAAGACAAGTGATTTTAAACAACCCATCTGGAAATAAAAGTATGAAATGTTAAGGGCAAAATGGGAAATTCAAAAGTTAAATGTAAATTTTTTTTTATAATTTACAAATAATTGAAGGACTTCAAATAAATTATGGTAGAGGCTTTGGTATAATTAATTAATAAGGGATTGAGTTTGATTATAAATAGTTTAAATTTGAAAGGGCAAAATTGTAAAAAAAATGTAATAGTATCTTTTACTTAAAGACACAAACACCCTTTGTCTATTTTCCCACATTTTGGTTTTTCTTGTAAAATAAGAGGGCATTTATGGAACCTAAAAATTAGGTTAAAGACACCTCCATTGTTCATTGGAGTGAAGTGTCGTTATAGATGTACAAATAGATATTTTGAAGGGATAATGACTTATAACACCTAATTTTTATAATTATAGACTATATAAAACCACAACATTTGAGAATTACTCAAAATGCCTATTATTTGTAATTCAAAACTATTAAAGGCTACAAACCTAAACCATAGCTAAAAAATATGTAAAAGGACATGTACCCATAGTCCTAGACACATTGATGTGATGTTGTTATTTATGTATTCAAATTCTAATTACATTGAAACACGCGAAATATGCAATTTTCAACGCAATTTGATATTTTTTTAAAAGTTGTTTCATGTCTCTAAACTACAACTGATCGATTATTGTTGGGTAATCTGGAAGTAAAAATTTAAAGTTAAAAAAAAAAATTGGAAGTAAACTTATTATTGATTTTAAGAAGCTGATGAATAAATTTTGCAAATTGGTCACTTAAATTAGAAGGTAAGAATGTCTTTCTAATTATTTTTGAACTATGGGTTTGTGGCTTTTAAGAGTCTTTATTCATAAAAAAAAAAAAATAGGCTTTTGAGGTATTTTCAATTGTTAGATTATGACGTGGTTATATATATATTTGATTTTTTTTTTTAAATGCATTGTATAAAAACAAATGAATATCCCTTTCTCATGGTTGAATAAATGCAGTGTATATTAAATGCATATGGCCAACTGTTGAGAGCTTCCACAATAATGCAAGGGTCAATTAGGGCTCACCAGAGTATTATCTATTTTTTGTGGCATTCCAAACAACCTTCACACAGGCCTGTGCAATCCCCTCCATTCCCAATAGGCAGAGTTATAATAGAAAACAAGGCTTGTCTAAACAGCGAGGGAAGGGACGAGGAAACCAACGAGGGAGTTTACCTCTCGAGTTGCGTGAATGCACTTTGAGATACATGCCTTTATACATCTCGAGGGGATGAACGGCTTCACCCCCGTCCCTCGTTGGTTTCCTCACCATTTAGAATTTCCCGGTTGAAAATGTAAAAAAAAAAATTAAAAAAAAAAAAAAAATCATTTGGCTAGGCTAATGATAATCTGTGCAATAAATAAAAACATAAAAAATAAAAAAATCAAGTTGGGCCTAAAACCCAGACCTCTCACCACATACACAGATGTTTTACTAACTAAGCAACTTTATTAGTTAGTCCACAAGCCTAGTTATAGAGAGGCTTGCGTGATGCCACACTGGTCATGGACTGTCCATACGACTTATGATAGCCCACAAAAGCCACGGGCATGTTAGTTTGTAAGCTTAGTTGTTGAGAGGCTTTGGCTGATGCCTATATCGGCACGAAAGTACATTTTGTAATTATGATGATGTATAATAATGCGGGAATTCTTAAGTGCACTGGGATTGTGCCCGGTTTTCGTGCCAAGCACTGTTGATATTTCTCGCGATATGAACATATGCCTATCTCGAGGCATATCAATGGTGCCTGGTAGCACCAGGCACGAAAACCAGGCACAATCCCGGTGCAGTGTAGTATCACTCATAATAATGTGAAATGATGGTATGTTCTTTGAGATATGTATGTACCTTTTCAAATTGTGATACATCATCCTGATTATAAAAGAGTTTTTTTGGCTTAATTTGGCAAGTCAAGCCTTACTGTTTGTTACTAGGGAATCATGAATTGGCTCTAAAAGAGGCTATTGTGAATGCTCTCAAGATGAATAAATTTAGTTAAAGCCCTACGATCTTCTACTATTCCAACTCAACTTACTAAGTAACGTAGCCTTACTTTTTAAAGGACGCCACCACCACATAATTAATATATTTAAAAAAAAAGGACTTATAATGTGTATCTCTTATCCTCTCTCCTTTTCTTTTTCATCAATCACCATCACCACCGTCACCACCGCCACTTTTTTCTTTTTTTCTCCATCAATGACCACCACCATCTGCCACCTTTAATTCTCCTTCATTCTTCTTTTCCCCTATATTCTTTTTATTCACTCTCTTCTTCATCAAATATCACCACCGATGATAGGATGTGACAGAGCAAGGTAACGGTGGAATTGGTAAAGTAGTGTTGCTCCAATGAATAGATAAGAGAATGGTGAGAATCATGGTGTCTTTTAGCATAGCAACAGCCGTTGCCAAAACTGTGATTCTTCCAAGCTTATTAATTCCCAACTAATTACCCACTCTGAAATAGGGATGGCAACGGGGCGGATTGGGGCAGATTTAAGCAAATTCATCCCCGATCCGTCAATAATATCGGATCCCCAATTCGCCCCCGCAAATCCGTTTGCAATTTTAAATCAAAATCCATAACCGCCCCGTACGGATGAGCGGATATCTGCCCCACCCCGCAAATCCGCAAATAATTATAACAAAAATTAAAAAATCAATCTCTGAATTCGTACAAATAAAAAAAATACAAAAAAATCTGAATTTTAATTTACAATGAATTCATACAAAAAAATTACAAAAAATTCTGAATTACAATTTACAAAGAATTTGTACAAAAAAAAATTTTAAAATACAAAAAAAAAATCAATCTCTGGATCTGATGAGATCTGAGATCAGATCTGAAATCGTATCAGATAGATTGCATTAGATCTGATCGTATCAGATCTCAAAATCGCATCAGATAGATCGTATCAGATCTTCTGGATCAAGATCTCAAAATCGCATCAGATAGATCGTATCAGATCTGAAATCAGATCAGATTAGAGTTCTGATCGATCTCTGGATCAAGATCTCAAAATCGCATCAGATAGATCGTATTAGATCTGAAATTAGATCAGATCTGATTGATCTCGGATCAATATCAGATCTATCTAAGCTAAGATCAAAGAAGGAGATTCGGAGAATGAGAAGGGGCGATCTGGAGCTTCAAGATCTCTGTGAGAGGGAGATCTCTCTGCGAGGGAGCAGTGATGCGGCATGAGAGAGCAGTGACGCGACGTGGGGGATCTCTCGCGGTCGACGCGGTGTGAGGGAGTAGGGTCCAGGGAGGCAGATCTCGCGACGGCGCGGCGTGGGGGAGGGCGAGGTGGTGTGCAGTGTGAGGGAGGGAGGGAGATTGCTGCTCTGTGGGAGGGAGAGTTCACTGCTTGTGTGAGGGAGAGCTCGCTGCTTGTGGGAGGGAGAGTTCGGTCGTGAGGGAGAGTTCGCTGCTTGTTATGGGTGGGCAAACGGGTCGAGGATCCGCGGGTTCAAACCGAACCGGACCGTTTTGCTCCAAACCGTTTGGACCCGTTTCGCATTTACTAAAACCAAAACCCCTCTCTCTCTCTCTGACTCTCTGTCCCGTTTCAAAGTAGTAGAAGAAAAGGAAGAGGAGGAGACGTGAATGAGACTCTTCTCTGTCTCTTTGTCTCGATATAAACCAAAACCCCCCCTCTCTCTCTCTGTCTCTGTCTCTGTAAGAAGAAGCAACAGTAGTAGCGATTGGAGATCTCCCTCTCCTCTCTATCTTTGTCTCTGTCTCGAGGAGAAGAAGCAGCAGCGAGACGCTGGGAGCCCAAGAAGAAGAGGAGCAGAAGAAAAGGAAGAGACGCTGGGAGATCTCCCTATCCTCTATCTCTTTCTGTCTGTCTCGAGAAGAAGAAGCAGCAGCGAGACACTGCGAGACCAAAAAGAGGAAGAGCAGAAAAAAAGGAAGAGACGCGAGCTCCTCTCTCTCTATGTCTCTGTCTCAAGAAGAAGAAGCAGCATGTCTCTGTCTCGAGAAGAAGAAGCATCAACGAGCTCCTCTCTCTCTCTGTATCGAGAAGAATAAGCAGCAGCACGATGAACCTACATCCATTCCTCTTCAACCCCATCTCCATTTTAGTGTTTGATTTGATCCTAAAATTTCTTTGGCAATACGATGAAGAAGGTGGTGGTGATCATTTCGACAATTTTGGTTTTCAGGAACCCAGATCTCGCCAGATCTACACAATAAGGTAAGTGTAGTTTGCCGAAAGGAAAATACAGGGTTTTTATGATTGTTTGATTCAATTTATCTTTGTGAGGGTTAGTTCAATTGTACATTATTGTGTTGATCAAATAGAAGAAAAAGAAATATGAACTTCTTTGTATTTTTTGTTGATTATAGAGTAGAAAGAATGGTTTGTTGTCGATTATTGTAATATATTGAAGTTCCTGATAATGAATATATTACAAGTAAATTCTGCTACAATGTTCTTGAAACTATCGAACCGTTTGGATGTACTAGAATCAGAGGATGCATTTTTAGTAGGAACCGAACCGTTTCAAACGGTTCGAGTTATGTTCGGTTCCAATGTTTAAAATGAGGGGATCCGGACCGGACCGGATTCGTTAATTTTAAACGGTTCGAGTTAGGTTCCTCTAAAATTGGAACCGATCCGGATCGTGCCCACCCCTACTGCTTGTGCTCTGTGAGACAGTGCGAGGGAGAGTTCGGTCGTGAGGGTTAGGGAGCGATTGGTGTGATAGCGAATGAGGGAGCGATTGTGATTTCTGAAAAAACAGTTAATCTTTTATATAGGCGAATGACACTTTTGTAAATTTATTGGTTAAACGGATATCCGCGGGGCTTTTGGGGCAGATATAGCCAAATCCGTATCCGCCCCGAATAGTGAACGAATATTTTTTGAATTCCCAAAACTACCCGAAAACTCATTCCACCATATCCAAAACCGCTCCAAACGAATTGAATGGAACAAATATCCGTAAAAATCTGCCCCACTACCATTCCTACTCTGAAAATAGGAAGGAGTGGGCTGTTGGTTGTCTTCAACACCCATTCCTCTTCCTTTTAAAACCGAGTTGAAACAAGAAAAGACTCATTAAAGGAAACGGAATGGTTTCGAAGAGTTCCCTCAGTTTTAGGCAACCTTTCAGCTTTCCACTTTCAATGGCATTCAAAGGTCCCAACTCTCATTTGTTTCCAAACCAAGGTAGGAAACTGACAATCTGTACAGATTTGGTAATTTTCTTTTTTAAATTTAGAGTTATCAGCTGTCTTGCACTAAAGGGTGTTATGGTAATTTAAGCAACTTTTGTTTTTTAAGGCTTTATGAAGTAGGGTGGGGTGGGAATCACTATTCCTCACCCTCCATACATGGTTGTGAGCCATTATGGTGCTTTCTAGAGGGTGTGTTATTCTTTCTCTTTGATGTGAAGTATTCTTTGTGGTTTTTGTGAGGTGTTTGGTGCTTTGACCTCTTGATTGTTTTTGTTTTGGAGATTTGATGGTTTATTTGATTGGTTTGATGAGATTGTAGATGTTTGAGGGCAATGAGTTGCTATGGTGTGTTGATGAGGAGGAAAGTATGTTTGTTGGTCTTGATTTGCTACTTTCTTTTACTTTGATTTCTCCATATTGTTTAATTAAGGGCAATGAGTTAGGTATATCTCATGGTGAAACCCTATGTTTTGGTAAGCAAGGGACCATGTTGGTATTGGTTTGGTGTGTTTATTACTTTTATTTCTCTATATTTGTGTGAACCATGACTATTTTCTTAGCTTTTTTCTTGTTTGGTTTAAAAGAATTTTTTTTTTTTTTTGAAAATTGTTTTGCCCAACCATGAGAAGGAGAGAGAGAATGGGTGTTAGCAATATGAAGTTGATGATGATATCTGCCTTTGCCACTTCTTAAGCAAAATGAAGTGGAATTGTTTCTTAGGGTGGGAGTAAGGAGCACTTTGATGGGGCCTCACTGAGTTCTTAGTGCAGGTTGTTCTTGGGACAACTTTACATGCTTTGTAAGTAGGATTGTCAATGGATTGGATTTGGATCTTGGAGTTGCAAAAATTACTTTTAATTCAAATTTAGATCTTATCAAGTCTAATTTAAATATTTTTTACCCAAATTTGATCCATTTACAGCCCTATTTCATCAGCATCGACTGAAGTCTCCATAGGTCATATCAATTTTTTTTTGTTATTAAAAATTGTTTTCCAAAATACATAGTTATTTATATAAGGGTTGTAGAGAAGTTTTCAGCCTAGCTTTTTATTTTTTTTATTCATCTTATTTTTTGTAAGATTGTAGAGATAACATTCTCAAGCAGGAAGCAAGTATATTTTCTCTCTCCTTACTTTCAATAATTTTTTATCATTAATTTTATTGTCTTTCATTTAATTCTAACAATTATCATATATGGTTCTCATTATTTCAAAGTTGTTTTGAAAATGGATTTTATTTAAAGGTGAGCATGGTTTAATGCGGATCTCATAACCATTTCGTGTCTTTTTGACAGGGTTCAAATCTTAAATTTGTGATATCATTCGCCACAAGTTTATGCTAGTTTCCTATTGATCATGAGTAGTTTGATGATTTCTTTTCTATCCTCTTATCAAAAGTAATAATGCTGAGTAGAGAATGTTTTTGTGAAAACACATGTTCATCTCCAAGACTTCAACCTTGAGCGAAGATAATGTATTCGTCACATATACGGTAAACTTCAACCCTAAGATGGAGAACTTTCTCTACTTCGTTTCTTGTCCCTTCTATTGTTTTCGAAGCTTTTGCATAAATCTTTGCATCCAACATTCAAGTCTCTTTTTGGAAATCAAAACTTTAATGGAGATACTTAAAGTTTTGGCATTATAATTCCATATTTTTTACACAATTTTTCTTATATTAATTATTATTATTCTTAAGGTCAAAGCACATAATATTTTAACATTGAGTATGAAATATGCAATATTCATTATTTTCCTTTTACTTTACAATTACGATTTATAAACCTCATTTTTACCTCTTATTCTATTTTTGAGTATACATCTTTATTTCAAGAGAAGAAGAAAATAAAACACTACATCAACAATCATGGATATATATATTTTGCTTGAACCACTTCTTGGGTTAGCCCTTGTTAAGAATCGAGATCAAACATCTCATAGTAGAATCATCCTTTTCCCAATCAAGATTTTATGTTCGATATGCCTCCTTAAAGCCCTGCTTGCTTTTCAAAAAACAAATCTTCAACATGCTCAAATCCTCGCATTGTTTGGTTTATCTTTTTTCCAAAGCAAGACTTGAATGGTTTGGGTTTTTGCTTTATTACCCCTTGGCCCCGAACCTAAATGAACTTCCTATATGTGCCGGTTGCCTCAACTTTGATGGCGATGAAGTCTAGATACAAAGGGCAACACAATTTGCCAAAGCACATAATACCACCAAATTAGTTATGGGAGATCAAGTGAGCTGATTGCCTGATTGTGGAGTTTAAAAGATGGCAACATCAATAATGAGGTATGTTCATGTTCTCTTGTTTCTTTTGTTTATCATTTTAATTTTAATAATAGGGATAGTTTGTTTTGCCTGAGGTGTTTTGAGAGTGAGGTTTAGCATTGAAAATGATAATCCTAGAAAATCTTCAATGAACACTTACATATGATCAATTTGAGGTTGGGGGTGGGTGTGCATGAAAAGAGACTGTATAGGTTCAATTTTGTACACCCGAGTGTAGATGATTTGGACTAAAAACACATTGAAAATTATGCCCTTTAAGTAGTCGCTAAACAACACAATGTTTGTATTGAAACCTCAAACTTTTTGAATTTTAGGCTATTTGAAGGAGCGCGAAAGTGTACCCTCAAAGCTCCAATAGAACCTAAGGGTGTGTTTGGTTGCATGGAATCCTATATCATGAAAATTCATGAGGAGATTCCTACATTTTAGGTTAAATTGATATATCACTCCACGTCTACCATTTGACCACCATTTGATTTTGTGATCAATGGTGGGAATGGAAGTCCCATGATCATGAGAATCTCATTCCTTGGTCCCCCAAGGCATGTGATTATCATGTTCATGAGACTTTCATTTCTACCATTAATCACAAAATTAAATGATGGATATGGAGTGATACATCAATTTAGCCTAAAATGTTGGGGTCCCCTCATGGATTCCCATGGCATAAGATTTCATGCAACTAAACACACCCTAAATTTATAATTTTGAGTTTGCCATATGTATGCAGTGTTCTACAAATCGGTATAGGCGAATTTTTGAAATTTTTTTAATTTTAAGTTTGAAAAAAAAATTTAAGACTTTTTTTAATACATTTTGCATATGTATCTTGACATTGAATTAAAAGTAATTTATTTGTTATTATATTTAATTTTCATTATTTGTAATAAATAAATAAAATACCTAGGCTTTGCCTAGTACTCTGGGCATTGGTCCCCTTCTTGTCCTCCGCCTAATGCCTAGCGTTTTTTAGAACATTGATGCTATGTAGTTGAAACAAAAAAGATCCCTTCGCAGTCCAAGAGCGATTTACGATTCATCGATATTAATCGAATTTAATCGGTCTATATATATAGTGATAAGTTGACAAGTTGGATGTGCCAATTTATCGGTGACTCACTGATTTCTCGTCAATTTATTGGTGATCGCTAAACTAAACCACTAAATACCTAATCCATATCGGTCACCCCTGATAAATGATTTTTTTTTCCAATTTATTAGCACATTAATAACACATGCCATATGATATGTTTATTTTGATTTTTCAAAATTTGATTATGAGCACTTGTAGTGTTACACAACATTTATAGGTAGGTATGTTTTGTATAGTTTGGCACAAAAAACTGGTGTTTCACTTTGTTGCACCAATCATAAATGTAAAATGAATGCCACTTTTACTCCCGAACAAAACTCTCCTTTTGAAAAGAGATATGAGACCATTGTAAATAGGTATTTGTTTTTACTTCTAGTAGAAATTTGTGATGGGTCCTGAATTTGTTACCCTTTAGTGAGTACAAAGGGTGGTACTCAACACTTAGAAATCAAATGGTCATGGAGTACTCCCTCATCCTACTTGAGAGATAAAAATGCAAATGAAGAAAAAGGTAATATTTGTTAAGGCTAGAGAGCGAGGAGAGGGAGGTGGTGGGGTGGGAGTCGTCCATCTTGCTCGAGATGCATGCCGCAATTTTATGTGTATACATCCCGAGCGGGGTGGACGGCTCCCACCCCACCACATCTCTCTCCTCGACATTTAGAATTCCCCTTTGTTAAGTTTGAAATAAAATAATAAATAATCAGAAATTATATATTTGTAACAAGACTAAAACCAATGGAGTGATCTACTTGAGAGGAAAAGCGTCATGTTACAAATTCGAAAGAAAAGTGATGGCTGTGGGATGAAATGTTTGTTGGTTTAAAACTTACTACTCGGATCCAAAATTATTTTTGTTTGGATGATTTGCGTACAACACATGCGTTGGAGCTACTATGCATACTCGATCCAAACTTTCCTTTTCTAAAATGGTATGTACAAACCAGTACAATTAAACTTTATTTATAAACCATAGTGTATCTCCAATCCATTCAACAATCCTTGAAATTCTTAGAAAGACTGCTACAAATCCATGGTTTTATATGTTTGAAGTAAACCCAATTATACCAATATACTAATGAAAGAGAATGAACTATAAAACAGTAACAAAATGCTATTGCAACTTTGGTAGGTATTAGCTTATATTGCTAATGTTGGTTGAATGGGTCTGCTTGCTATCAGGCCTTCCAAATCTGTCACTGCTTGATTAATTGCATGGATGGTCATCTTCTTTATCTGTTCCGACGATGACGCAATATTTTAGAACAATATATCAAAGTAACAACAACAAACTACATGTGTATGTAGACTAGCATACCTCTAGCTTGTCTTCCCTGACTTTGTGCTTCTTGGGGAGGAGTCTGAATTCTTCACTCAACCTGAAGCATTCCTGGATGTTTTCAGGTGAAACAAAATCAAGGGCAACCTTTGTACATGACTGCAGGCAACAAACAAAAATGAGTTTAGAATAAGTATGAAAGTTTGTCATTAAGAAGGAGTTGATGAATGTGTCCAAACCTTGAGATTTCGAACTTGATGTGGACAGCCAGCAGGAATGAAGACTGCTTCTCCAAGCTTCTGCTCAAAGGTCCATGGCTCAATTCCTAAATCGAACAAAGTTGGTACAAGATGGAATGAGGAAAAAAGCTAATTTTTTCAAATCTAAAGCACAAAAATGTGATAAAACTAACTGAATTCTTCCTTGAGCATCCTCTTGTGTTCCATTGTTAAATAGAAAGATTGATCATGAATTGGATGAGCAACCTAACAAGAAAAATTACAAGTGCCATAAGTTATACATACCCATGTTTACATTATGTGCAAACATGAATTATTTGAGTTTATTTGTTACCTTCTCAACTGGACAACAATAAACATCTCTAAATTCATTATAGTGTTTTGAAAGGTAAGCCTCTAGCTTTGGTACATCATGTTGCCGGAAAATATCCCACAGAGCACCTCCTGTTTCTTCCTCAAATTTTCCTGTGGGAAAACCTGGAAGATTTGTCCCTTCCACATGATCATGTGATTTTTGTGCACGTACTTTTTGATCTATTCTAGCTGTTCTTACACCTTCCTTCTCATCTTGAGCCCGATGTTTCATCTTCAGCAGTTCTATTTTGGCCTTGTGCTCTTCCGGAATCGGTACTTCTTTGGTGTGTGTCAGGATATTTACCTGTGCCAATTGGACATGGAACAAAATAAAGTGACAAATGAGCCCTAGATAGTCGAATATATATTTACAAAGAAACTGACTTAAATTAATAATCTGAAGCATTCTGATGGTTGCAACTTGAAGCCATTAGACAAAGGTGCATTATCCTCAACATCAATGATTCACGGATGAAACCAATTGAAGGATAGTAATGCTATGTAGAATGCGAACATACCGCGTCTGACATGTCTAAATGAAGCTTGGTGACCGAATCCCCTCTTCCAAGCTCCTCAGAAGTGCCATAAGCAATATATGTTTTTGGCCCCATATCAGGCTTAATCACTTCCTCTGGAAGCCTTACAGCAAGGTTGAGAAAGCCTGACCTAGGGTTTGTGTACTCTTGGAATGGCAAAGCACTAATGAACTCATCACAATGGCGTGGTAGCACATCCTCAAAATTGGCAGAGGGAGGCCAATCTTTCAGCTTCAACATTAGCGGCCACGAGTTTTCATATGCACTGCCTTCTGAATACCCTTTAAAGAAATGTTGTGTACTAATATCAACCTGCATTTCAATGCCGAATCAGAGTTGTGAAACAAAATATTTGACCATCATTAACTGTTTATGTAGTGCTAAGTTTTAATATAAAAGCTCATGGAATTTCTCAGATTATATAATGAACTCTGTTTACTACAATGCTTCTAGCTCATAGAAGTGTTTTACTAGATCCCTGATTAGTTTTCAAATGTGGAATGATTGAAACATTACCTAATATAATATGACAATTTCTATTTTTGATTTTGACAACAATAACTAAAGATAATCCCACACAGATCCAATAATTAACAAATACAATGAATAAGAGGCAAAAGAGCTGACCCGACAATTCACTAGGCAATCAATGGCCTTCACTTCAGGTGACTTAGAACCTTCCTTAAGATCCATATTATTGCTTAAAGCACGCATCATAACTTGGGGTTCCCAACTTAGACCAGAAGTTCTTTCGAGCACATTTCGAACAATAATGGGTTCACCTTTGGCCCAGTGTCTCTTGAAATGCATTAATTCTTCTTCCTTTTGAGTATCTTCTGAGGCAGGACAGTATAAGAAATTGTCTTCAGAGTGTTCCCTAGATGATGCTTTCCGAACCATCTCACTGCTTGTGTTAGAGCAGTTAAGATATGGAGGGGCTTTTACCCCACAACTTTGCATTAATTTTTCTGCTTTCACCTCTAAATCAATAATCCAATTCTTGGGAAAGATGCGCTTAAGCTCCAACTCAGAACAACCACAACCACCTCTTTCCTTTGGAGGGCAAGGAACAATCTTATTATGATTTGCTTTCCATTCAACCAAAGCTTTCGACTGATCTCTAGATTCATTTAGAAAACAAGTTCCTGGGGCAGGATCACCACCATGAATATAGTCATCTCCTCTGCATGAATAATGGAATGCCACTTTCTCACCACCCCCTAAAAGATTTCCCTCTCGAATCTCCTGGCAGCAATTAAGACAGAGTTCATATGAGCAGTTTGGGCAGCTTCTGTGAAGATCAAATATTGACGTTGCACAGTTATTGCTGCAACGGAGCCAGAAGATGTTAATCAGTACAAGGCATTAGAATAGGGCATGAAAATTACTAAGAACAACGAAGACAAGCGTACCAGTAAACACGTTCATTGGGGCAACAAGATGCTTTTGATAACTCTATTTCACTTGAAGAAACACCTGTACAAGTTTAGTTGTGCCATGTTAAATTTGGAAGTACAAAATAAAACAGAAAAAGAAGAAGAAAAAAAGAAAAGAAAAGATTGAGAAAATACAAACTACTATGTCTATGATTAAAATGGTGAATTGATACCTCGATTCATAGCCTCGATCTCCATCTCCTTATGTTGTTCTTCACGTATTCGTTTTAGAAAAGGAAGAAGAGACTGAATTAAAAACTGGGCATGCCGGATCTTATCATCTTCAGTAACATCCTTTTGTGAGGCCTGCAAGTTTAACCATGACATGGTTACTCCAAAATATATATAGAAAATTATTAGGTTAGTAAATGCAACATGGAACCGACCTTGAAATTTCCTTTGGAGTACAAGCATGTGTTACAATTACAGAATCCACGGCAGAATGGGCAAGCATCTACAACTTCTTCCTTTGACACTTGAGGATACCTGTTAACAGTGATCATTTAAACCTTATAATTTGACAGCATGACTGAAAAAAGAAATACCATAACAACTTTGATCCACCAACATAATATGCTAAGGTAATTAGAGGAATTTACCATTCTTTGATACATTGGATGCAATACATTTTCTCTTCACATTTCTTGCACATAACAGAAGCTCGTCTATCTGGTCTCATACATTGATGGCACCCTTTGTGTTTATTTTCGTTTACTTGCTTCTGCTGAGTGCAATAACAAGAGAAAACACAATCACCCTTCAGTAAGATGTAGAAACCATTATGAACTGGAATAACAGAAAACAATTGACAAGTTATGCTTGCCTGTCTATTCCTTGTCAGGAATCTGGGTATGCTCTTGTTACTGTTCACAACTTCATCAAAGGATGACGAAGAGGTAGATGGAGTGGAACAACCTAAGTTATCCGACCCTGAAAATTTTCTGTCTTCTTTCAATAATCCCCTAATCTCAATCACTTCTGGATCTTCAAAGCTTTGCAGTCCTCTCTTCTTTAGAGGAATCGCTTCATCATCCCATTCATCCAGAGCTTCGCGCTTAGTTCCTAGACACTTCTGCTGATGCTTTATGTTTCGTGAGACAACTTCAACATCTGAGGAAAAAATTTGTTGGGTTCTTTTCATTTTCCTTTCTGAAGCTTGAGTCATTGCTGGTGAAGATGGTTCAACTTTATGTTCTTCCATTGCAAGCAGATGTTCGATCAACATTTTTCTCAGGGAGACATTCACTTCTGCTGACTGAGTTTCATGAAAAAGCAACAGATTCTGGTAAGATCTTATTAACATCAATCCTTTTCTACTTCCCCTCCTTTTCTTTTCGTTCCAAATTGTGTCTGTCAAAACTGCCATTTCAACTGGAGATAGGAACCATATAGAAAATCCTTAGTATGTGTCAGGGATCACTGCACAAGTAACTACACTAAACACATGCATCTGTGGTATAGTTTGCAGCTGCTAAATTAAACTTTCTGAAATAGTGACATTGATGATCTAAGTTTACTAAACCAGGTAAAATCGTTTCGTCAATTGGAAAAAAAGGGCGCCCTTCTAACAATCCAACTATCTGTCAGGATATCCTCATTTCGAACAAAAAATAACTCGGTAATTACAAAAAATCTATAATTAGAAAAGAAATCCAAATCTTTCACCTTGTTTCCAAACTCAATTACCCAATCAATCAATGAAAAGGAAACCCTGCTTACTTATTCAACAAAATTCCCATCAGTTGCAAAATTCAAATTATTTTCTGATGCTGTTCTTAATCAACAATCAATGAAACATAAGAAAACCCCATAACTAAACCATAATCAAACCAATGAACAAAAGGGTTAGTTTAAATCACCTAGATGGGAAAACCCATCACTATATTCACTCACATATGCCCAGATTCATAAAACTAACATGAACACATTCTTAAAAAAAAAATTCGAATAAAACCATAAACATGGATTATTTAATCGAATTCAATCGAAACTGAAAATCAATTAATTACAACAAAGTAGAAGAGAACAAAGCAGTTCTCACCTCAGCTACACAAGATTGCCGGGTTGAGAACACCCCATTAACCAATGTCGGATTACAGTTTTGGGTTTTAAAGAGGAATCAGATAAACGAAACAAAAAGAGAGAATTTTTTTTTTTTTTTTTTTTTTTTGATTGTGTTTAGGTTTTGGAGACGAGAATGAGAGGAGAGGAGGATCGTTCGATTAGAAGATTTTTGGATATCTCGAGAATTCTGTCATCAACGAGCGGCGTAATTGGGAAGTGAAAATTTTATCTTAAAGAGGAAACAGATTTCCAAAAAGAAAAACAATCGGCCTTATCTTTCCAAGTCGTCGAAGTAGGTTTTTTAAAGTCAACACACCGTTGGATTTGTCTTGAGATATGTGTTCGGATTGATGGATGGTTGTGATAGAAAATGGGTCTGAATTGGTAGGACCTATTTGTCTTTGTTAAAAAGGGCGAAAAAGGAAAGAAAATCAATATTGGGATCTGATTCTTTAATAATTGTTATGCCAAGTGTTACTTAATAGAATAAAAAAAAAAAAGTCGAATTCTTAGTTTAGTTCGGTTTTTGATTCGAGTTTTTGAGATATGGTAAAAAAAGTGTCACTAATGAACTCATGATTCGAGTTTTTGATTTCAGATATGGTAAAAATGGAGATGGTGAAAAAGAAGAGATGTGATCTAGTTTGTTTAGCAATGAATATTTGATTTCTAAGTAAAACATGGATGTTTTTAGGGCATCCACAGACCACAGGTGCCCTTCAAGCTTTGGTGTGTCTTGCTGACAAAATGTCAATCTCAAAATCACACATTCAAAAGTCCTTTCTATAAGAACACAGAATCCAGTAAGTCTAGTCAGTCTTGTTTATTAGTCTCTTTTTTACTTTAGGTATGTGAATGTTGGGAAATTCTAAATGGCGAGGGAACCAGCGAGGGAGGGGAGTGAAGCCGTTCATCCTTTTCGAGATGCATGAAAATATGTATCTCGAGGCAATTTTATGAATCTCAAAAAGGGGTGAATGGCTTCACCTCCTCCCTCGCTGGTTCCCTTGATATTTAGACAAATCCGTGAATTTTAATGGACCGTGACACCAAAACTTCACAATATACATCACTTGTGAAACAAAGGATCAACAAAATTATTAAAAGAAATTCAAATCAGTGACAATAACAAGAATGATCAATTGAAGTAAATAAAGAAAACAAAATGGAATGGAAGACTATATGGATTTCTTTACCTACCATTAGGTAAGTTTTTGGATTTGGATTCCAACATTTCTTCAAGCTTAGCTTTAGTTGTATCATGAAGAGATTCCCAATCTGATATGATTGATTTATAGTAAAACTGTTTTCCCAGAGGAGAAAGTCGAAGTAATAAATAAAACTTGGGAAGAAAACCCCACGGCTTTCTTGTGGGATATCCACTCTGTAAGTCATCCAACCTGTGTCTAACCAACATTTATTTGGGATGTACACAATTTTGCTCGTGGTGTTCACAAAATATTTCGTTGTATATAAAAAAAAAAATGTAAAGAATTCGAATGTATGTAAAGAATTCGAATGTATGTAAAACATATATAAATACATGGACAAATAAAATAAAGTAAATTAATTTAATAAATACAAATGAAACTTAAATAGTAAATACTTAAATATCCCTTTAAATATAATTTGCTTCATAATTTTTTTGAATTTTACACGAAAAAATACAAAATATTTTGATCGAGAAATTGTAATTTGCTTCATCACTTTTTGAGTTGTACATGAAAATGTCAAAATTTATGAAAAAACATAAAATATTTAAAATAACTCATTAAATAACGTACTTTTCTTTTTCGGCGCTTCAAATTTCAATACCTCATAAAAAGAAAGATTGCATGAAATCACAATCCTTAGTCGTGGGCAAGCAAGTCGGATAATCAACCTGATAAACCAGAAAACGGGAAAAGGTGTTCAAATATTGGGTGGGATAAACACAGTTTTGCTCATGTTTGGGTGGTCACGGGCAAACAAGTCAGATAATCAACTTCTCTTCAGACACACCATATCGATGTACATGATATTTGTGCTTTTCAATTTGAAATATTATGCACATTGTTGTATCCATGTAAGATATTAACCATTGATCAAAGTGCCGAAGCTCCGAAAGCATGCAACTTTGTATATTTTTTATATACAAAAATTGTGCAAATACCTGGAAACCTATAGATTATAATTTTATGTATAGTACACTTTGTACAAGTTTCTCAAACAAACATTTTCACACCAAAAAATTAAAAGGACTACAGGATTGTTTCAGTCCCCTCTGGGTTTGAACATACTAATATGCCATCTTCACAGTTCAAACTATCATACAAATTCTCCGTTTTGGCCTCTGAAGTGTCTGAACATGAAAGTTTCGGATCATGGTTCACTAAACATAGCCTGCACAAATTCTTCCCATCTCCACACACACAAATCCACTTTTTCATGTTCGTTTATGAGGGAACTTCGTTTCGGTAGCTACCTCTTCACAAGTGTTAATGTACAAGGAAAATAGATGTCCATGCAACACTTTTAAGCTCGTTCATCGTGTAACTGAACAAGCTCATGTTCCTGAACAAGATCAGGCAAGGAGGGCGAGTTTGAACCACTGTATTTGCTGGGCAATGGTGTATTTCTTCTGGACTGACGTTTTGTAGGGACCAAACTTTCCTTCTCCCACACTTCGTTGCCATCATAAATCACATCACCTTCCTCACCCTTGAACACTGGATGGATGTAAGCAGTTTGAAGGTATCCTTTCAGGTTCAAGTTTGGCTCTCTTGCCCGTTCTAGTGTGTCCTTCATCATCGCTTCCTGAAAAACATAACAAAGAACGATAAAATCTAATTAGATCTGTATCCAACAAGTACAATGCGTTGTTCCTTTATGGACACTAACAAAGCAAGCAACAATTATGTACACAAATTATTGGACTCTCAACTCTCGTAGGTCAAACTAACAATTCATGATGAGGTAAAAAAAAAAAAAAAAACCAACCCCAACCTTTTTCATTGTTGGTGGCTTGAATGTATTTTCTAAAATGAGGAAGCAAAACATACTAGGCCAGATGCAACAGTTTGTGCCTTGTGAATGCTACATAAGGCCTTAAAGAAGAAATAATTAAATAAGGCCAGAACTGTCAAAGTATTTCTAGTTTGAGGTTCTTTAGAAATGAAACACTTTTTCAAGAGCTTCTGGTTAACCTTTGAAAAAATAAATACAAAACCCTAGAATCCGACTATCTTATTATCATGACAGTTAGATTTCTAATCAATTTTAATGCAATATCAGTTTATAACAAAGCATTGAGAACCTAAGCCATAAGCTCTCAAACATACCTGCAATGGATATCTAACAAATGCAGGTTCAAATCGAGTTTTGCAGACAGTGTAGAACCAATACGTCAATATAGGAAGTGCGAGAAGGAACGGTGTTGTCTGGGCAGCTTTTTTTGTGGCCATCAACCCGAAAAGAAGCAGTTGTGAAATAATCAATGCCGTTATAATACGCCCATGGACATCAGGCCAGAACGCAGCGGCACTTTCATATTCTTGATTATAGACGTTGATAACCTACAACATAACAAATTTCAGTTAGGAAACGATGTCCACATATTAATAGCTAGCACAACATCAACAACATCAGTTATCTTTAAACATCAAATGAAGAAATTTCGACACCATAGAATATTTGTGACAAAATGTGGAAAAGTAAATAATCTTCATACTGGAAGTTTGTCTCAACAAAAGTAAAATAAAGAAAATTTTCAACAACTGAAGAAATGAAAAGCAAGTAGTGCAACGTAAGCTTCTCAGTAATAGGATTGAGCATGTCATTTAAAGTTTTAAAACACACTAAGAGGTGGACTCGACTCGACTCTGATGGTCATTTCTTTATGAGCAACTTCTTATCCAGATTCAAGAATAGAGTAATTAAAAGGTGGTATTACAAGTCCAAACAGCTTGTTAACCAACAATATCAACCTCAATGACGAGTTATCAATGAAAAACTTCCCTTTGCAAACTTGTGCTATCTGCATAGTTCGCACATGAGTAAGACTGCTCCTATAAATACAATATTATGTCCCTGCCTGCCCACCAACACACAAAGACACACACTGATACCAAGAAGAAATAAGGTGACTCGGAAGCAAAGCCCCAAATCCATACGCAGTTCTTTTACCCCTACCGACCTGGGTGAGCACATATGAGTGTGAACTCGCTTTGCACAATGGCTCCACAAATCTCAATAAGAGATGGTCTTCTTTGATTTCCCTTCTTATCTTTTATTCATATTGAAAAAATAAGTTATCAATATTTTATGACATGCACAATAAAATACACGATATGCATCACATCTAAGCCTCAGTTTGTGTGGTACATAATATCTTATGGTACACTGACATAGGCAAGGATGTCCTGTCCTCATACAAGTGACATGAATGAATGATTTTTTTGGTAATAGCTTTGCTAGTACGTGGCACACAAGCCATGAATCAATTGAAGTGTTTTTAAATCTTCTTGCTCGAACAATTCTCATTTGATGACTTGTATATGCTTAAATATATAATATGTATATACTTTATACCTATATATTTGGTTTTGCACTGTATCTTAAGATGAACAATACGTTACAAGCCATGTCCCATGTTTACAATAAACGATTTCATAACTATGGAAAGAATATTGACGGATCTATAGAAACTGCAATAAGCACTTGATATACACAAGATACAAATTTTATGCATAAATTTGCAGAAGCAGAGTTGCTTAAAGCACAGAGCAATTTTGGTGAAGTGATTTGCATTACCTGATGGCGATATACAACATATGCCAGGCCAAAGAACACTAAGATGAAAGGAAGTAATAATGGATTTGGAACAGCATAAACAAGGCCAAGTAAGAAATAAAGTTGTATCTGAGGTTCCCCTGTGTTAAATCCAAGACTTCCTGGATCCATTGCTGCTTCCCTATCCTTTTCTGTCTTGACCAAGAAGAAGTTCTTTAAGTGGAAGATGATCAACGGTTTAAGCCTTAAAATCTCCCCAGCTATTCCAGCCCATCCATCTACCATAATATATGTTATGAAAAAAGTAGCTCTCATGGGAATTGCTACACCAATTGTTGTCGGAATTCTGCATAAACAGACATAAAAACTCAGATTTGTAACCTAACCAACTAAAATTGTCAGACACCCTTCCCCAGCAAAGAGATAGAGATTGAATGAAAGAGTAAAAAATTGTTAAGATTTTATAAATGATAATATTGCGCACTGAAAAAATAATTTCCCTTTTCCCCTGCCACTTAAAACATTGTAACATGATATATAGAGAGAGAGAAACGTAAGTACATGCATATTAAATGAATGGAACTTACTGCTTGGGTGATTG
Organism: Berberis thunbergii; assembly: GCA_003290165.1. Taxonomy (NCBI): domain Eukaryota; kingdom Viridiplantae; phylum Streptophyta; class Magnoliopsida; order Ranunculales; family Berberidaceae; genus Berberis; species Berberis thunbergii. The sequence goes on from QNQO01000773.1 coordinate 435,754, forward strand.
TTTGATAAATGTTTTTAGTTGATCAAGTGCAGTTCCAGCAATAACACTCCCAAGAAACACGTTAAAAAGTAAAAAAATATAATATTAGCTGCAGATCTCCTTTCCAAAGTTGATATAGCGATACCGCCTTCAATTTTCGACATAGCCATTAGTATTGATGGCAGAAAAATGAGGAATAACTTCAAGGCAATCCCAGGAAGAAGACCCGTGAGAAGGGCTTTTAGAAATGTCCTGCATAAAATTCAGGTAACTCTTGAATATTTTCTATGACATGTTGAACTAGCAATTAAACATTTTAATTGGCAAATAAAGAAAGCATATATAACTATTTAACAAGAGGTGACCGGAAAAATAAGATTGAGCTGCTGCATAAGAATATGAGGAAGTTCTCTCAATATAAACAATAACGATGGAACCAACTCCCAGATGTTTCACTCTAATCTCTAATTTTAATTGCAAATAAATTCAACAATTCTAGTGTCAACGCATGATGTTAAGATACTGAAGAAAACAGCAAATATATTCAACTCAACCATATCAATATGTAAAATGAAACTGTCGCTTGAAACATGAGAGAGAAATCTCACAAGTCAATCAGAGGTTTCAACCATGGAGCTGCTTTCTCAATTCCTTCAAGGTTGGCAAGACCTTGTACAAATGCTATTGGGATCATAAAAAAGAAGGTGAGGAAAAAGAACGCAACAGACATGATGAGCTTCCTAACTGAGAGTGAAACAAATGGGATAGCCAAGTTTGGCCAATAAACATCTCGAGGCTCTGGAGCCCAGTTAGTTAACCATAGAGTTGGATTTCTGGTCTGTTGAGTTTGTGCACAAACAGCGGCCCCCATCGGTTTTTGAAGGAAACAAAAGCCGTTGGCATGATGGACTTTGGGTTGTTTACAATCCTTTCCCGTTCTGCAGCTATCTGTATTTCACATTACATTTCAGATAAAAGTCTGGAAATACGTAAGACAAAAAAATTCTAGAAAATAACCATCAACTAAGACAGCTTTATGGCCTTTTTTATTGATACTTCTTAAGATTTTGATGTAGCATACAGTACACATAAACTTACCACATCATAACTCTAAATGTTACTAGAAACATAAAGTATCGGTTTACTAGAATACAAGATAACAAGGTTAAAACTTAAAAAAGTAACTGGAAGTACCATTTGTGCTCCATATGAACAATTACCTAAATATAGATGAGCTTTTAATATGCATCGGGTGTGATGCATCTTACCTAAATATAGATGAGCTTTTAACATCTGTGGGGTCAACACTGGAAAGGATGTGATGGTCGCTTTTAAAATACCAGGATACCATCCATGTCCCACCTCATAAGCCATTGGTACCTCTCCCATCATGTGTCACTGGCATTCCACTCTGTGTATAATAACACTTCACTTCTAACATATTTGACACTCCATTCCAAACCGATTCACTTCTAACATATTTGACACTCCATTCCACTCTCTGCTTTTGACACTTTTCTTTGTTTGACAACATTTATGTATTTTGCTTTAGAAGGATTACAATATTGCTCTTGATTCACAATCCTTCAACAGTAACAATGCTCTTGACTATTTGGCAAAATCATTCTACCAGTTATCATATTTGCAAAAAAAATAAAAAAATTCTAATTGCAAAAATATTTCTCGTTCCCAAAACCATTGTTGATAGTCTTCTACATTGGAATTGAAAAGGATTTGGCAGAGGAAGGAAGAAGGTTTATTTATTAGTTGACTCCATAAGCTATTGATGGGGATATGATGACACAAAAGCATTGAAAAAAATCGAGCACCTTACTTCGCCATATGGTGGTTGTGGTGGGGTAGGACCTTCCATTGTAGCAGAAGGTTTGGTTTGAGAGAGAGATTGTATGACACCAACAATGTTCTCTATCGTGTTTATGGTATGATTTTTCCTTTTCTTGCTAAGAATGGGCCCAGGTCAATTTGATAGACATGATACCTCCCCATGTCACACACCCACACACACACAAAAAAAAAAAGGCTCAGAGATTTCTGGTAGAAGATACTACCCACATTCCGTTTTAATATCAAATGTAAAAGGACAGTAAGAATCAAGAATCAGTAAAGACTAGGAAAATGATCACCTATTGGAACCAAGGGACAAGACTAAGGACTACTTACTTCTCTTGTCAGCTCATCAATCTTCGCTGTATAAAAGTCAATTGCGTCTACTTTTGCACCCCAACAGCCAAGAAAACCAGTCTTATCAAAATAGAGATCATACCAATAGTAAGAACCAGCATGAGTTCATAGCCTAGTAGAAATAAACATAAAAAAGCAAAAAGAGAAACACTGAAACTGAGCAACCGCCTCCACTCGACACAAAGCAATCAAAGTACCTTCATGATTGGTCTAGTAGACTGGTCTCGAGAATATTTAAGCTGATAGAAATCCAGCCAATTCTGCTTCTTTTTCTTTTCTTTTACCAGCTTAGAGAGTTTGTTTGCATTGTACACAACCTGCATGAAATCCCATATAACTTAATGAAAACAAATCGAATGACATAATATGAAAAAAAATTTAATTGAGATGAAAGAGAAAGTTATTTTATGTATTATTAATTTATTTATTTTCATGCATAGCGAGTGTGCCAGAAAAAAGAAAAGCAAATGAATTGGCCTTAGTGGAGGGCATCTAAAGGTATTTGTTCATGTAAGCTCATCCAATTAACACTCTTTGGTTGTGCTATTTATACCGGCTTTCAGGTTAATGCAAGTATCAATTTATTTATCAATAAATTATTTTTTCTAAACTATTAGTGATATCAGAACTTCCCAAATTCTCACGAGCATAATCTTGGTATTCTAGTTTTCCAAAGGACAATCAATCAATCTATTTTCTTCATGCAACCTGAACCATTCTCTACAAATAGTCATCCGTGTTTTTTCCCCCAATTGCAACTCATAGCCCTTTCTTTAATCTATTTATCCATCAGTGATCCAACAACCCATCTAAGAATACTGAAACTATGGTAGAAGACATGATGATGGAAGTACTCATGGGACCTACTCATACTATACATATTAATAAAGTAATATGTGAATTTTGTAATTATCTAAATCTGTAGAAGTAGCGAAATGGGACTAATAATAAAATGTGTTGCTATCGCATTACGTGTCTTCTTATAAATTCACGATTGACACTTGTACTGCCAAAAACATAATGCAGCATCCAACCTGATTGGTAAGATAAGTATGTGGATGGTTGACTAGAAAAAAATGCTCCACAAGCTCACTAACTGATTCATCAGTGTCTGGCGGCACATTTTGCACAAGTACCTGTAGAATACCAAATTGCAATTTAGTGATAAAACTGATAGTGTTATGGTAAGGAAGTAATTCAACGAAAGCATTTAGTTCAGAACCATAATCAAGGTAAATGTCATTTGAAAGTTCATGCACCACCAAAACGGAATACATCTCAACAAGGTAATACTATCTAAGGGAGACCACCCAGCCTAGAGAGTTATCATGCGCCAAATTACAAAAGTTTACAATGATCTCTACAGTTACGTATTACACCTAGAATACAGTCCACATGGAAAGGCGCATTTGACAGGCAGGTAGAAACCCAAATCAACTTTGAAAGAAAGATGCCACCCTCTTCCCCATTTAACATTTGGGAAGAGGTTAGTTCTTTTATCTTTCTACATCGTCGAGGATGATTATTACCAACCAAAGGAAAAAGGTTAGGATAAGTGTTTATAAAGATTGCTAAAAATGTCATTCCATGACACTACATATGGCAAGATTAATTGGTGAATAGTTTCATGGGTCAATGAAACAAAATATTGACCAGGTTTTTCACCATCAAAATTCCAAATAAAATTCGGACTTAACAATTGATATCTATTTGCAAGAAAAATAGCACATCTGAAGTTGGGAGATTTGTTTTATCCATCCAAACCCCCACCCCCAAGTTAATAAATAAAAACTCTTGAGATGGTTTAAGCTTATAATATTTAAAATGAACGATTTTCATTTATTTACTTGTCACTATAAATTAGCAAGAAACACAAGCGACATGATTGTACTAGATATACTTTTTAATCTTAGGACGGCGTTTCTCTGATGCTAGAAAATGCAACCTCAGAAACCCAAATCAACTTTGAAAGAAAGATGTCACCCTCTTTCCCATTTAACATTTGGGAAGAGGTTCTTTTATCTTTCTACATGGTCGAGGATGATTATTACCAACCAAAGGAAAAAGGTTAGGATAAGTGTTTATGAAGATTGCTAAAGAATGTCATTCCATGACACTAAATATTGCAAGATTAATTGGTGAATCTGATAGGCCCCAAATCAAATTCACTTATGCAAGAAGGAAGAAGGATCAGGAAACTACTAGCATTCACTAGAAGGGAATAGAAGGCTGAGGTGTCCAGTCTGTTAGCTGAGTTGTTTGGGTTGTTATTTTTGAGTGGTTAGTATTGTAGGAGTAGTAGCTATAAAAGGGGAAGGTATGGGAGTAGGGAGGGATATAAGAAGAAGAAAAAAATATTGTAGTGGAGAGACCAGGCTCTCGAAATTATGGATTATCTCCTAATATCAATACAATACAATTTACTTCCTTCTAATTCTCATATTAGCATCCTGTTTACTTAGAATACTAAGTGTATATTTCTAATTGCATTTTCTCATCACAGGTTCCTATCAATTTGGTATCAGAGCAAGATCTCTTGGACCTTAATCATGGCTCAAAAAAAATAAAAGCACTAGAGGAAAGACGAGAGATGGTACAAGGAGAATTGCAACAGGAATTGACTACAGTACAGGTTGGGCTCCAGAAATTATCCGGTATGGAGAGTCGCCTCGAGGTGATTGAGAAATCTTTGGGATATTTGACAAGCAGAATTGAGCAATTGCTGAAGCAAGACGGTGCTGGGCCTTCCTCATTCAGCGTGGGACCTTCCTCGGCAGTGAAGGAGAAAAACAAGCAAGTGGAGGGAGAGGTGAACCCTTCTTTTGGCTTAGAATCTCCTTTAAGCAGACAGGAGACCGCAATGGAGATGGATAACTCAGAACCAAGGGGGCTACAGAGGTTGGAATTCCCAATCTTCACGGGGATGACCCGAATGGCTGGATCTTTCGGGCTGAGAGGTATTTCACGATGAACCATATGACGGAGAAGGAAAAGCTTGAAGCAACAACAGTGAGCATGGACGGTCGGGCATTAGCTTGGTTCACCTGGATGGAGGGTCGACAAATCTTAGAAGACTGGAATGAGTTCAAGCGACTACTTCTTACCCGATTTCGACCGCTTCGTGAAGGAACCTTGACGGATAAGTTCCTGGCGATCCGTCAAACTGGCTCGGTGGATGAATTTGTGGAGAAGTTTGAAACCCTAGCGTCCCCTCTTCGAGATCTCTCTGATGAAGTGTTGGAGAGCACCTTTCTCAATGGGTTGAAGGAGGAAATTCGGGTCGAGGTGCGATTGTAGCGGCCCAAGTCACTAATGGATCTGATGGAAGCGGCCTAAATGGTCGAGGACCGAATGGGCTGGGGTACTCATTGGGCTACGGCCCAAACACGACCTCCCTCACATTCAATGCTCACGAACCCTAATCCCCAACCGTCTCACAGCGCACCTCCATTTCGTACCTCCCCTCGGTGGATGAATTTGTGGTGAAGTTTGAAACCCTAGCGCCCCCTCTTCAAGATCTCTCTGATGAAGTGCTGGAGAGCACCTTTCTCAACGGGTTGAAGGAGGAAATTCGGGCTGAGGTGCGATTGTTGCGGCCCAAGTCACTAATGGATCTGATGGAAGCGGCCCAAATGGTCGAGGACCGAATGGGCCGGGTACTCATTGGGCTACGACCCAAACACAGCCTCCCTCACATTCGATGTTCACGAACCCTAATCCCCAACCGTCTCACAGCGCACCTCCCCTCACCGCTCCTCCATTCCCTGGGAGAACAAAGGGGTTCCACGGCGGCCACCAGTCACAGAGAGGATCGAATCGACGAGCCACCGCCGTGATGGAGGGTTCAAGCGCCTCACTGAGGCCGAAATTCATAGCAAACGAGCCCAAGGCCTCTGCTACAGATGCGATGAGAAGTTCGCTCCTGGCCATCTTTGTCGAAATCGACAATTGCAAGTCTTCTTGGTATATGATACGGAAGTAACCGACGCAGACCACAAGGATGAACCCGACGCAGACCAGTCCGACCCCGATCCACCATCAGAGGAAACCTTCGAGCAGATAGAGGGGCAGGTAGAACTCTCCCTGAACTCAGTGGTTGGCTTCACTTCCTCGCGTACTATGAAGCTGAGGGCGAGATAGCTTCTCACCCAATCACAGTCATGGTCGATTGTGAGGCAACACACAATTTCATCGCCAAACACATTGTGGTGAAATTGGGGCTTCTACTCACCGTCACTGCCAGTTATGGGGTCTTAATGGGTACAGGGGATTCAGTCCGCACAAAAGGGATTTATAAGGAGGTGGTGCTCTCCCTCCTAGAAATCGAAGTTGTAGAGGATTTTCTTCAATTGGAGTTAGGTGGAGTTGATGTGATCTTGAGATGCAATGGCTTGAAAAACTCAGGGTCATGCACGTCAATTGGAAGGCCTTGGTGATGAAATTTACAGTAGGAAGGACCCCGGTTACACTTCGAGGAGACCCAAGCCTTTGTCGAACACAAGTATCCCTCAAAGCACTGGTTCGGGCCGTTCGACACAAAGGGCATGGAGTCTTACTGGAATTAGGGGCAGTGGACATGGAGGACCAGGGAAACAACGGGTGCAAAGAGCCCCTTCTACCTAGTGTCACAACAGTATTAGCACAATATGCTGATGTTTTGAGTGTACCCCAGGGATTGCCTCCTCAACGTAACTATGATCACGCCATTGTGCTTAAGGACGGGACTGCCCCAATCAACATTCGCCCTTATCGCTACCCTCAAGTCCAAAAAGATGAGATTGAGAAATTAGTTGGGGAGTTGCTAACCGCAGGATTTATCCAACCGAGCCACAGTCCCTTCTCAAGCCCAATTTTGTTTGTCAAGAAGGATGGTAGTTGGCGTTTTTGTGTGGACTATCACGCTCTCAACCATGCCACAATACTCGACAAGTTTCCGATTCCAGTGATTGAGGAACTATTAGATGAGTTGCACGGGGCAGTTTTCTTTTCGAAATTGGATCTGAAATCAAGCTACCATCAGATTCGGGTGCGACCACAAGATGTTCCCAAAACTGCCTTTCGGACTCATGAGGGGCATTATGAGTTCCGTGTCATGCCGTTCGGTTTGACTAATGCGTCGGCCATCTTCCAGACCTTGATGAACAAGGACATCAAGAGCTTCTTGCGTAAGTTCGTCCTGGTTTTCTTCGACGACATCTTGGTCTATAGCAAAACTGAGGAAGATCATGTGAAACACCTCCATATGGTGTTGACTACCTTACGTCAACACTCTTTATTTGTCAATCAACGAGAATTGGAGTATTTGGGTCATATCGTGTCAGCTTCGGGAGTGGTCGTGGATCCTTCTAAAATTTCAGCCATGCAGTCTTGGCCGGTTCCGGCTAATCTCAAGGAACTATGGGCCTTCTTGGGCCTCACAGGTTACTATAGAAAATTTGTGAAGGGATATGGCCAGATTGTTGCTCCTCTCACTGATTTACTGAAAAAAGACAGTATGGGGTGGACCGAAGATGCACAGGTAGCATTTTCTAGGCTAAAGGAAGTCATGGTTAGTTTACCAGTCTTGGCTTTACCGGATTTCACGAAGTTATTTTTCGTTGAAGCCGACGCCTCAGGGGTCGGATTGGGTGCAGTATTGATGCAGGATCACCACCCAGTGGCTTATTTTAGCCAAGTTTTGGGAGCAAGGGCTAGGCTAAAATCGGTTTATGAACGGGAGTTAATGACCATAGTATTGGCAATTCAAAAGTGGCGGCCATACCTCTTGGGACGACGTTTTCTGGTTCGCACTGACCAAAAAAGCTTGAAATATTTGTTGGATCGGCGCTTAGTGGCAGAGGAGCATCAACGTTGGCTCTCTAAATTGTTGGGCTACCAATTCGACATTGAATATCGCCTGGGCATCAAAAATAAGGCAGCTGATGCGCTGTCCCGCCAGCCCGAAATTATAAGTGTAGCTACTCTATCAACCTCCTGGATTACAGATTTAGCAGAGCTACACAAAGACGTACAGCAGGATACCATCTTGGGCCCTATTCATGCCAAATTGTCGGCCAGACAAAAGCAGGGTATCAATTGGTGCATGGCCGCTTGGTTTATCAGGGTCAGCTGGTCATCTCGTCGTCTTCACCCTAGGTTGCGAAATTATTAGAGGCTTATCATGATAGCCTGGTAGGGGCCACTCGGGGGTATTAAAAACTTATTTGCGTCTTTCCCAAGATGTGTATTGGGTGGGCATGAAAAAACAAGTTCAGGCGTATGTGGCAAAATGTGGGGTTTGCCAAAGAAATAAGACAATGGCTCTATCTCCTGCCGACTTACTTTAGCCTCAATCAATTTTGGATCAAGTTTGGGAAGACTTATCCATGGACTTCATTGAGGGACTTCCCACATCAGAGGGATATTCTTGCATTTTGGTGGTTGTGGACAGATTGAGCAAATATGGGCATTTTCTTCCCCTCAAGCATCATTTCACCACTCCAGGAGTGGCAACCCTATTTATTAAAGAGGTGGTTCGCTTACATGGCTTCCCTAAATCCATTGTGTCCGATCGTGATAAGGTCTTCATGAGCCATTTCTGGACAGAATTGTTCAAACTCCAGGGCAAAGCTCTCAAACATAGTACCGCATACCATCCTCAAATGGATGGACAAACCGAGGTCGTTAATAGGAGCATTGAGACATACTTGAGGTGCTTTGCCGGGGATAAACCAAGGAAATTGAGTCAGTGTTTACCTTGGGCTGAATTTTGGTACATCACATCCTTCCACACAGCCACTAACACCACTCCTTTCCAGGTTGTGTACAATCAGTTTCCTCCCCCTTTGCTCCGTCTGGAGGGCACTCCACCACTAACTCCGCGGTAGAGTCACAATTGCGGAACTGCGATGCTTTACTGAAGGAATTAAAGCAGCACTTGCTGCTTGCTCAGAACCTAATGCGTAAATCAACTGATCGCCATCGCCGGGATGTTTTTGCTGTGCATGACTCGGTTTACGTGAAGCTCAAACCCTATAGGCAATGCTCGTTGGCCCGTAGACTCAATGAGAAGCTAGCTCCAAGGTATTTTGGACCTTACAAGGTACTACCACGCATTGGCGAGGTCGCATACAAGTTGGACTTACCTGCCACATCCACTATCCACCCCGTCTTCCATGTCTCCATGTTACGGCAGGCTTTGGGCCGAGAATGTGTGCCTCAGCAGCTTCCTTATCTGTTGTCTGATGAGCTGGAATGGTATGTGGAACCAGCTGATGTATTGAAATTGCGATACAATTCCCATGGTCTGTTGGAGGTGCTCATCAAATGGAAAGATCTTCCTGATCTGTTGGAGGTGCTCATCAAATGGAAAGATCTTCCTGATTTTGAATCCACTTGGGAGGAATTTGATCTAATTCGCACACAATTTCCGACCTTCCACCTTGAGGATAAGGTGGAAAGTTCATGGGGGGAGTATTGATAGGCCTCAAATCAAATTCACTTGTGCAAGAAGGAAGAAGGATCAGGAAACTACTAGCATTCACTAGAGGGGAATAGAAGGTTGAGGTGTCCAGTCTGTTAGCTGAGTTGTTTGGGTTGTTATTTTTGAGTGATCAGTATTGTAGGAGTAGTAGCTATAAAAGGGGAAGGTATGGGAGTAGGGAGGGATATAAGAAGAAGAAGAAAGAAATATTGTAGTGGAAAGACCAGGCTCTCGAAATCCTGGATTATCTCCTAATATCAATACAATACAATTTACTTCCTTCTAATTCTCATATTAGCATCCTGTTTTACTTAGAATACTAATTGTATATTTCTAATTGCATTTCTCATCACGGGTTCCTATCAGAATCCAAGACACTGATGTGGATAGAGAACATTATAGTTTCATGGGTCAATGAAACAAAATATTGACCAGGTTTTTCACCATCAAAATTCCAAATAAAATTCGGAGAAAAATAGCACACCTGAAGTTGGGAGATTTTTTTATCCATCCAACACCCCCCACCAACCCCCAAGTTAATAAATAAAAAACTCTTGAGAGATAGTTTAAGCTTATAATATTTAAAATGAACGATTTTCATTTATTTACTTGTCACTATAAATTAGCAAGAAACACAAGCGACATGATTGTACTAGATATACTTTTTAATCTTACAGTAAATTGATCTGGACGGCGCTTATCTGACGCTATAAAATGCAACCTCATTGATGTTATCAGTTCATACTCCCTGTACAAAACAAAACACGTCCAGGAGGTAAAGGCATAAGCCATCACCAGATGAGTCCAAAACCTGTATACACAAAGCAAGCTGGATGTTAGTAACCATCAAACATCCAATCGGTCAACTACTCGCGATCCACTCTCTACTAAAGATAATTGATCAATTCACTTTGCAATAAGATTATTTGACCAGCATTTGTACACCCCCCCCCCCCCCCCCCCCTCTAATGATTGGTAACTTTCCTAATTCAAGACAATGTCTAAGAGAGATAGCGCTATACATTTTTATTTATTATGAACTAACTCCAATAGCCCTCACGATGCTAGAATTTCTTCCAGATTTAATAAAATGTGACTGCTAAATCAAATAGCATGCCAAGAAGAAGCATAATATCAATAAACATAGTCTGATGCCCCACGTATCATGATCGGTAATACTCATAGTCGTATTTCGTCTGTAACCTGGCAGTTTAGCAAAAATGGAATTAAAATGTACGGGAAAATAAATTATAACAAACCTTTGTGACTCGTCGGGAATATTTGAGATTGAAAGTTTGTCAATATCACTGTGAACTACTTTTGAACGTTCAAGCGTCTTGTTTGTCCAATTGATGGGTACCAGGATGGTGAAAGCCAGAAAAGCGATAGGAACAAAAATTTTAAGCCTGCAGGAAAAAAAAATGAAAATTATAATTAGCACTAATGTTTAATGCAATAAGCTGATTTTACATTATGTATTTGGAACAGTTAAATTAACCATGAAAAGTGTGATGCAGGGAACATACCAACCACGTGACAGCTCCCAAGAACCATGAGTCCCTTTCTTATCAGACTTTTAGAAACGAAATAAAAGTATTTTAAAAAAAATATAAATACTTTCCCTTTTTAGTTCAGCAGGAAGCCCCAGCCTTGATAAGGCTTGAGATCCCTCCCATGTTGTAGTTAATTCTGAAGTTTATGTTTGTGTTTTCGGAGAATGACTCATTGTTAAAGAAAAATCCTTATGGAGATTTCAATAAAGAACCTAATTTTCACTTCAGATTTGGTGTGATTTATTATTTTGATTAGATTTGGTGATTGCTTTTCCCAACAACAAGCTTCAAAATTGTTATCAAAGCGCCATCATAATCCAGGACAGTTCACAAATTGTAAACCAAAAAACTGAAGAACATGCAAATAAGACATCAAATGCTGAATACTCGTGTGTAATAACTTAATGATAAAATCTGCCGATTGTGCAAGATTACAAAAAGTGATATTTGTTTTGAGGGATTTTCACATTTGGGTATAAAAAGCTCATTTTTAAATGTCCTCGAAAGCTATTGGAGAGACTTTTGTAGGGTTTCGAAAGAGAATATAATTCTCTTGGTTAAGGGATGATTCCTTTGTGGTTTGTGAGGTAACCAGTAAATGGAGATACATTGAAAAACCATGCACATCATTGTGTCTTGTACTCTTGAGACTATTGTTACTATGAACACATCCTACTCTCTATCTGGTAGCTGGCTATTTGTCTAGACACAAAATTGGTATCAGAGCTAACTGGGAGATCTATTTCTACTTGGGGTGTAGAGATGAAGGAGTTGAACTCTTCAAATTATGAGTTAAAGCATGTGAAGGGTGTATGAAATCAAGAAGTAAAATGAAATAAGGAGACCTCGACAAAGGCTCTATGAAGAAGATTTATTTGAAGAAAACCCTTGCTAGTGGGCTTTTTTTTCTAAAGAAGAAGCCCCACATGTTTCCGAATATGTCCAGGGGTAATTCTACGAATCAACATATGGATGAATTTTCTCAAGAAGACATATACATAATTTTATTTTTTCCAGTGTTTGGTTATCGTTGTAACTCATATGTAATGGCAATGAAATTTTACCTTTTCAAAAAATTGTCAATCAATTTAATTGCACAAAGAATATTAAAAAATATTTGCAGAAAAAGAAATGGTTTTTATGAAAATAAATTTGTAAAATAATAGCAGAAAGTGAACGACAATAACAAGTTAACAACAAGAGGAAGCAAAGTTTATCAAAGAATGACAAGTTTAATATTATAAGATCCAGACAAACCCTAACTAGATAATGCACTAACAACATGTCTATATATAACAACTCCAACAAAGGAAACTTCGGGGAAAAAATGGAAAGAAAAATTCAAAGAGTTGAGATACTTTGGAACATACCCAAGTAGGTAAATCCGCAAGTAAACAGCAGAATCAAGTCCTGCATGCTCAATAAGCTCAGGCTCCGGCATTTTCAGTGCAGCCGGTATCCAGTTCAGGAAGCGCAAATATGATCCATAATCTAAATTGACAAACTTCCCCACAACTGCTCCAGACGTCGTTGGACTACTTCTTAAGCCCTTGAGATACCATTTAGGGAAATAAACCCTATCATTTAAAGGCTGCAATCTTAAAAATGCAAATGCAATCAAGAAAGCCAATGCACTCAAAATATTGATGCCTGCCGAAACCCCTATATCTGAAAGCGTAGCCATGTATACCCCTCAAACTCTCCAATTCCTGCAAAAAATCAAAATTTTCAACATCAAACATAGAAAACTAACTCTATTAGAAAAAAAAAAAAAAAAAAGGAAAATTACTAATCATTACAGTTTCACCTTAATTAACTCTATATCACCAAAAGCCTCACTGGCGAGATTTTTTTTTTTTTTTTTTTTTTTATGCCAATGGAGTACTAACTCAGCCGTAAGACTTGTGGCAGATAGTCACAAGTCCATGGTTCAAACCCTGCCCAGTGTGTGGGTGAGGATAAGGGATGAAATAAAAATATTAATAATAACAAAAAAATCTTCAACACAATTTCAGCAAGTTTTTTAACCACTCTTACAAGTTATCATCAATACATACGATGTGAACTCTCAAAATTACAAAATGATCACATTTCATGAAAGCACTTCACCATATTTAACCCAAAATCACCAGGAACTAAAATTCATCACAAAAGTGTGTTTTAACCAAATCAAACCTAAATTTCACCACAACATACACAACTTCCTCAAAAACTTTTGTTTAACTGGTTCTTGCAGCGAACTAAACTTGAACTCATATCTTTGAAGATCAAAAGCAACTCAACTTAAAGTAACGCTGAGAAAATCTATCAATTGCACCATTAATTAGAAACAAAGAAATTCATCATTCAAGTTGTTACTACAGTGAACTAAATTTGCAAACTCAGATCAAAAAAGTAAAATCTCGAACTAAAGCAACTCTAACACTGATCATTATCAGCCTGCCTAGATCAAACCAAAATTCGCCAAAAAAGAAACACAAATTCTTAAAATAACCATAGAAAAGAAATATACGAGAGTTGAAGTTGTTCTCACCGTACAATTCTTTCAATAAAATTGAAATCTTATATTGCACAAGTTTTCAAACTGAAGCAACTCTCCAACCACCGATCATAAAAGCAAAGCAAAGGATCAGATCTGAAACCTGAACAACACCACCACGTAGTGCGGCTTCACTCTTTCTTTTTATTCAAGAAAACAATAAATCCAAACCAGAAGATAAGAAGAAGAAGAAGAAGAATAACAGAGAGCACTCTCGAAGAAACACAAACGGACTCTTTTTTATGATGAGAGAGAGACCAATAAGAAGAAAACGTTTGTTAAGTATTTAACGAGTAATTAGATTAGTGGACTAATTAATCAAAATTTTATTCGCTGAAAGTGACGGTTTAGTGTCGGCAATGACACGTGGCGGTTTTAAAGCGACTGGGATCTCCTGTGAGAGGTACTGTGTGTTGCTGAGCTGTTGCAACGTTCATATTTTTAAAACATTATTAGTTTTGTAGTTTTAGGGAGGGTGACGTGGCGGCAGGGATGTTTGGGTGGACTTGTTGAGGAAAAGTGTGGTGTGTATAACGTCACTGTTGGTTGTGTGAGAGGGACTACAAGTCTATTTCTTATCCTTTTTGTTTGTCTGGAATTTGAGAGGGTAGGATGAGTGAATGAAAAGAAATTCTAAATGTCGAGGAAGAGGGCGAGGGGAGGGAAGTGGCGGGGTGGGGATTGTTCATAATGTGCACATCTCAAAAGAAGTGAACGGTCCCATCCCGCCACCTTCCTCCCCTCGCTCATTTCCTCGCCATGTAGAATAATTCGTGAATGAATGAATGAATGAAATGGTTGTTTAGAAATGGCTTAGGCTTTAATTCTGGGTGATATTTGTACGAAATGACAAATGTGATTGTTTAGAAATGGTTGTTTTATTTGCGTATGTAATGTCGTCGTTGACGATGAGTGTGATTTAAGTTTTTGTTTTTTGTATGTGTGATTTATCGAGTCGGCAACATTGTAACATTACGATTAATAGAGATGATTTCGTCAAGGAATATTGTTTATACGCTAAGTTTGGTCTAACAGGTTTTAGGCGCATCCATTTATGGACTTTATGATACGTTTAATAACAATTTCTCTAATTCCAGGGCATGGACAAAAATGTTGTCACATGATGAACACGTAGATCACACTTATCAAACACGGTCTACACCACATATCACCATAGATATTAAGAAACCACAGTTCAAGTTTAGAATGATTCAACCTTACTTTTAATTAATTAATAATGTTAATTAAGCCTAACACTTGATACCATATGTCGCTCGTGCCTAATATTCTTTAATTAAGTTCACTTTTCGCTGAGCTGAAATTTGACATGGTTCTTAGTCTTTAATTAATAGAGAGTTTGAAACATATGTAACATATCATGAACATTATGGCGACGAAATATGAGGAAACAAAGCTCTTGTTTTCTTTTAGCAACTTAAACATGTTAACATTAAGGGTTGATAAGCCTCGCCTAATCACTTGACCTTGTAGTTGTTGTAGCCTTTCATTGTCTAAGGCTTGCTCATGATGAGCCTTTGCAAGGATGAACTTAGGCAACACATCATGTAAGTTTACTCGACAGGTCTTCACTCATCCAGTTATATGTGTAGGTAAAATCAATGGTAGATGAACGATGTTTACACCCTACCAACCAGTGACCAACCAGTGTGATGAAAATTGAAAACATTATGTGCTGCTCCATCTAATATTATTTGACAAAGTTTTGTGCCATGCTTTAAAGCTATCAATAAGGCCATGTTCATTTGCAGTGTGGCCTGTTATTTAATACCCATCTTGAATAAATGTGCACAAGAGGCATTGATTCCAATCCTACAAGTAGTGAAGACATTCATCCCAAGTGTGATTAGTATTGCTGAAAGTTTGTCTGTATTTTCTTTTTCAAAAGTGTTAGAATATGTAGGGTTTGCACTTAATATAATCAATCTCAAGTTTAAGATTGATTCACATTTACAAGAAGGAAAATACAACAATAATACAATTCTCCATTTATTTATTTTCATGGTATTAGAGCAACCTTCTTTGGTGACCTAAAACTCCAGGGACTCAAGCTCTTCCCCCTTGTCATGGACTAGTAATCCGTGCGGCACTAGCTATCCAATTCACTAGTAATGGAGGCAACACGTCCTCACAGTCAAGAGCTCAAACATTTCCCCTATAATATAGATGCTAAGCATTTGGACACTTTTCAAAAGGGAACATTGAGTTTTGAGACCATTAGAAAAGTCTTGAAAGGCCTCTGACCTTGGTTTCCCTGACCAACGGTACTAGTCCTGACACTCTCCCACACTCAATTCGCTGACGCCCTCGCAGCAAACTTTTCCAAGTACTCTTCCAGCTTGGAGAGGTATGGCAGCAGATGCTCGACTGACTCCCAATTGATCTCTGAAGGAGGTTCATCTTGCCACTTGACCAAATACTCTCTATCCGGGCCTGTGTTGTTGATGAGGCGGTCAGCTAAGATTTCTTCCACTTCTCGATCTGGCTTAGTAGGATGCTTAGGCAATGCTCGTGCAGATACATTTCTTGTGGGATCAGTGGCATCTGCATGGTAAGACTTCAAGTTACTTGCATGGAAGACAGGATGGGTGAAACGGAGCCATTGTGGTAACTTGACGCGATAGGAGACTTTGTCGACTTTCTCAATAATCTGTACTGGTCCCTCATACTTGCGAAACAGATTGTTGTGTGCTCTAGCTGTCCTTTTATACTTGTTAAACATATCTAGCTTCACCAATACCAAGTCCCCGACTTCAAAATGATCAATTCGTCGTTTCTTGTCGGCCCATTTCTTCATGTGACGGGAGGCTTTATCAAGATAGGCTCGAGCAACTTCAATGTTTTTCTGCCAGGCTTTGACAAATTCAAGAGCTCTTCAGCTGGGTCCTTGGTATCCGGTAAGTACTGTATGTGGTGTCAATGGTTGCTGACCAGTAACCAACTGAAAGGGGCTAGAGTGAGTAGCTGAGCTCTTTTGTAAGTTGAAACAGAATTGTGCAACATCAAGTAGTCCCACCCAATTTTTCTGGTTTGCACTTACAAAATGACGAATGTATTCTTCAAGCATAGAGTTAACAAGCTGTACAAAGTATGGTCAAGTATGTGACCTTTGTGCCGACCTTTGCGCTTTAAATTGCCAAAAGAGTTTTATGACATAGTGTTTTCAGAGAAGCTGTTGATGAAATAACAAGCTGTACTAGCAGCTTCAGACCAAAACTCTTTTGGCAATTTAGTCATGCAAAACATGCATTTCACATTTTCTACAATAGTCTGATTCATTCTTTCTACTACCCCATTATGTTGTGGAGTGCCAGGAATTGTCTTTTCATGCCGTATACCAAGCTTACTACAATAAGCTTTAAATTCTTTTGATGTGTACTCGCCACCATTATCACTGCGGAGACACTTCAAAACTCTACCCGTTTCTCTTTCAACCTTAGCATGAAACTGCTGGAATTGCTGAAAAACCTGGTCCTTACATTTGAGAAAATATATCCACACCTTTCTTGATGCATCATCAATAAATGTCAATAAATATCTACTACCACCAAGAGATTCTACTTCAATGGGACCACAAACATCAGTGTAAACCAAATCCAACAAGCCATATTTTCTTTTTGATGATCTACGAAATGCAACTCTATGATGTTTACCAAATAAACAATAATCACATGAGTTAGAGGAGTACCTTTCAATGAGGGAATTAATTTTTCATTTTCTAAGAGTTGCATACCTTTCTCACTCATGTGTGCAAGTCGCCTATGCCACAAGTTTGTAGAAGAACCATCTTCAACTGCATTCAAATCAGTCTTGCACAATTTCACCTGAGTCTGGTTAGTGTGCAACACGCCTTACCCTTTGCCACAACAAGTGAAGCTTTGGTAAGCTTCCATGCACCATTACCAAAATAATTAATATATATACCCTTGTTTATCCAAAACAAGTCCAGAAATCAGGTTCAGACGAAGATCAGGAACATGTCGTGCATCTTTCAAAGTCAACATGCACCCCGTATTAGCTTGGACACACACATCACGTATTCCCACTATTTTAGAGTTGCTAGTGTTTCCCATCTTCACATTGCCAAAATCTCATGCTCTATAAGTAGTGAAATAGTATTTCCTTGGGGTAGCATGATAAGATGCACCGGTGTTAATAATCCATTCGCTTCATTCATTTGCAACATGCAAACATTCACATTAGCCATACAAAATAGCCACGAGTTCATCAGTAACAGCAGCTGTAGCTTATTTACAATCATCATTCTTCACTTTTCCCTCTTTCAAATCTCTTTTGTAACTATAACATTGTTTTCTGAAATGGCCTGGTTTACATCAATAATGACAATTAAAACTTCAATCTCTTGACTTTGATTTCCCTCTTGACTTATCACGGTTCTTATCATAACCATGATATTTCTTATATTTTTTCTCTCCCCCTGTTTTCACTCACAAGTGCTTGGGAATGATCAGTACCGGCAGACTTCCTTCTAATCTCTTCATTAAATAAACTATTGGTAACCAACTCCATGGTAAGTTGTCCATTCGGTGCCAAATTACTAACCGGCACCACCAATGTTTTCCAACTATCTGGTAATGAGTTAAGAAGCAATAATGCTTGCATTTCATCATCTAACACTATCTTCATGTTGGACAACTGATTCACCACACTTTGCACCTCATTCAAGTGCTCAGCAATAGAACTACCTTCCTTGAATTTCAAGGTCACTAACTTCCTAATCAAGAAAGCCTTGTTTGCAACGGTTTTCCTTTCATATAAATTCTGAATTTTGGTTCAAATAGCATGTGCAGATGTCTCAGCTGACACATGATGAAATACCAAATCATCTAACCATTGTCTGATGTGACCAATAACCTTTCTGTTTAATTTATTCCACTCTTCTTCTGACACATCCTTGGGTTTAGCTGCATCTCCCTCAATTGGAGGGTACAAATTCTTACAGTATAATATGTCTTCCATCTTGGTTTTTCAAATAACATAGTTTGAGTCATTAAGGTTAATCATCCTTGTATTGTTGTTATTTTCCATGTCAACTCTCTTAATTGACAATCTCTCAACAATTGTTCTGATACCACTTTGTTGGGACAAATACCAATAAAACAGTACCAAGGAAATAATCTAAAGCAATAATAAACAAAACACCAAGATTTACGTGGAAAACCCTTAAATGTGAAGGGAAAAATCATGGGGAAATGAGAGAGAATCCACTTATCAAATAAGAAGAAGTACAACTTCTTAAGTTTTTTTTACCAAAGCTTTAGTAATACAAAGAGTAAATAACACGAATTGCCTCATAGCAAATTAACCCAAAAGCTCCTTCAACTTATTCTACCAAATCAATCGACAAAACTAAGTCGATATCGCAGCCACGCGTCACACTTTGTCTCACAAAATTGCGCCCAAAGAATCAGACACAAAGTCACCGTCCATGCGCATACAGTCGCACCAAACACCAAAGAGAATACTATATTCTCTGTTGTTTATTCACGCAACAGCTTCTCTGAAAATACTATGTCATAAAACTCTGTATTATGCACTTATTTATACTTGTTTGCAAACACCTAAATAAAACATTGTTTTTATTTAATTAACCAGCTGCCAAATAGAACTTTGTTTCTATTTAATTAACACTATCTCAAATAGAACTTTGTTTATATTTATTTCTGTTTTTTGTTTCTTATTGAAAACTATTTTTCCTTATTCAACCAAACTTGAAATTATGTTTGATTACTTACCAAAGTTGAATCCACCCTAATGAGCTGGACCTCAACAACAATGCATAATGGTGTTGGAGATTTGCGGGTCTGTGTCAAAATCGTCTTTTATGCACATGTAAAATAGCGAGCATATGTAAAGTTGACAGAGTGCCTCTTCACTTGCCAAACAATCAAAGTATTGCAATTAATTTCATGCAGACGTGCACTTTTATTTCCTTCTCCTGTTGCATCCACATCCTTTAATTTACCTCAACTGCAAGTTCTGCATCTTCATGGAGTAAAATGCAAAGATGGAAATCCAATATCCGCAGCTCTGGCTGGTTGTCCAAATTTGGATACTTTGGTTATATGATGCTGTTCATTTCGAGATTCATACAATCTGCATATTTCATCTCCAAAACTGAAGAAATTGACAGTAACCGAATTATGCGACTATGTGGTCATCAAAATCTATGCACCCAATCTCACTTGGCTAGAATTGGTTTCCGTATCATCTCAAAGCACAAGTGAAGATTGGCTCTCTGAGGTCCTAGAAAGTAGCCCAGTTTTGCAAACTTTGATTGTACAAGACGTAAGCTTGATTGGAAGTGGAGATCGAATGGATTCCTGTGGCCTTTGCAAGTTGTCCATTCCTGCAAACTGTGGTTATACGAAGTTGCTCCACGTATAATCTAATAAATGACTTGCACATTTCATCCCAATATCTTGAGAAGTTAGAATTAAGCCACCTGAGAGGACTTCCCAATACTACTTTAGCTATCCACATAAATGCACCAAACCTCACTTCACTGACATTGCTTGATGAGGGCGATAGTAGAATTCGTAACCGCTATTCCCTATGCAATGTAAAATTTGCAGTGAAAGCAGAAATTGGAATTTATCCGAAAATTGATCCATCTGGGTTAGAAATGAAGGATGCTAAGAGGGTCATGAAACTTCGCAACAGTCTTAGCAGTGTGAAGGATTTGTCTATGCTGGAGCCTTCCACTGTTCTGGTATGAATTTATCCTTTCATGAAATATAACACTCTACATTTCTTTTCCTTCTAAATATTGATCATTAAAATGTTTGTTTTGTGTGAGCCTAGGCAATTACTAAGCAGCTTAACCTTTCGAATTTAAGGAGCTTAGAGTTGCATGTATGGTTTTATGAGCCTTGCGTTCTTCCATTGACAAACTTACTGAAGAGCTCTCCTGATATTGAAACCCTTATCATGGTAAAAGAAGAAATAGAAGAACTTGAATTGGGATTTGAATTCCAAAAAGAACCTGAAGAAGAAGAAGAAGAAGAGGTGAGTCTACTAATTATTCCATCGAGTATTTGTTTTCAGGAAGTTTTAAAGATAGATAAATAGTAAAAACAAATGATGTTTCACTTCTCAAAATTATGTTGCAATGTTTTAGAAATCAAATATATTTACATATGATTTTGTTATCATTTGTAGATAAGTTTAAACCATCTGAATGAGGAGATAGGGTATTATGAATTGGAAGGCATGTTCAACCATGTCAAGACCCTTGAAATGAAAAACTTCAGTGCTACTGAAGATGAATTGGAATTTCTGAGAGCAGTACTAAAGAATGCACTAGTCTTAGAAAATGTCATATTTACTATTGCTTACCGGACAGTAGTTGGTGTAAAAAAGAGGATGAAGAGGAAAGAGCTAGCAAAGTTTCATCGCGCCTCTCCAGACATTTTGTTTTCATTTATTCATCCTCAGACATCATTAGAATGTGGGAAGTTTACTTTAAAGAAGTGATATTGATGCACCGATGTCTTCAACTTAATGTTAAAACTTCTTATTGTGTTTCACTAGTCTGTTCTATTTGACAGTCCCAATTAGTTGTTAATTCTTCATGTTGTTCATTCGCACAGAACACAAGCTGTCTATTTCAGATTTCGGACAACTAACTGATCACGAACAAATAAAGTGAGCAACTTCAAGTTCATCAGAGGAAAATACTTATAAGGGTGAATTATACTCTTATGGGCTCTTCAAATGTTGGAACCTTTCAACAATAATCAGTCACTCCCTTTCTCTTTCTCCATCCACAGTTATGTGACGAAAATTTATTGCAAGACTACACCCAATAAAATGGAAAAGAAAATAAATAAATAAATTCATGCATCCATCACTAGTTGTTCTGAAAATGCCAATCACCCTGAACAAGATCAAAGTAAATAATTAACGTCTATTAAATCCAAAATACAACACGCAAGAAATATCACAAAGATAGTTACATGTTGGTGATCAGCTCCCACTACCAATAGACTTGTAAGGCATTCTGGTGTTGTTGCACTAAAGAAAGAGAAAACTCTAAATATCCTTAGAAAACAGTAAGGGGCATTCAAAGATATTCTGCACGACAACTCTTATATCAGCTCCTTCCCAGTACATAGTGCATAGCCACAAGGGCTGCTTTGAAATACTTTGTTTTCATAGAACACATATCAGCTCTTTTGATGCACGGCTACTTGATGAATGTCCATCTCTTTTAACATGACAGCACGCCCACATGAATCACAAGGAGCCGTTCTAGATCCACATTGACTCTCATGTTCTGATAACCCCCTTAGTCGATCACGAACATCCCTGGCAGAACTCCCAGCTTGAACCATGTCCCCACAGAACCGGCAAGGAACTAGTCGCAGGGGGCAAACCGAGGCCTGATGTTGCACCTACAAGGTAAGAAAATATATATAAGATTATCATGCATTAGCCTACAAATAAGTAAATGAAACAATCATATGTTCTTAATGGAAGATTTCTTTCATACGCATCAGTCCATTCTTCTATAACAACCACACGTTCTGAGGTACTCAACTTGCCCCATATTTTTATAGGTTCAGTTCAAGCAATACTGGTACTCAAGATATGAAACTTATCAAGCATATTACTTGAGTCATTCCAGAAATGTATATATTGGGAAAATATGAAAGTCACTTGTAAAAGGAATGGTTTAAAGAAGAAAAGAAAAATAAAACAAAGATTTGTTGCTTACCATCTCTTCCTTCTCAAGGGTAACCCCACAAGGGCAGTGAAGTGGCTCATGGAACACTTTCATGTGCTTCTCAATCTCTCGCTGTTGAAATGCTCGCCCACATTTCTCACAGTGTATGTGATTACCTGATTCCGCTTTTTTCAGAACAACCCTGCAGCCGTCATGCTGACACAGGACATTGTGCCTGATACAATAGGCTTCATGTAGTGCGATAGTCCTACTAGGTATATAATGCTTGCAGTTTCTACACTCCACTGAATTTGCATCTACTGTATGCGAAGAAGATGTGGCTAACTCACCAATAGCACGGTTGCTATTGTCTTGAACACTAACCAAGATTTGGTACTTAGTTGTTCCCTTGAAGCCGAAGACACCAATGCTGTAGGTACAAGCAACCACCCTCTTATCCTTGGAGCTAAGGATCAAAACCTTTGAACCCATATCATGAGAAGACCATTCATGCTGATGCTGATTTGGGAAGATGACAGGGTGCTTGGAAACATAAAGGTCAGTGTCTCCCCCATCATTCTCAGTCTCTATCTTAATCTCGATGCTGATATCCTCAGATGCTATCTTCTTGCTAACATCAGTGTTTATTGAAAATTTGTAGTAGACATAATTCCCTTCCTCCACAAATCCACTTTCTGCCTTTCCTAGTTCAAGTGGGACCAAGACATGCTGATCCATCCTTTCTGAAGCAGGATCTGATCCCACTATGTCCACTTCTATATCTGTCTCTAGGACAGATACACTCGAAGAAGGCTTTAATTCAAGAACACGCAACTTATAATTCAGCTCCCCATGGTTGACTGTGACCAGATCACCTTGAGAAAGGGTAGCATGTTGGCGAAGGCTTGTTTCAAGGACGGCCTTGTGGTTGGGTATGTCAGAGAAGCCCATTCTCTCTGGTTGTAATTTTGCATATGTTCCCTTTGGCAGTCTAACATAACGAACTTCAACCAAGGGAGAGCCCGGAGCAGTGGCAGGAAATAAGTTGTTCCATACATGAGGGGGAAGTTCAACACAACCTTCAGGTGCAGTGAACTCTAGTACACCAGAGTGGGTGGTCCCACGGTTATCCTGATTAGCGGCTTCTGTTTCTGAAGGATTCACTTGGTCAACATTTGACAGACTGAAGTACATTGGTCCTTTATCAAGAGCGCCTTGATCAGATAGTTCAGTGAAGCAGGACTGTGGTAATTTGATCTTATCTCCATAACCATGGTAAGGCACAGCTTCAAGAATGCGAAAAAACATTACTCCTTTCCCAGCAATTAAGCTTTCTTCCATCATTTGATTAGCCTGAAGAAAATGGTTTCGTGAAAAATTCCAAAATGAGATCAACTTTACCTTAGATTAGACTTTTTGTAATCAACTCAAATGATCTACCCAACTTTGTCAAAATGAAAGTTATTGTAAGTGCAAACTGGAAAATCAAATTGGGATTCAAACAATGTATCATAAGTCCTAACTTCGTAAGATTAAACTTGGATTCAATGCCTAACTAACATTATAACTAAAAAATAATAATAATAAATTAGGCATGTTATAAATGCTACGAATACATGCAATAAGTATTCAGCTGAATAAAAAACCACTAGGTAGCATTTAAGAAAGAGGTCTTATATGGGTAGTTTTTGTTTACTAAGGGTGTGAAATTTGTGACCTCCCACCTATCATGGAAGAGAAGAGAGGGGAATGAGTATGAAATTTGTGACCTCCCACCCTCTTATCTTCTCTCAAAATCATGGAAAATGCATTCTTGGGGGCCCAAGAAAACTTTTCTATGAAAAACGCTATCTTCATCATGACTGGATTAAAACTTTTCTCAGTTGCTCTCTCATCTCAACTATTTTCATGGTTTTCCATGGAGAAAAAATCAAACACATCCTAAAAAAGATTTCAAAGAGGAGAACATGATATTGGTTCAGAAAGACCATTATTCAAGACATCTTTTCTTTCCATGCATGCCATGACAACTGAGGCTGGTTTAATGTGTAGGAACTTGAACTTCAAAGCAAGGTTAAGAAATTGATGATGCAGGAACTAATGCTCCTCGTTGAGATGTATATGGTAGGGGGAGTAGTATGACGACTAATGAATACTAACTTTTATGCAAGGGTCATTCTATGAGTTGATATGAGAGACGGGGTAACAAGACAATAAGCAGATGATTTATGTTTTTCTGTTAATCAGTGGATTCTTCTTAAGCTAGTATGGATTGAAACCTTGGAGAGATCAGGCATACTGTAGAATAACTTCAGATAGAAGGGTGGCAGTATATCCAAGCAAGATAGGTCATTTTCTTTGTTAACTCAAGTAGCTAAGCAGATATGGTTCACTTTTTCTAACGTCTTTCTAATCACGAGCTCACTTATGAGTACATTGCTTCCAAATCACCGATCTTACAATTTCCAAAAGATCACCTAAAACAACACCTACATATTACACATTCCCAAGTTCCACATTGGTGATCCCATTCCCATATCTAACAGCATCAACGAATTGCATGAAAAATCATTAACGGGTTTTATGAGGAAACATCGCTAGATGGGATTCTCATACCTAACTCAAATTCTTCACATTCTAACATAATCAAATTACCAAAAAAAGGGGATTGTTCCAGATATTCGATAAAATCAAACTAGGTAGCACACCACCCCCAACCAAAGAATGACCAAAACATAAGGTTTGAACACCCAATCCAAAGGTAACCACATTAAAATCCAATGTCCTCAAAACTTACTCAATTATCAAAATGGAATTTCCATCATACTTATCAAGAACAAAAAATTCTAACAAACACCACCCTAAAAACCATTATCACAAAACAAGCTAATAAAATGTTAGGTGAGTCGATTGCCAAACATCACAATAACCAAAGGGGTTCTTTAATACCTAAATCAAAACAACCCCATTCAAATAAATAAATAAAATATCCAACGCAACCCCAAAGAATTACAATCAACAAAGAACAACCCCAAGATAAATTTTTTACCTTGAGTTCAGCTTCAGCGGCATCGAGTCTTCGAACCCTTTGAGCAGCTTCGATTGCCTCACGTTGGCGAACCGCCTCTTGCTTTGCCTTTCTCTCCCTTTCAAGCTTCGACCTTGCCTTCTCCTTCCTCTCCTTTTG
Source organism: Berberis thunbergii (assembly GCA_003290165.1). Taxonomy (NCBI): domain Eukaryota; kingdom Viridiplantae; phylum Streptophyta; class Magnoliopsida; order Ranunculales; family Berberidaceae; genus Berberis; species Berberis thunbergii. The sequence goes on from QNQO01000773.1 coordinate 461,383, forward strand.
TTCCCTCTCAAGCTTCGCTCTTGCTGCTCTCAATTCGAATTCCATCTCTCTGAATGATCTTTGATTAGCAAAGTTGATTTGTGCTTGAAATCAGATTTAATTTAAACGTTCGTTTCGTGATGGAGAAGAAATTGGGGAGTCTCGATTCGTCGAGGGGTTTCGAGAATTTGCGTCAGCGCTGATGATCGATTGTAAATTGGGAATGGTTTATTAAGGGTGTTGTTTGGTAACAGGGTCATGGGTTTCTAGGATGGGTTAAAATTGTTTTATAAGGATCTAGCGTACAGGCATTCACTTTTCATATAGCATTTACCCGTGCTACCGTAAAATGACACCTTCATCCTTAGGTGGTGTCTTCACTATTTTTCAAATTGATCAATAAATTATTAAATGTGAAAACAAATTATTGTTTACCAAAATATTAATTAATTATATTTTTTTTCATTCTCATCGATTTACTATTATAATTTATTTATACACATCATATAACTTTGTAACGGCAATGAGGAGGAAGAACAATGATTTTATCAATCTACGATGGACTAGTTTTCTCCCAAAAGTTCCCTCGCCTAAAAATCAAAATCTCAAAACCATCCCTCTCTCCCTCAAAACTTGGTGTCTCTCTAACGTTTTCACCACGTTCCTACTCGCGTGCATCAAACACTGCCTCCACCGCCTTTTCTTCACATCGTCAGCCACGACAATCTCCCCTCCATCTCCGCCGCATCTCCCTTTGTATTCCTTCTGCTTCTCCCACTGAAAATCTCTCCACCTCTCTTTGCTTTCATGAAATCGTTGAACGGCAATCGTAAACTCCTATGAAGGAGGATTTATTGAATCAGTTGTCAATTGGAGCTGTCAAATTTCTTATTCGGCTATTGAAAGTTCTACTTTGCAGAAAATTTCTCCACCTCTCTTAAATTTCATTGAATCATTTTTTGAGTTAATAAAAGAAGGAAGATCGTTTTTGTTTCTTTTTCTTATTCTTCAAGTACATTTGGTGTAAATCCTTTTGTTACTAATGTTGGTGTTTTATTGTGATTTTTTTAACCCTAATTGGAGAAGGTTTGATGTTTTATGCAAATACTTTTGTTCCTAAATTTTTTTTTTAGAAACCCTAATTGAAAAACCTTATGATGTTTTGTGCAAATCTTTTTGTTCATAATGTTGGTAATTCGTTGTGAGGTTTGAAACCCTAATTGGAAAAACTTCGGATGCAAAAATGACTTGAAAATTTGCTTATTGGGTTGGTGTTATTCCTAATTTTAGACTTTACTACCAACACTCCCTGCATTCTTATTATTGAAGTTGTAGAATAAATTAAAAAAATACTGAATATTTGCACATAATGTCCACACTCTAGTCATTATAATATACTACTTTGGCTTTCTCTTTGCAATCAATTTGATTGTCCAAATTACCCCAGCTCAATAAAACATTGTATTTCTATAGGAGAAAAAAATTATTACTTTGATTTAATAAGATGGTCAAACTCAAATTTTTGATTGCTATTGGATCTCTGTCTTCATTGAGCCTAATTTATAGGCTTGCAGGCCCATATTTTTGCTTATATGTAAGTTTCGGTTGAACTGACCTTACAAGAGAAAAATATGGCATTATTAAAAAACCAAAGTCTTAAGGAGTGGCATTTAGCAATTTGGCGAATGGAGATGGGAATGGCATTTTTGGGATTTGGTAAATGGGAAAGGGGCAATTTCAATATTTTGTGATTGGGTAGGGGTAGTATCGTAATTTGTCAGGGAATAGATTTTTTTGTAATTTGGCGATGGGATGGGAGGGTGTTTTTGGGATTTGGTGAATGGGGAGGGATACGTTTGGAGTTTGTGAATGGGTATGGGCAGTGCCGTAATTTGCTGAATGACGAGCATTTTTGTAATTTAGCAAATTGGGGGTGGAAAAGCATTGTTGGAATTTGGTGAAGGGGAGGGGCAGTTTTGGAAATTTTTGCACACCATGCATATACATATATTTTGCTTTTGAATTGTCATTAGAGAATCGAAGTGACACTGGGGGTTCTTAAATTTCTATTTCAACCTACGTTGCTATTTCAAAGATGTGTCAAGATTGTTTTACCTGGAAATTTGGAATAGGGCAAAAAATTGAACCAACCGACTAAATTGCGTAAACGAAATCGAACTGATCAATTGACTTGGTTTATTTTTAGTTGGGTTGGTTTGTAAAATTTTGAACCAAAGTGATCGGTTAAACCCAATCGAACTGCTACATAGTTTTTGTCAGTTCAATTCAATTTAATATAATTTAGCAAGTTTTTGTCGGTTTGGCTCGACTTATGGTTAATCTGAGTTTCATTTCAATTATATTTGGAGTTCCACCAAAGCGATTAATATGACAATTTTCGGTTTCAGATCAGAATCAAACCAAAACGAACTATAAGTAAGTTTTTTTTTCCTTTTCATATCAAGCAAATTATCTTTTGTTTTTTTATGCACTTCAAAGATAATCTTGCTATGGAAATTTTGTTTTTCAGTCATTTTAAAAAATATTTCTTATTTTGGAGTTACTGAAATATCTTTAGAAATTTGATTAATTTTTTTTAGGGGAATACATTTTAACCCAATATAACCTTATTTAAATATTAAAAGTTTGTTATGTGAGTGATTATTATACAATATGTTGTTTGCATGACACTATGAGCAGTGTCCACCCAATAAAGTTGGGGCCCTAGGCGATAGTTGACTATGAGGCCTATACATTAATGGGATTAGAAACTTAATTGTTTCGGATATACTTTTGTATATATTTTTTAAGATCATATTGTATGACTTTAAATCGTGTTACATATTTTCATTGAGTTTAAGATGCATAATATATATTGCTAACTTCTAAATTACAAACGAAAATTTTACATTTTTATACATAAAAACGAAATATTTTATAAAATCAAGGGACCAAAATTGTCTCGAAAAATGAAATCATAGTCCTTGCTCAAGATTAACTGAGGATCCATTGAAAGCATTGCAAAGTTTAACTAATCTAGAATACATCATGCTTGATGACAATGCATATGTTGGAGAGGAATTGCATTTTCAAGCCGACAATTTTCGTAATTTAAAGATGTTAACCATGTATGGATTAGAAATGTTGCATTCATTGGTGATATAGAAGGTGCTATACCCAATTTTCAAGGAATGAACATTCAAAATTGTCAGCAATTAAAGGAGATTCCCACAATCATTATAGTCCTCAAGAAGCTCAAAACTTTGTTCTTTCGTCGTATGCAGAATGGCTTCAAGAAGAAGCTTGCACAAGATGAAGGGGACAAATACTGGAAGGTAAAGCATGTACCATGGTTCAAATCTCTAGTTCGGTCATTGAAGAAGATTGAGTTAGCATAACTAATTTGGTGTTATCTCAAACTCGGAAAAGTTTATTTTGACTAAAAAAATTATACTCAAAAGTTGTACTTATTGATGTGGCGGGGTAAGTGGCATATTGAGTTAGAAATAGTCAATAGTCATAGTACTCTTATAAAAGGGGATTCCAAATACTATCGCCAAACTACAAGATCTTGAAACTTTGTTTCTAGGCGCTTGCAATCTTAAAGCTTGGGAAATTGAGGCATCTGAGCTTTTCATAGACAAAATAAGCTTGTCGTTATACCATAGAGAATATGGCTTTTGCCAAACTTGTAAAGTTTATCAAGGGTTGATGTGAGTCAAGGAACTAATTTAATCAAGGAGGTGGGAAACTTAACTTAGATCACGACACTATACATTGATAATTTGAATAGAGAAAATGGGATGAAATTGTGCGTCTATACTGAGAAGATACATCACCTTCAAATCTTAATCATCCGTGCACCAGATGAAGATGAATTTCTTGAAAAATATTTTCTTAAAATCATGGATTGAAATTGTCTTGAAAAAACGAAATCACAATCCTTACCTATTGGCATCTTCTTTAATTGCTAACAATTAGAAATAGACATTTCTTAAAGGTTGGGTGTTGCACCTTTCGATATCACCAATGAATGCAACCTATCTAATCTACGCAATTTTACCCTTTTTGAGTTTCTGAAAACTCCCAGCTTGAAATACAACACTCCAACATATGCATTATCGACAAGATTAGGTATAATTTTAGCAATATTTTCATTGAGCAATGAAATGGGAGGATCCAATGCAACCGTAAAGATGATGAAGATTGATGCATTTAAGAAAACTAGTGTACCAGCAACCATGTCGTTGGCACGAGTACGATGGCATGCCAGACCCTTCCCTATCATATTTGTTTCCACCCTACAAAAGACAGGTAAGTGCAAGTTGGGATGGGTCAAAATGAACCAGCTCACCATGGTAATTATCTCAGTTCAATTCAATTTAAGACAATTTAGCATAGTTTTTGCCAATTTGATTTGACTTACAATCTATCTCAGTTTCATTTCGATTGTGTGTGGGTTTCCTCCAAAGCGATTAATATGGTTCAATTTTTTAAACTTTCTATTTAACCTAGTTTGATACTTCAAAGTTACCAATAAATCTTACTTTTATGATTTTTGCAAGCTACTAAAATAAGTTCTTTTTTTTGTTAATTTTCATGTAAAACAAGTTATATTTTGTTTTTTTATGCACTTCAAAGACAATCTTGCCAATGAAATTATGTTTTTCAGTAATTTCTACGAAAAAATTTGACAAAATTATTAAGTTGCAGTTCAATGTTATAAGCGCTCATTGGCTTTAATATGAAAAAATGTTTAAAATAAATAATTGAATTGAGGTCGTTTGAATTTGGGGGTCGTGCGGTCGAACTTGTTGCTTGTGCCGAATGACAGGCCCGCTATACTTGAGATTGTAACCCATGCTTTTATGGGGTGCCTCAACAAGAATGTGGGTGCATAAACGATCCATAGATATGGGAACAACATGGTTCTAAAATTGATCATATGGTTGGTAACAAATCAAATTTTGTAGGGTTTCCATGCTAACCTCTATAAATAAGAAAAGATGGGTGTTTGCCTCTCTTTCTCATGAGGCCGTGTTTGCTATAGTTAAGAAAATGTGTGTTAGGTATATTTTTCAATATGTTTGAACTTGCTTTCTTTAGTGGTGCTTTGATATTATCTTAGGAGTTGTAAAAATGGTGCAATTACATTTGATTCACTATGAATCAGTGATGAAGTTGAAATTTATCTTAGGACACTTTTGACATAGATAGCCAAACTGTGTATGAAAAGGAAATTTCATTTCTGATGATTACAATGATGTTTAGTTTATTTGTTGAAAAATGTTTAGTAGGTTCACTTATTGCATCTGTTTTGCTTGTGAGTTGTGTACCTAACTAATATGGTTTTAATTTGCAGAAGTTTAACCACGAGACACAATTTTCACTCACCAAGGGTTATGTCTCTTTTGTGTAAGGCATTTGAAATCAGTATCTTCGTTGGACCATTCCGTGTTTTCTTTGTACCAATGACACTCTCTGAATAAGGTAAGGAGAAGAGAATACACCATATATATATATTTTTTCAAGAACAAACCAGAGAAATAGACTCTGGTTTGGTTCACTCCGGCTGGCGGTACATAAAAAAATCTTCAAAATCTTGCTTAATTAAAACAAAATTTACTTTATGTGGTATGGTTCTTGATTATAGATCTATTATTCCCTCTACTAATTTTTTATATAATGAAAATTATTTATTGGTGATTATATATTTTAAGATAAATGATTTGATTCTTGTATTTTTATTTTTATTTCTCTGAGTGATCCAAAATTTGACCAAATTTTCCTCAGCTCTTATCCTGAGGAATGTTTCACTCATTTTTATTTTTGCACTTGTTTCTGTGTTCCTTCCTCCCCATAGCATTTGGTGCATAACTATCAAAGCCCAAAAAAGAAATGAGCATCATAAATAGTTACCCAGGCATTATAATATGAAATTTCATTATTATTCCATTACCTCTCAAATAGGTTGGATGATGAGATTCGGATATCGACCATATAAGTTGAAGATTTCATCACAAAAGATGATCTAAAGAGCAGGGAAGAATTATAATTAATTACATAATCTGTTAAAATTTCCCAAGCTCTTTTAAACATAGGCTCCGCATTTGCCAACACTTTGCAATGTATTACTTTGCGGTTACTTGGTATTATTTTGGAAGAGTTTTAATTATGGAAAATTCTAGGGGTCGAGGGAGGGAACGAGGGAGGGAGCGAGGGATGGGTGGTAACCACCCATCCGTCTCGAGATAAGCGACATTTTATATTTTGAATTTGATGCACTTATCTCGAGGCGAATGGGTGGTTACCACCCATCCCTCGCCCCCTTTCCCTCGCTCCCTCCCTCGATCTGTAGCAAAGCTCTTTAATTATAGTAAATTTTGTAAACGTAGACTTTGAATGTTTCATTTGTTTATTTAAAATGACTATTTTTGCTCTTTTGATTATTTAAATCAATATGCATACGCCATTGTCGAACTATGTTTTCTGTTTCAAATTCATAGCGAAAGCATTGGAGGCTGCATTTATTGTCCTTCGACTGACGAAGGAGTTGATCTCCATGCTGAAGAGAGTTGAAAATGTAGCTTTGATTTTTGGAAGGTCTTTTGCATGCGCGATGCTAGGGCGCACCGGTTTTTTACCTGGTATTTCGCCAGGCATGCCAAGCACGTGCGATTAAGATGAGGAAAAAAAAAAAAAAAAAACAAAGAACCCAAATCGCCAGAGAATTCTTGCCCAAATCGGCGAGAGGCAAACTGTTGTCAATCCTTCAAATCAAGCCCTCCTCTTTGTTTAGCAAAGACCAATCCTTCACTCAAAACCAACAAATTTGCACCAACAATGATATGATTGGCAATCTTACAACTCTGTCCACACCCATATTTGCCCATGTAACTTGGCTTTCCCATGAGTTGGGAACAATGGTGTCAACTTCTGAAGCAATTTCATGAGCTATTTGTATAGCAATTTCAAAGCAAGCCGTAAATGAAGCTCAAAACCCATTTGAAATATGAGAAGAACCCTAAGATTAGAGAAGCTATAACCCAGAAATTCACCGAGTATTTAAGGAGGGCGGAGGAGATTAGGGTTGTGCTCGATGAGGGAAGGACTGGACCGGCTGTGAATGGGGATGCTGCGGTGGCCACGAGGCCAAAGACGAAGCCCAAGGATGGAGGAGAAGGGGGTGATGGTGAGGAGCAATTGGAGCTGAGGTCTGGGAGCAATTGAAGCTGGGGGTGATTTGGTTGTTTTTTTTTTTTTTCCCTTTAAAGGCACGTGGGATAGTGCACGTGCTTGGCACCATCCAGGCAAAATTACAGGTAAGGTGCTTTTTAGAATTGTTGCCTTCTATAACTATATCCTTCTCCCGGTCGCTCTGTTTTGATTTCTCAACACACTCCGAGAAGAAGTTAGGGTTTCATTTAGTTACTCGGCTTTCATCTTCTCTTCGATCGTTCCCAGGTAAATACCCATTCGTTCATTCATTTTAGCCGTTCCTATTCTCTCTTCAATTTCTGCATAGTTGCGCTTTCTTGTTTATTATCATATTAAGTTCAAATTAACCAAATAATATGTTATCAATTGATCATGTTGGAAGTATGTTGCCACAAGTTTTCCATGTCACCTTACAACTAAGTAGTTAGTAGAAGTGTAATCCATGCACTAAGACCAGAAACTGTTTGAAGAAATGTTCCAACTAAAAAATGTTCTCATATTTTTGCCCATTTACTCTTTGTTGAATTAGTTTCGTATTAGGTCTTTCTGGTTCTGTGCCGATTGGGTCTGCATAATCAGACTGACCAAAGTGAGGGGTTTAAGGATAGTTGTTCGTATCTCATGTTATATCAGAAGAATACGCTTGCGTTTGGGGACAATTTGGGACCCAAGGCTGGAACGATTTGAGTGCAGAATTTCTTTCGAATCGTGACTGCAATTTGGCACCATGGTTTAGTTCTCTTCAGTTCGCAATAAAAGTCAATAATGTAGATATTATTCTCTCTGATCTCATGGGTTTTAACCAGGTTACAGATTAATGGATTGAGTGATTGATGATTGGTGACTAAGACCAAAAACAATGGAAGCCATAAATGTTGAATTTTTGTCTAATAGCTTTTAAAACTGAAAAAAAGATAATGATATGGGTGATGCAACGATGTTGATTAAGGTAGATAATTCATAACATTGAACATTTTCCCATATTATAACCAAGAGGTAACTGGGACCAAAAAGAAATAACATACACTAGCAAATTATTGTTCACAAAATACGGTTGTTGCAATAGGAACATGTTCAAAACGACGATTTGAGTTCTGTGATTTGCGAGATTGGCTATTTAGTTATAGCATACTACCAGTTGACTACTGTTTTTCCTTTGTTTATTCTTGCAACTTTGTAGATCTAAGTCGGTTTATATATTTCCGTTACATGATGCACTAGTTATGCTTTGTTTATAGGGTTTCAATTGCTTGAACATATCGCGTCTATGGAGAGCAGTGGTAGTTGTGACACCGTCTGCACCTCAAAGCAATGGAGAGCAGAGGAAGCCATTGCAGGGAATGCTGAAGCACTTGAAGCTATTAGAGAACTCATTACCTTCCCCATCTACTACTCCAAAGAGTCTCAAAAGCTTGGTCTTAAAGTGAGTCTTCTATACAGTTAACCTTTTCATTTTCAACTGAAATCTTCTTTTGGAATCTAATTTTGTTCGAATCTTCAGTGGCGCAGAGGATTGCTCCTGTATGGTCCTCCTGGTACTGGAAAGGTATTCACGACACGGTAGATAATGGTAACAAAAGTATATGAATTTTTTAAAAGTTAGGTCAAGTTTTTATTATCTGATTTCGTGCTGGATCAATCAGAATGTGTTACAATCATCCTTTCATTTTGTTCCTGCTTATTTCCTCATTTTGCCTCTGCAAAATTTTAAATGTACTTTGGTATATGTGTTTTCTACTTTTCTGGATTTTTCCAAAATTTGAACTTTTTATTTAGTTAGCCAAAAGTTTTCTTAATTTGCCTAGTTGATTATTGTAAAATTCCACTTGGTTACCATGATTTTGGTATCACCTTTTTGCTAGTGACCCCTTTGTTGACTGACATTTGTTGCAGACCAGTTTGGTACGTGCTGTTGTTCGAGAATGTGGGGCACATCTGATTGTAATTAGGTATCATGTTGTGATATTTGAGATGTATTTTATTCAAAGGAGGTCCTGAAATAGTTTCTTCACTGATTTTCTAACTGTATTATGTCTTATGAGGTTTTGCATTCAATTATATTTTCAGTCCGCATTCTGTTCATAGAGCACATGTGGGGGAAAGTGAAAAATTTTTACGAGAGGCTTTTACTGAAGCATCATCTCATGCATCTTCAGGCAAGCCTTCAGTAATTTTTATTGATGAAATTGATGCTCTCTGTCCCCGGCGCGATTCTCGGTAATTTGATTTACTAGATTCTATATTTTGTATTGAGTATCAATTTATCCCATTCGTTGATTTTTTACTAGATTCTCGGTAATTGTTGATTTTTTTCCAAATGACCCGCACTAAATTTTAATATTAAACCCAATTAATTAACATTTATTTAATCTTCCTTCTGTTTTTCGTCTCCTTTGTCTTCATTTTTCTTCCACTTGTAGTGCCTGTTGTATTTAATGGCTATTAGTTCCAGCAAATGTTTATTCAATGGCCAAGTATCAAAAAAACTTTTAGTAGTAATACATCTTCAGTAGATATAAACCAAAAGATCCAGTACAACCATGTAAATTTTGTCTTTGCATTACTATATCCAATCTCTGGCATGGCCATATCTAGGGAGAAACACATGCATTGACCTTGAGGAAAATTGATTTACAAAACGGTACGAAAAAAGAAAATTGTTAGTTATGAATTTTTTAAACATTTAACCATGTTGTTGGTGTCCCCTATCCAAACCGCAGTAGTTAATATGGTAAGAAGTATAGACCAATTGCTATAACATCAGGCAACTCTGGGTTGGTACGTAAAATTGATTTTTCTGAGGTGTTTAATTTGATAATTTGGTCATTCGTCAAATACACGATTCATCGATTTCGGGTATAGAGACACATGGGGCATTAGGCATGGTACTCTTTATCCCTTCAATTATCTTCTTCGTTTCGCAAGCTCTCATCAGTATGGTTCTCAAGGCCAACAATTGCAACCTTGTTTCTGGTTTCCAATTGTGAGTGCAAGGGACTTCAGAGCCTAGCTTAGTTCTTGATGTCACTTTTTTTTTAGTCTTCTCATCACTGAGGCATGAGAACCAAACTTAAAATGATTAGTTGGTCTGACTATCTTGTGTCGATTAGTTGCTTGAGCGATTTGGCTTATTGCCGACTAGCAACTAATCTTGGGGATTTAATAGCATTGTTGATTTTATCTTTTATGGTGCGGGGATCATGACTTTCTTTGGCGTAGAGGTGGCTCTTCATTGTGATATTATTGAAGTTCTCAATGTCTGGAATTGTTTAGCTTTCTCAAGGGTATATCCATATTGGCGTGGTTACTTCATACCGTATTTTTGGTTAGATTGGCGTGCTTAATTCATACTGCATTTGTTGGTTGGATCTAATATTACGACACAATGAGATTGAGGTAGTTGGGAAGTCTTGATCTGATCATATTTGGAGGAGGATCCTAACAGCACTGTTAACACAATGAGATTAAGGAAGTTGAGAAGTTTGGGAGCGTTGTTCCCAATCATTAAAATTGTGCCTAAAGGCCAATTCCACTGCTTACTGCAGCCATTATGAGGGCATTCAATAAACATGTTTTTATATGCCATTCTAAATATTGTGTACTACAAGAAAAAATAATCGAAGATATTGCATGTGGAAGTAGTAATAACACATCAAATTTAACTATTTAAGCACATTAAAATAAAGAATTTGTGTAGATAAATGTAAGACTCTCCCTCGTTTTTACTTTTGTTTGTTACTAGTGCATTGATCATGTCGTTGGCACGATAGAAGGTGAGTTATGCAATAGGTCAAACTCGGTTAAAATTTTAAACAATTAGGAAAAAAACGATCATGTCGTTGGCACGATAGAAGGTGAGTTATGCAATAGGTCAAACTCGGTTAAAATTTTAAACAATTAGGAAAAAAACATTTTACAGTTAGGATGGTAAAATTAATCCACATTTTACACCATAATTATTCCTCCAAAAATTTTGATTTTCCAACATATGGAATTCATGGTCTTTGCTTGAATGTGTTTCATATTGAAAATACTTGTGACGTGAAGTGCGTTAGATTACAAATTTTTTTTGAAAAAATGCATACGACATGAAATGAATATTTAAAACTTTAAGCGTTTGTGTTTTTCGCACCTTCGACACTCAATTTTTTTTTGCTTATGGATAGGAAAATGTGTGTGATAGGAGGAGAATTTTTAACTTTGACCAGGAGTATTTCATTCCTACGCGAACATAAATTTCAGCCAAACACCCTCCCCCTTTTAGTGTATTGCCCCTGCCACTGGCACGACAGGTGGGTCATGACAATAGGTCAAACTCAGTTAGAATTTTATACAATCAGAAAAAAAAAGACATTTTAAAACTGCCACAATTAATCCTCCAAAAACTTTGATTTCCCAAAATATGGAGTTCATGGCCTTTTACTTGAATGTGTTGTAATATTGAAAATACTTACGACGTGAAGTGCATTAGATTACATTTATTTAAAAAAAATGCATATAACATGAAATGCATATTTAAAACTTTTTTGTATTAATGATTGGTTTCATTGGAAAGATTTTCAAAAATGCATTTCAACCATACCAAGTTTATTAAAATCCGATAACTAAGTAGATAGTTATGGTTTGTTGATAATGAATCTCCACCATCAACATTTTCCCCAACTTTCAATTCTGATCGTCTTTTATCTCAAACCCCAAACACTATTCCGAATTGTAATATAGATTTCTCTTTGATCGTCTTTCTCTCTAGCTTTACTTGCCCACATGAGCAGGGTTTCGATGAGGCTAGGGAAAACAAAAAATTACCTTAATTTTTATCTCTTTTATTTTATCGTATTGTAAGATATATTAATCGGCGAGTTTGGAAGCAATTGATTGGTAATCGTTCGAGAATCACTGATACCCAACCTGAGATGGTCCAAATGAGATCAATTCAGAAAGCCTTTCTAGCATTGGAGATGTGATACTACAGAAGGGGCATTATGGAGGCAAATCATCAAAGATAAATACAGTTCCTCCCAATCTCATTGGTACAACAACAATGTCCTATTAGTCGTCGCTGTGGAAAGAGATCATTAACTCTAAATCAAAATTCTAAAGGCACATTTCCCTCCATGGGACCTTATTTATTTAATATCTCTACATGCCATTAGTGGGATTTTTCTCTCGTATTGGCTCTAGAGAGCATTGGCATACAAGTATGAAAACAAAAGATAATTAATAACTTAACTTTTCATAATCATTCAACCACCTTTACTATAATGGCTTTATGCCTTATTTATCTTGCTAATAACTTAGCAAGCAATTAACTAACCCTAACCTTAATTATGGCTATTGTCCAAATACTACTAATAATTAATTACTCAATTAAATCAACCTCCCAGGTTTGACAAGCTTCAAGAATGCATGTCATGCACTCACCAATCAAAGAAATCAGTTCACCTTCACCATTAGTGGGAGGTGCCCCTGGATCCACACCTTTATGCTTTTTCAATTCATTAATCAAGAGGACAACTTTTTCCTTTGGACAGTTATGCTGAACATGACCAGGTTGGCCACACCCAATACACTTAGCAATGCATCGAAAGCTGGTCATGGTGGAAGAGTAGTTGCAGGCACTAGATTCACGTAGGTTTTCTTCTCCATTTGATCTTTAAGTTGAAGCTTAGTTTTTGCCCGCTTAGTCATGTTTTCTGCAAACAAAAGAGTATCAAATTCATCCAAAGTGAACACTGATTTAATGCGTGTGTAAACCGTGGTAAAAACAATAAACTGTTTAGCATTCAAATTTCTGAGGTTTCGCGCGCGTATTTGGAAGTACGAAATTTTGTAGCACACTCATTGACTGGGTGTCCACGTGATTAACGACCATCAATCTACTAAAAAGATCACATTCATAATCTAACATTACAAAGGCTGAATGCATCAAGTCATGTAAATCATCCCATGTTGTAACATGGGGTAAGCGCATAGTGCTACGTCATGCACTCCTCGTGCCACCACATGTTTGATGTTCCCTTCAATTTTGTGGCTATTGGTTTGACCACTTCGGTTTTCACATTCTTAAATTTCAGAGTGGGATCCATCTCAAGTAACCAATTCACAAAAGTATCTCCCAAATTCATTCAACTTCAATCCAGTGTCATCCCGTCGTTCCATCACAATCAACGATCTCACAAACTGGCCATTATCCTCATAGGGACCACCCCCAAACGCCCGATCACCCGATGGAGGTGGACGAAACGACTGCAATACAACACTTCCTATGCCTTTGCATCTACCCCAAGGTGCTCTCACTGGTATTAGATCTTGCTGATGTGTCCATGGTGGATGTGAATCTCTCTGCTTGTCTTTTACTCATTGTCTGAGGGCTCAAATGGATAGCGATAAACGCCAAAATTCCCTTGATCTTCTTCTTGGGAGTCATTAGGAGGGATTTGTGGGGAACCGGATGAGTTGGAGGTAAGTTGGATTGATGGGGAAGTTGATAATGGGGTAAAAAGCTCAAATTCAACCAACTACCAGAAGTGAGGTCGAAGATGGCTTGGCCCAATGTGTTCTGTTACTGGGAAGGCACAACGATGACATATGGATTAAGGGCAAGCATTCAGGACGAGGATGTCCAATCGTGTGTGATTGTGGAAGAAACCCACCCAAGGATTGAGTAGGGTGGCTGAAAGGGTGGGGGTGGTGCGTGGGATTGGTAGAGAGGGCTGGATGGGGTGCTGGAGAGCCACCTGTGGTTGGAGCGATCGAGTCTGTGCTGCTAGCAGCAACGCCCTGCTACTAGACAACACTCATGCCGGCGGTAAGGGATGTTGATGGCGATGTGGGTTGCTGGTTCCGACGTCTTGTTTTATCTGCTCACATACAACGTGCACCCATCTGTAGCCATTGTTGCATTTCTTCTCGTTGTTTATCACACTTTTCTTCCTTGACACGCTTGTCTTTTCTCTTTCGAGGCTGTACATTTGCTGCATTTCTTCGAACTTCATCATCGAGTCAACTTGCATGGTTTATCTTGCAACTTTCACGACTTCCACTGCATTTGTCTTCTCATCCTCAGTCATCTTCAAGGTCTTCTCTTATGCGTATGTTGTGTTCTTGGTTTGTTTCAACATACAATCAATGGAACCAATTTAGGCTATTATAATAACATAGCAAATATAAGAATAAATCTACAACTACGAAAACAAAAGATAATTAGTAACTTAAATCTACATAATCATTCAACCACATTTACAATAATTGCTTTATGCCTTATATTGCCAATAACTTACAATCAATCAAGTAACCCTAATCCTAGACCTTAGCAAGCCCAGCCCAAATACTACTAATAAACTAACAAATAATCAAATACTCAATTATATTAGATTAGGTTATCCTCAATCTCATTGTGTTATAGTGTTAGATTCCAAATATGATTTGGTTCCGGGTTACAAAATAATAGATTTAGTCTTAAATTAACTTTTGATTTCTCATATCTCAACTTGATTTCACAGAGCGGATTTAGTTACAAATAAGTCCATTTAAAATAAATAGAAAAAAACCCTTGTTTGACTCACAAGCTTGCTTCCCTAAGAGCAAATTTGCTAGTTTGGTTAATCTCATATGGGCACACACGAGTAAACAATCTGATAGGAGGAGGTAAGGTATAGGTATGGCTATGGGTAAATAGATACATTTTTTGTGGCTCGCTGTTTGAATCCATCCATCACTTTGTCCTTAACCCTCCTTCTCTTCTTCGGGCAGTCTTTGTTTGGTCAATATGGAGGCACCCCCTCCCATGAGTTCAGTTGTTCAAGGGGTGTTTCATTGGAAAAAATATGAATCTTTGGGGGAAATTGGATTTGTGATCACTTGCTGACTACTACATTTGGGTGCTATGCAAGGATAAAAATGGTGGGTTGTCGGGGATAAAGGCAAAGCGAAGGAGATCGTATGTAAGGATATCCAATCTTTGGTTTGGCTTTGGGGGAATCAAGGGGGAGTGTATAACTAGAGTAATATGTGTACGTGTGTATGGGGTAGCAAGTTACTGTGACTCAACTGCTCGACGAGTACATTGAGCAAAACTTGTATTGTTGCTTGTCAAGAACTTGTTCTGACAGAGGCCAAGCATGACTATGCTAATGCTGATTGATAAGCATATGATGGATGCACATAGGATGTTCATGCATGTCTGGGGCTTTGCTAGGTTATCATGTTGAACTCAAGCAAGGATGCACAAACACGGGCACGTGTGTCGTCCCAGACATGGATACGACACGACACACCGACTCAGCAGTTTTCCAAAAATTAGGACTCGGAGACACGGCGATACGTCATACCATTTCTTTTTACAAATCATATGAACATAAACAAGAACATAAATAATAATCTAATAGAGAGAATTTAAGTAAAAAATAACAAGAAGTATGAAGATGAAAATGTAGTACAAATTGTGTTGGAAAAGAAAAAAAACATGAAAAAATAGAGAATAATAAGTAAAAAAGTGGAGACGATGACACTCTATCACAAGAAAAAGTACAGGAGATAAGAAACAAATGAAAAAAGAAAAAACATAGACTACCTTTATACTTTATCGTCGTCTTTATCTTGCATCACAATTGAAAGTTTTTCACTTTAGATTGATTAACAACCTTCAACTTAGGTGGTTATATGCACGCACCTAAGAGTAAAAAATAAAATAAAGTTGGTTGTAGGGTTGAACAAAAAAAATCGAAAAACCGATTAAATCGACCGAACCGATCGGTTCGATTTTAAAATCGGTTTCGGATTGGTTTGGTTTGATACATTTTGAAACCGATAGGGTCGGTTCGGTTTTCGGTTTGTAAGTGATTTTAACTGAAAAAACCGAACCGAACCAATACCTTTGTATATATAGTAAATTTTATTTATATTATTCTTAATTTAAATCTCTCTCTTCCTTTATTCTCTCTCTCCCTTAACTCTTTCTCGGTTCTAGTGTAATTTCATCTAGAAAGTGGAAGGTAGTGTAGATGTATGAAGGAGAGACCGAGATACAGAAAGAGATTTGGGGTCAAAGGAGAAATCACTCCCACTCGAAGGCGAAATCTCCCACTCACAATCACTCCCACTCGGTCACCGACACTGCGAAATACAGAGAGAGATACAGAAAGGTGACTGAGATACAGAGAGAGATCGAGGGAGAGAGACCACACAGGGGAGAGGGATGACGCAAGGAGAAATCTCCGTCTTTCTTTCTCTTCTTCCGACCAAATCTCCGCCTTCTCTTCGGCTTTTCATCAAACACTGACTCTGTGGGTTCGATTTGTTCGCTCATCTTCGTCTCTCTGTCTAACCTCTCTACCCTTTCTTCTTCTCTCCATCTCGGTTCGAAATCTCTCTTTCTTTGTGTGTGTGGTTTTTACGAAAAAGGTATCTGCTCCGTGTGGTGAATGCAGTAATGAACACAGAGACTTTTTTCTCAATTGCTCAACACTACCTCATTGTAGTTGGAAGAGATGGTTCCTACATAAAGCCTCTGAAAACCAACTTCATCATGATAACTCCTGGACAAACCATGGACATCCTAGTCGAAGCTGACCAACCCCTGGGCAAATACTACATGGCCGCTCGGCCTTACGCAAGTGCAGTTGGTGTTGCAGTTTTACAATTCGATTGAAGGAATTATAGGGTAAGTTTCTTTTTCTTGATATTCTTGAATGGTAATTGGTTTCTAATACATTATCAAAAGAATTCACATTTTGGGTTTTGGTTCGGTTTCGGTTTCGGTTCGGTTTACATAAATCAATAGGCGGTTCAGTTTGGTTCGGTTTTCGGTTTGGTTGAAAAATCGGTTCGGTTTTCAGCCCTAGTTGGTTGTATGTTGTCGAGTCTTTATTGTGTTCTAACCAAGTTTTAGGTGTGTCGAAGGCGTGTCCGACATGTTGACTACACTGACCATGTGTCTGATATCCGCTAACACGTTGACCATATGTCTGACGCGTGTCAAAGGCGTGTCGGGCAAATTTCGGTGTCGGATAAGTGTCAGACACGGGTACGACAAGTTTTTCGAAGAGTGTGCTTCCTTGAACTCAAGCTATTGGGTTCTGGCCATGCGGATCATGAGAAGCATTCAGCTTTTGAAGTGATTCTTGGTTGTCTTGAACTTCAATGTTCCCTTTTGGAAACTGCTCAAACGTTTAGCATCTACCATAGGCGTAAAGCTTACCAGTTTGCCTACCATGTTTGGCTCAACCTTGCATAACTAGTCTGTGAGTAGTCAGCTTATGGTCTAGGATGAGCCTTTTTGGGGCACAACCCCTGGGCCGCTCATGACATTTGAAGGGGTAATCGTGGGTTCCGCTATGCATCGGGAATACTTAAGAGGTACTCCCATAGTGGAAATTGGGAGTAGGCTGTTGGATATGAGTAAGGTCTAGTTCATGGCAATACGCTATCTGACTTGTGTATGCCAAGGCCATGCTCATGTCGGACACATTCGGCTATCTCGTATCCTCATGGGTCGAGTGTGCCTAGTTTGGTTCTTGGCAATGGCAAGCCATGGCCAAGTTCCTTGATACGGTATCCGCCTATTCGAGTATTATGAGGATTGGATAAAAGGCTTTGGGAAGCTTCAGTCTCATGGCTCATCCATGATCATATGTTCGATTCATATCGAGTATGTTGGCTAACACGCCGCATGGACCCTTCCACTGTCGTATAATGCGACCACTCAATAGTAGTATGTAACAACGTGTAATCTCCCATTTGTGTCTGCAAGTTTCTCACTCTCATTTTTAATGTAGTTTTTATTGTCATTTTATTGATATAAAAATAAATAAATTTTTTACCTCACTTCTCTCTTCCTGTATTTCTGCATAAACAAGAAACAAATTTGAGAAAAACAGAATGACAGATATACTAAAATTTAAGAAGTCCTGACAGCTCATCCCATTATCTGTTTTCATGTATAATTTGATCAATAAGTATTTAACTAGTTTTATTATTTTGAATGACGGGTTCCCTCCGAGGTACTCATTGTGTTGAATGCTGAGCCTCAATCTGTTGGGAGATTCATTGTCGCTGAAACTATACGAGAATTTGGAAGATATGCAAACTCTTGGTTAAAGTGCATCTATCTATTAGACTATTTCCCATTTTTCAAGTTTTAACCATCATGATTCATTTGTCTAATCCTTGTTTTTACCCTCAGAAAGATATATGATTGGCTACTTCCAAACCCATTGATCCCAGACCTGTATTAATTGTGTAGTTGTTCATAAAGTTTTCTCTCATCCACATTCAGTACAAAGGCATTAACTTTTTAGCTTGCTGTGAGCTCTTGAATTTTGATCTAATCTTTTGTCTGCAATTATTGTTGTTTTTTTAGAGCTTGCATATTAGATCATTATCATACGTGTGTATGTAGGAGAGAGCAGGACATACGTGTGGCTTCTCAACTTTTTGCGTTGATGGATGCTAATAAGCCTTTGTCAACTTCTTCTTCACACGTTGTTGTTGTGGCATCAACAAACAGGTAATAAAATAGTTCTAAACTCGGAACGCTGATTTGTATATTTGCGTATGTGTTAAATCTATTTTGCTACCATGCATATCTAAATTTGGCTTGCTTGTTTTCTGAAAAAATGGATTTTGTTTAATGTTAAAAGAAACGGTAATCATATATTTTCTATGGTGCATGGTTTTGTATATTTATTATTTAATGTTGTGGTAGTTGAGTTTGACAATGTCTTAATGAAGGTTGCGTAATCATGCTACAAAATATTTTTGATATGAACTTGAAACTGAATTTCAAGAACTACGTTGATTGAAGTTCAACATTGTTCTTCTCAAAGGAGAGAATCCCTTTAACTAATCACTGTCACTTCAACTCCAGAACCAATTTGGTTATAGATCTACCAAGAAATAGGAGTTGCGGATCAGTACTTCAGAATCTTCTATGTGAACCTTTTGCCCACTCCAAATTATATATAGTACATAAAGTGGTGAAAGTGGCTTGAAAGAGAATTAAACAGAGGTTCATATCATCATAAAGTTCAACAAGGGAGGACATTACGCAAGCTCTTTAGAACAACCAACCAAAATCCTTACAAGCGCTACATATATTCTGCAGTCAGTCAGTAACATTTATCTTTTTTCTTACGGTATAGATCTTACCAGTAATTTATGAATGGATAAAGAAAAATTAGTATCATTTTGAAGCTTTCTTGCATCACAGTTTTTGAAATATTCTTTGGTTAATCATTGGATTAATATTACTTATTGTTTGGTCCGTGGTCTTCAAGAGTGGACACGATTGATCCGGCATTACGAAGATCTGGGCGATTTGATGCCGAAGTTGAAGTTACGACTCCCAGTGAAGATGAGCGCCTTCAAATCCTAAAAGTAGGTGTAAATCATAAACTTCAAATTGCGTTCATAGGAATACAGCTGAGCAGACTTGAACTACTAAAGACTTGGCTGGGTCTGGTACATTGAACTAAAACACTTGGCATGTGCATAAGTTATAGTCTTAATATGTTGCAGCTGTATTCAAGGAAACTTCCTTTGGATCCCAATGTTGACCTACAAGCTATAGCTGTATCTTGCAATGGATATGTTGGAGCCGATTTAGAGGCTTTATGTCGTGAGGCTACACTATCTGCATCACGGAGGTCTACAAATGGAACAAACAATGGAGGTCTTTGTCACTTAACAGTAGACGATTGGAACCATGCTAGATCAGTGGTTGGTCCAAGCATTACAAGAGGTGTTACTGTGGAGATCCCAAAGGTGTCATGGGAAGATATCGGAGGATTAAATGATTTGAAGGTCAGTTTTCCCTTGGTGACCCTGTTCAATAATTGAAATGTTTGTCTCCTAATAATATCTTAACACGGCAGAAGAAGCTCCAGCAAGCAGTTGAGTGGCCAATAAAGCATGCTGATACATTTGCCAGGCTTGGGATATCACCAGCACGTGGGATTCTTTTGCATGGTCCTCCAGGCTGCTCAAAGACTACCCTTGCTAAAGCCGCAGCACATGCAGCCCAAGCTTCACTTTTCTCATTGAGGTTGTATCTGTTTGCTTCTCTTATGACTTGAACTTGTTTTTGGTTATTGTTGTAACTAAGAGGAGGCCAGACAATCATTTATCATGCCTGTGGTGTTAGTCTGTAACCTGTTGGTGGCCTCACAATTATATATATCCACGTTATTTTCACCACCTACAACATCCTGTCCGAAGTCCTTGCGTTTCAAATGATTTCAACGTTGCGAGCAATCTTATTCCAGAACACTAAAATTGTTAGCATCATTCAATTATGTTTACATGCAAATGGCACTTTACATACATTAGAAAGAAATTGGTAGAGCAGACTCATACATATGCGTGCTTTTGTTGTTGGTCTATTATCTTCACAGCCTCAATCAAGTTTTCATGGACTTCTTGATTGAGATCAAGCATCTTGTCAATAGTATAACGGTTTGCTTTCTTTATCTTCATTTAATGGGACCCTTCTGATATCTACGGTTTGTTTCAGCAGATGGTAACTTGTCTAAAAAATTTCAGTAGTTTTATTGGGTTTACATGTTTTGAAGTCCATATATTTTCTCAGTGGTGCAGAGTTGTACTCAATGTATGTTGGAGAGGGAGAAGCATTATTGCGTAATACATTCCAACGAGCTCGCCTTGCAGCACCAAGTATAATATTCTTTGATGAGGCTGATGTCGTTGCTTCAAAACGGTTAGTATTAATATTTTTTTACGAGGACCATTTTAATTTTGTGAAGAATCAATGGATTAGCATGTAGTTATATTGTTTGTTGGACCCCTAATCAGTCTAGGATGAGATTAATCAGGACTAATCGGAACTAATTAGCCAACCTTTCAACATATTTGTCTCTGCCCCTCTAACTAATACTTGTTTGTATGGGACAAAAATTGAAGATTAATGTATATTGTATATTGTAGCCAACATAAGATGTCAATCTATCTATAAAAGTAATGCCATAAATAAAAAATAAGGCAACAAATTAATGATAAAGATTCCCAATAGACAAAGGTGCGGCCCTTATTTTTTGTTGTTCTCTAATGTTCTTTCCTTCTTTTCTCTCCGTTCTTTAGCTGCTCTATGTGATCTTTTATCTCTAGTCTCTTCACCTTTTCTGTCTTGATTAGCCGTATGAATAGGGTAACGATGATATTAGCCGTACTTTTGTTTTCTCTTTTATTTGTAATGTTTCTCTAGGATCCATTAATGCGTGAGTTGCAAAGCAATTAACTGGTAACTTGGCCTGAGTTGGTTCTTGATTATTCTGAAATCGTATTCTCTACTTCTAAGAAGTAGGTGGGTCACTTGGAAGTGAAGATTCCTCTTGAAAGCCGGTTGCATTATATTTCTTAACTCTCTCAGGTATTCCACCGAAAATGGAGATGTTGACGAGGAACTTTTTATGGGGTTCTACCTGGAACTACAAAATCATTTTATAGCCTGGGTCAAGCTTTGCTTCCCCATAGATGTCTGGATATTGGATGTTTTAAATATTAGATTGTTCAATGAAGCTCAGCTAACGAAATGGAGTTGGAGGTTTGCTATGAAACTTACTCAATATGGAAGGTAGTAATTTCAGATAAATATAGGCAAAACAGGTTGTGTTGGATGAAGAACACTAAATTCATCAATTTGGAAATGCATCATTCTTGGCAGACCTTTTTCCCTCACACTTCTTATGAGGTCTTCTCTAGTGAGAGTGTCTCTTTATGGAACGACATTTGCTGTCCTGAAATCTTCTTGAAAGATAAATTTACTGCTATTTACAGTCCTTGAATCAAGGAAGATGGTTCTATAATTCTGGGTGTCGAATGACCACTCTCCTATTTGAAATTTATGGATGCACAGACAATGTAATGGTTGTGAAGAAAGATTGTAATCGAACTTTTGGAGATTCTTGATCAGAGTTGTAATCAAAATGTTGGTATGACCAACGGAAATGATGGATTGATAAAGAATGGTTTTTCTGTGGGGTTACAGTTGAGGAAAATTTCTCCCTTATTACTGCTCCCGAGAATGAGGCATGAATTTATTGCGCAATCTAACAAAACTATTTGGTTAAAGCATATTCCCTTTTGGATATTGTATTTTTCTGGACCGTTATGGCAGGATTCTATTACAACAGACAAGTAGTAGTGGTGATCACTAATATAACCTAGTTTTGCTATTTAGGGATGGAGCCAAAAATTTAGTTAAGGTGGGACACTATTGTAACTTTTTTAAAGAAGCTTATTATGTTATATTATGAACTCATGCTAATTATGTATATTTATTTCCTAAAATTATTAAGGAAAAGGAATATTTGAAAATGAGATTCAACAATATAACAAACAAATAAAATATAATTATCTTAATAGTTAAACAAAAGAGAAGAAATTTTGATTTATTATTAACATATCAAATGTAGAAATTAAAAAATATATACATATATATGTAGTTTATTTTCTTTGATTTTGGGGCCCACACTTGGTTTTTACCATAGAAAAGAGCCCTACACCTGAACTTTATTTGTTGTTGTTGTAGTGATTTGCAAGTGTAAACTATGACAGATTTTGGGCTCCCACCCTTCCACAGTGTAGCTTTGCCCAATCCTGTTTATATATATATGTGCAAAATGCATCTTGTTTTTTTTTTTTTTTTTAAATTTTTTTTGGGAGGGTGGGGATGGGTTATGATGGGCCATTGTCCACTAATTACGTGTAGATAACACCTTTTGAAGGAAATTGCAAAAAATACATGGTCTTATATATCTGCATTTACCCAGTTGCAAATTTTAATTTCATGGGTATTTAAGGTGGGTACTTGAGGAAAGGAGAAATGAGTGGGCGATCACAGTGCAATACCTAGAAAGTAGGTGTTGGACCGTGGCACCAACCATGTACTACAAGAGAAGAAAGAACGAAGACCATCCAACATCTGATTCAATTCAGACTTGACCAACCTCTTGAATGCAGACTCTATTTTGCAAAGAAGCACAGACTCTTCGAAAAACTTGCCGTATCCATTTCCGACATTGACACTCGCTCGACACGCCTCCGACATACCTTCGACACGTGGTCAATGGGTCGGACAAGCCTCCGATACACTCGAAATTTGGTTACGACACAGTCAAGATTCGATAACTGACTTTGATTTATTAATTATTTTAGATGTGTGCAAATAATCACTTATTTGAATGGTTGTTGATTCATCATGACTATTTCAATTGAGATTCAAGATAAATAGGGCAAAAAATTACAAAAGCATAGAGATACTATATACTTATTCTTAATCTTTGCTTCTTCTTCTTCTTCTCTCATTTGCTTCTCTCCTCTACTTCTTTACTATATTTTTTTTCCCTTTTTATTTTCCTTACAACAGAGTATCATCTTCTTTTCCACCTTTGCACATCTTCTTCGTGTTTTTTTTACTCGCAATAAAGATGAAAACACTCCAGGAAGACACTTTATTAGATTATTGTTTATGTTTATACGTGTCACGCCTTGATTTTTTGAGAAAACGAAATCCTTATATCCTTGTAGGATTAGGATTATCCGTTTTCTCCAAGTACGAGACGTGAAAATTTAACAATAGAAACATTTATATATAAAAAGATGATGCAAATTTAACTAACCTAAATAAATAGGTTAATTTAACCTAATTTTAATAACTGCAAGTGCACAGTGTCTAACTGGTAGACAATGGCAAGTACAGGTCGATCCCACAAGGACTGTGGTTGCAATTAAATTTCAGGGTTTATTTAAACTAATTTAAAATTGGGGTTACAGCAATTAAAATATGTAAACTAAAAATCAAATTAAAAACAAAATAAAAAGTTTTAAAGAATATGAGAAAGGAACCAAGGCATTGAATCCACCACAGGTTCTTTGAGATTTGTGTAATCAAAGATATTGTTTTCAAGATTTAACATGACTAACCTAAAGATTAATCTAAGTTCACAATTGATTTAAGCATAGGTATAAATCCCTAGAATTGCGTGTCTTCTTACAGCACACACAATCACAGGTTTATTTTAACTAATCCTAATCCCTAACATTGTGTGTCTTCTTACGGCACACACAATCACAGATTCAGATTAATTGATTAAATCGGACTTTTGAATTTCAACAAAGGGTACTTCTAACGGTGAAAGCAATCTATTAAAAATCATAAATCAAATGTGTTTAACGTTAAAGCATAAAGAAAATAATAAATTTAAATACACAAACTCTAGGAAATCCCGTGGTTTCATCGTAGCCATGGCGAATGGTTTAGCTGGTCATGGTGGCGGTGGGCACAACGTCAATGGAGGTGGAAATCATCTCTGCACGGACGCGAATCCCGAGAAAACTGGCCAAAAGCACTCTGTGGTGGCTCTTACAGATAGCTGGGGTGTGAACATGGGCGGATCCATGTGTTAGGTAAGGGGGTCAATTGCCCCCCTTATCTTTTTAAAAAATTTCACTAAATTACTTATATTTTTTACATTGCCCCCCTTTAAAATTTTATGTTGCCCCCCTTATGAAATTTTGACTTCTAATTCCACTAAAAATTAAAACAACAAATTTTTTTTAACTCAACCCTCACCAATCCCAATCTCTCTATTTTTTTAATATCTTTTTTTTAATTCCCACCCTCTTTTTTTTTAATCTCTCCATCTCTCTTAATTCCTACCAACTCATTTTAATCTATTCACCCCCTACACACGCAGAGAGCAACAAAGAAACCAGAAGAGAGATACCATACATGGTGGGTTTGTTTCCCATGTGATTATATTCATATTAAAAATTTTAATTGGGTTGGGGACCGGCCGAGGAAATTTTACATCGTCATCATCATTGGTTTTCTTTTGTTTTGTTAAAAAAAATAAAGAAAAAAATTATCTTATTTCTGACTCAGCTAGCATATGGTGGTAAGAGTGATAAAAGATTAATTAACACATTAGATTAATTGAGGGTTGGGATCTGATCTGCTTTGCTTTATCTCTGATCTTTCAAAATTAAAAGTAATCAGTTGGGTTTGGGGTAGTTGAAAAACACGATGGTCGTAGGTCGATTCAGTTAAGTTGTTGTTTATATGCTTCACCTGAGCTAGCTCAAAAGGAGAAAGCTTTCATTCTCTATACACACATATATTTCCCTTTCGAGAAGACAGACAAAAATAAGAAGACAAAAGAGAGTGGGCTGGTTGTGTAAGTGTTATCCTCGGAGGCTCTGACTTTAGGAGTGAGTTTCAAAAACAAGGAAAAGGGCGGACATATAAAGCAGGAGGAGAAGAGGAAGGAGGATTCCAAAAATAAAATTGTTGTTCGACAAATTCATTTGAATCCATCCAGTCCAGTCAAGCTACTGCTGCTACTACTCCTTGAACTTGGACGATACTGTCCTGCTACCTCAAAGCCAGAGGTCTGCTCCTTGCTAACTCTCATCTTATACCACTATGCCTGCTTCTATTTTCTTCAAGTAAAAAGAGAAACTCTTAATTAGCTAGCTACAATTGAATTAATCATGTCATGTATACTGTTTGTATAGTTGAATTAATCATCATTTTTTTACGATCACGCCATGTCACCCTGATTGCAAAATATGATTGTAAAAATTCAATTTTTAGTATTTTCGTAAATAGTTATGTACTGCTTGCCAACTCTCATCCTATACCACTATGCCTGCTTCTGTTTTCTTCAAGTAAAAAGAGAAGCTCATAATTAGCTAGCTACAATTGAATTAATCATGTCATGTATATTGTTTGTATGGTTGAATTAATCATCATTTTTTCACGATCACGCCATGTCACCCTGATTGCAAAATATGATTGTAAAAATTCAATGTTTTAGTATTTTTGTAAATAGTTATGTACTGTTTGCCCCCCTTTATCTGCAATCCTGGCTCCGCCCCTGGGTGTGAATAGCCAAATAACCAAATAAACCAATTCCCGCCTCTGCTACAGTAGCGCTACAGTGCTGCTACAGTACCTATAGCTCCGGTCGTCTTCTTCAGCGCGACAGTGGCTCACGCGGTGGTTTTCTTTGCTCCTCGCGACCTCCCTCGACCTCAGAGTGATCCTAAAACTTGCAAAGACGAAAGAAGTGAAGAAAGACCAAATAAACAGAGCAAATTCGGGAGAGGAAACTCCCTGTTTTCGCTCCGTTTCCGCTCGGTTGCGAGCTCTGTCGCGGCTGTTCCCGCGGCCTGTTGTGGTGGTTGGACTCGTGTGGAGGTGGTGATGAAGGTGATGGATGATGTGGGTTGAAGGACGGTGAAGATTCGGGCGTGAAACAGGACTGTCACGTCCCTGTTTCACGGTGGTGGCGGTTGTGGGTCTGTTGCGGGGTGGCTGATCGTGGTGGAGGCGGAGCTTAGTGGTGGCGAGGTGATGATTGCTGGGTGCTAGTGACTGAGAGAGAGAGAGAGAGACGACGGTGGATGGCGGTGGTGAGGATGATGGAACAGAGAGAGGGATGGTAGAAGGTGGCGGCTGATGGTAGAGGACGAGGAGGAGGTGGTGATGGCGGTATTATCGCGCTGCCGGCTCTCCTATCGAGCGAGGATTACCGGCAGGGTGGTGTGGTGGCTGGAAAAGAGATGAGGTGAGAGGGGCTGTGGAAGAGGAGAGAATCAGAGATCCCTGGTTCTCTAAGATTAGGGGAGCTAAATAGGGTTCTATTATCTTGGGCTTGGGTTTTTAGGTTAGCATTTTTGGATTTGGGCTTAGGTTAAATTAGGTGGATCTAGGTTTACTAGGGTTAGGTTTAGATATGTGACTCTCTGCTTTGTACCACCACTAAAATCGATCAATTGTCTGTCGCCTTAATACCATTTCATCGTTAACGCTCAAATTCCTGCCAAGACATGAAAACGAAATAATTATTATAAATTATAATAATCGAAACACTAACATATATAAATTAAGGGATATATTATGTAATAATTATGTGAATATCAAAAGACAATTCTAACTGGGAAACTCTTTGGAGATGTTCACCCCACAAATTAACCGCCAATGATGCCGCCCCCAAAATTCTATAACCTGAGAAAGGCTAAATGACTATGTTCCAATAAGAACGCACCCAAAAAGCATAAACTTACTGGGTTTAGTAGCTGGTATGAGTAATCCTCAACTCTAATAAATAAAATAAGTTACATAAACTGAAGCAACAACTCAAAGACATTTAGTTTTTCAATGAAGCAAACTTGTCATACTAATAAGTTTATTCTTACTTAAAGTAAGCATTTATTTATTCAACACTTACAATGTGAAGGTTGAATATGGTAAGTCTAATCCTACAAAAACATTAGTAGATTTACCATCCTGCACGGAATGGTTAGAAACAAATGAATAAAATTCATAATTTATCGGTCATCATAACTACACTTTATTTTCAACCAATTACAAATCATAGTCATAATACACTACTATTTAAATATCAACACAACACATTTTCTACCTTAAGGAAGACATGTAGTTCTCATTTAATGATTGAATGAACATTTGGTTTCTTCCCTCAAGGCATTCATACATAAACAAAAAAATTTCGCTTCTTTTTCACAATCGCACTACCCTCATTGTGCTGAACACACCTCATTCAAATGTGTCTCTCTTGCCTTCGAAACCACTTGGAGCGTACATGTCCAAAGTGGGGTGCCACATCAAGGGGCATGTCATCTCACCCGAAGTTTGATCATGACAACTATATTCTAATTATTAGATATGCATCCCGTGTACCAAGTATGCAAGCAAGTCTGTATACTAAAATTAACATTTATTATTATTATTATTATTATTGTATAACATTTTTTCACTTTTTTTTCGAAGTTGTGGAAAAGCACAAAAATTAACTAAACCTCAAATGCAGCATAGTAAGTCAAGTTGCATCACAATCAAATACTCATATTCACCCGAATGCATTAACATATATTCTCCGACCCTTGCCAAATTGCATAACACAAATACTTCAATTCATCTCATCAAGGGATGAATCCTCACAATTAAATTTCAACGTACTGTACAACTTCATCCTCTAAAGATGATCACTCTAAATTTGCAAAGATTATCACAATTCATCATGCATGCCTCTAATTTCAGAAAAACTAAATTCATATAAAATTTGCACATTATATATTCACTTGATTTCGATAGAATAATTATTCCAATAGTTTACTTCAAAACAATTCGCTACAAATACTATTGATCAACATATATGCTTAAATAAAGTTACTGTGAAAATTCAGTAAATATCTGCTAAACTTAATGCTACAATTCCTCAAACGAGACTAAGTAAGATTCAATGTAAGTTCTCATGAAATTTGTAAAATATACAGAAAGGATATCAGCTTTGCACATATTGGAGTAGATTTTAGGTGCTAATATAATTTGACTAGTTATCAACTTTAAAAATTAATCCACATCAACAAACCCCTTGTGATGTTTTTTTTTAGTAGATTGCTCTATTTTTGTCCTCCTAGCTTAGCAATGGTAGATCAATTATTGTTGACTTGACAATAATCTTGATGTTTTTAAACCTAACCCAATTATTAATTAGGATGATGCCTTTACCAAACCTTTTTAGCTCATCCCTTTCACACAATTTTCTATTTACTTTTGGTTACTAGATTAGTAGACAACCCTATTATTTAATACCAAGCAAAACAATTCCCCCCTCCTTTAATTTCACACATTGTTGTTAATTGCATACCTTCTCAAATGTCCCATATATTCCATGAGTGAAGGCCGCCCTATATGAAACTGTCACATCCATTCAAGTAACAACACTTATAACAGACTCTCAGGCACAAACTACTTTTGGAAGAACTAGCTTTTCTTCACATTAGTGATAATTCTGATAAATATAAGTGTGTTTTACTCAAGTATGTGAATGAACATTATCTGAGAGAAGGCTCATTAACTAACATATTGTTCATTACCTCGGATCAAGCATGCACAACTCATCGTCATTATCTAAATTCCCAATTCTAAATGGCTTCTCTATGTATTTATTTCAGCTCATCAAGCTTCTCCTAATGAAGCGTAGATATACCATGAGCTCTCTCTATAATGCTACTTGTTTTACTGTGTATAATTTGAATATACCAATGTTGCTTTATGAAACACTGCATTCAACATGAAGGGACCATGAGACCATCAAAGAGTAATGCCAGACGTTTGGAACATGTTGATTAAACTAAGCAAACTACAAAACACACTTTAATACTTTAATTTTAGTAAAAGAGAATAAAATTTCAGATAAGTAGTTCATTTTTTCTCTAATCTCTTAATTTTGAAAACAAAAGACACACGAATAGAATCCGATAAAGCAAATCAATCAAAAATTCATAAATACTCAATGTGAGTCAAACTATCTTATAAAAATATTCCCTAAGATCTTTCATACCTCAAACACAACTAAAAACCTACATTTTCATTTCCCCAATTAAGTGCAAACTTTTTTTTTTCTTTTCTAGATTTCAATCCAAACCCATAAACTATCAAAGCAAACAAAATAGATCACATAGCAACAAAATCCCTAGCTTCAACTGAAATAACCAAAGAAATGAAGGAAACTCACCGGTTTGGCATGCACTACACGCAAACCTACAAATGCATACGCAAATCAATCTGCGCCATAAAGCACACACGCACATACCGCCACTGTTCTCTTCTCTCTATTTTTTCCGCCATACTTCGCTCTCTTTTTCTCGGCAACTTTTCCTCTTCAATGGCCTCAACCATCAAAAGAGTTGAAATAATCAGTCAAATGGCGCCTCCGAAGCAGTGCTAAAGTAGTGGAAGTTGATGGGCTCGGTTGGAGGTTGGTCTCCTCCTCCGGCTGCCTATTGCTTCATTGTGTCTGTCCCATCCCTCTTCTCCTTACTATGTGCCTTACAGAGATGAGCGAAAACAAACTTCTCTCTCCACCCCCTTTCCTTCATCTGTGATTACAGGTTGCCCTTTAGAAACATCTCTGATTACTTATTTCTTCCCATGTCCATGACTATCTCCATGGAGATGCCAAATACTACAAAAAGACGATATTAGAAAAGGACCAAGGATCAGAGTTAGAGGTGGCAAGTTTGGTGAATGATGAGAGGAAAGAAGAATTGATACAATGTATTTAAATAGGGAGTGTGGAAGAAAACCCTAGAATAGAAAAGAAAAGAATTGTTTGAATGGGTTTAATCGTTTTCAACTAGCACAAAAAAGCTAAATCTTGCCATGTTGTAATAACCCCATAAATTGTATATTGAGTCCCTAGAACCTTCTTTTTAAAAGAGAAAATATTTTCTTAGCTTCAGTAGTTAGGGCTAAATCAATAGTTAAAGTCTTCATGTTTAGCAGTCCATGAGCAACCTAGGGGCCATCCATCACAAGAATTTTCTTATAAAAAAATCTCATGGTTGTGGATGATGTTGATACTTGTTATTAATAAATGGTGTGCACTTAAGAAATCTCCAACAGATTTGAGTCCGTTTTAATAATTCTCTTTCTAAGTTTTGGGATGGTGGCCATAATACAAGTTGGATAAAAACATGTCACATGACCTCCTCCACTAAAACTAGAATCTAATCTATTAGGCCCTTTAATGACATCTTGACACCCTTATAGGTATTTGGCCTACTTATTTTATCAATGAAATCATGATGGTTATGATTATATTAAGGGAAGGATCATTACAATATGACATTAAAAAAAATAATATGAAGTGTTGATGTGTCCCCGAGTCCTAGTTTTTGGGAAATTGTCTTGTTGACGTGTTCATGTCCGACACAACACGCATGTCCGTGCCCATGCATCCTCGCCATTTTGTAACCTTGTAGGATATAAATGGAAGAGGCATGGATTTACTCTGAAATGTGAATCTAGTTCTAATTGATGATTTTAGATTGCATCTTCCGGCGAACCCTACTAAAGGCATTTAATGGTTCTAGGATCCAATAATTGTCTTGCTCGCCCTTCACAAAAGAAAGAAAGAATGATATAGGACGGTTTTCTCTGCGGTTTTTGTGTGTGGGTGGGTGGGTGGGGGGGGGGGGGGGGGGGGGACATCCAAGAGTAACCTAGGAGGACCAAATGGAGGTGCCATATGCACTTCACTTTTTTTTTTTTGGATTCTTACACTATGGAATGTTGATTTAACTGAAAAGACACCCTTAATACCATCTTTCCGGAGTACTTTGTTATCCTATTGTCATATGCAGGAAACACATTGTCATTGTACAGTTTATAATGCTGAACTGAATGTTTCCGTTTTTTTACTAATGCAGTGGTGGGAGTGCTAGCAGCAATACCGTGGTTGGAGAGAGGCTCCTGTCTACCTTGCTGACTGAGATGGATGGTTTAGAGCAAGCTAAGGTAGTCATGCTGTTCAGAATATTCTCCTTTTTATGATTGTGTGTTTAATTTATTTATTAGAAAAAAAAAAGCATGAAGTTCAAATTTCTTGTAGCAGTCTGTGAATGCACCATTTCCTTTTGACAGGAAATTCTAGTTTTAGCTGCTACCAATCGCCCCCATGCTATTGATGCTGCGCTTATGCGTCCTGGTCGCTTTGACTTGGTAAGGGTCTTCCTCTATTGGATCAGTAACTCATAATCTTATTCTCTTTGGCTGCATCTATAAATCCTTTGTGCCCAACTATGGTAGGTAACAGATTAATCTTAAGTACCTGACCATATAATGACATGTTGCATAAATGAGAACTGGTAGTTTATTCTTCATTTTACAGATAATTTGCCCTAAACTTACCCAATTTGGTTGTCTTTATGAATTCTGACTACTTGGAATGCAAATGTCTTACATGTGAACAACTCAGTAGTTATGTACCTTGCTTAAAGAATTTGACAAATTACATACACCAGTTGATTGTGACTAATAAAGCACTAGACATATAATCCCTAAGATACAGGGAAGATGTTGATCTGGATCTGAATAAGGATGTATATTGAACATTTAACCATGTTGCCTTTGTGTCTTCAACCTGTGTTGGGAGGTAAACATCGACTAATAATTTTGAGTGAGTGAGTTTAGAAAGGCACAGCTACTCTGAGTATTGAACATCCCCAGGAGTTGGAGATAGGTAAGATGTTCAGAATTACAGCTGGAAAGAGATGGGAAATGGTTTGAAGTTTCCTCTTTCAAATATTATGTTGTATCACACTGTTAACTAGTCAAAGTGTCAAACACGATATAAATTTAATGGATATGTCTTACAATGTTACATGTAGGCAGTGTAGTCGGGGCAAAAAAGCACACTCAAGGTGCAAGGCGAGGCACACATCTAATGTACTTTAGGCACGTGTCACTTAGAACATTGAAAATAATATAAATGATACATTCACTTGTAAAGTTTATAACTAAGCATGCAAATTCATATAAGAGATAGCAACAATTTTTCAAGATAAAAAAATTTAGCATTATCAACCTAAATCTTGCACCCAATATTCCAAACTTAATGTCAAAAGTCAAACTGTTAAAAATTAGTCCATACTGCATCGATAACAATTCTACAATCTATGGAGTTCAAAATCATTCCATAGTTATGTTATCCTAGGTGCATCAATAGTAAAAACAGTGAAAATTCACATTTTGAAACAATGCTAAATAGTACCCAAACAATGCCAAAACAATACCCATGAGCCTTTTGTGCAAAAAAAGTGCCTTAGCAACATGGCATTGATTTTCTAAGGCAACGTCGTGAGCAAAGAACCGGTTTCATGGTATACTCCTCCTGTTCGAGTCGTAGTTTGAAGCCGAACTTCTCCTCAGGAGGATAGATGTGGCGATTTAGGTGAGATCCAATGTAGATCCAAATTTCTATTCACTCGTGGGATCTGGGCAGTCCGGGGAAGAGCCATGCCTTACGCCTAAATGAAAAAGCGTTCTTTTGTAGTGCCTCTTGAACACATGTTCACCTGGACTGTAATGAGGCACACCTCTGCGCCGTATGCCTAAGCGCATTTTAACTACATTGTATATAGGAACCCTTTCTAATAAAAGAGATACGGAAACTTGCAAAATCTAGTTGTTGAGAAATTTTTGGGTCACCTCCACGCTCATTTTAAACCTAAACTGATTAACAATGGAAATTACTGAATAATCATAAAAAGCAATAAAAGAATAAATAAAAATTAAAAAGGATACAAGATTCGAGGTTTGTTGACAAGGCTCCACAAAATTCTTGGGTATTCCCCGTACTCATGGGACCATTTTCACTGTATTAAAATCAACACAATAATAGTGTCTTTGGGGTGATATAGTGTCCCTTGTATAATCTTCTGTCTAAAACTTCTCTTTCCTTCTCATCCTTGAATCTCTTTGGTTATGCCCTTGATGCTCTAGATTTCTAGATGCCTCTATCCTTTGTATTTTTGGGTTATGCCCTTAATGCTCTAAATTTGTAGATGCTCCTCTCCTTTATGGATGAGATCTTATAGAGTTCCATTTACATATGTTACATACATGTAGGTATTGTTCCATAATGGTGAGTAACCAAGACCCATTGATAGCAGGTATAGTATGAATATCAATACTTACTTTTCATGATATTTGTTCTTAAAAACAAAATAAAACATATACCTTTGAGATTTCTCTGATTTGATCTCGACTAAGCACTCTTATTATCTGAAACTGGGTTTAAGCAATGATGACCAGCGGAAAATTGTAGTATTAGTAAGGACCACAAGGAGAAAATAAGGTTCAGACTTCTTATGGGTTGGGAAAACCTAATTCGGCCCAATTCTAGCCCCAAGCCCATAATCTATAATTCACTCCACAAAATTATAACTGCACTCCTGACCATATCTCAAATTTTTATTTCGAGTTCCACATTATTAAATGCCTATTATCTCCCTACATTAAAATCATAGACATCTGTCTTAAATCACTAACAATTGACCTCTTGTCATCCTTGAGACCTTTCCACTCAGTCTCTATGTCAGATAATTAAATCCACTTGCAGGGTTTAACATATACAAAACTTATAAGCTTCTTGAAGAGGACATCATCAATCCTTACACCAGGACGTGGATTCCACTATGCACATTATGCCATCACTCAAACCCCTGAGATTATTGACCCGCGATCGGATCTCAATCTTTGATAAATCAAGTGACTTACATAATATGTACATGTTTATCACTGATCTCTAGATTAAGAGTTTATGCCTCATAATAATCCTGAAATATAATCTTCTAATATAATCAGTATATATAAAATTACCTCAACGGTTTTGTCCAATATACACAAAGACGGTCTTCCATAGCCAAGATAGACTAGACCTGAGGTAGTCCAACTTCATTTAAGGTTGTGAACCCATAACTTATATTCTACAAGTACTCAACAATCTCATCTTCAGTGTAAGCCAAGATCTAGGCTTCCATAGCCAAGATAGACTATACGTCCAACTTCATTTAAGGTTGTGAACCCGTAACTTATATTCTACAAGTACTTGACAATCTCATCTTCAATGTAAGACAATATCTACACCCTGGATCATCTAAAATGTTAAATGAAAGTACTTGCACAATCATAACTTAATGCAAACATTTGGCCACATAAATTCTCATTAAAATAGGAACATAACAATTTTATTAACCAATAATCAAAACATAATAATTATATTAACTAATAATCAAATCATAAACTGAGTTCTAAACAAACATAAAATCCTCAGGAAAACTATTGACAAGAAAAATGTTCAGTTTTTAGTATATAATATCTGTATAAGATAGTACTCTATAATCAAGGGTGCTCACTCGGGCTACAACCCGGGTGAGAATTTGAGAAAGGGAAAAAAAAACCGAATAATAATAATTAATATATATATATATTATTTTTATTTTGTAAAAAAACTTAGATGTCATAAATAAACAATTAAATAAATACTGATTGTAGGTAGTAGCAGTGTTATACGAATCGGTCCAAATCGCGAATCAAATCGCCGATTTGACTCGAATCGGTACACCATCGATTTGAATCACAGATTAAATCGTGATTCTCCCAAATCGGAGCAAATCGCCCCCGATTTAAGGAGTAAATCGACAAATCGCGATTGCTACAAATCGTCCGAGTGTTGTTGAAGATGAATACATACAAAAAAAATCAAAGAAAAGATGGGGAAGAACTGAGAAAAGAGGGTTGAATCGATCGATCTCTACGTCTGTGGGTGGGTTGATCTCTGCATCTGTGGGTGGGTTGAATCGATCGATCTCTGCGTCTGATCGAACTGAGAAAAGAGGGTTGAATCTTCTGCGTCTGTGGGTGGGTTGAATCGATCGATCTCTGCGTCTGATCGAACTGAGAAAAGAGGGTTGAATCGTCTGCGTCTGATCTCTGCGTCTGTGGGTGGGTTGAATCGATCTGGGTCTGTCTGTGCGGTTGAATTGATCTGCGTCTGTTTGTGCGGTTGAATCAATTGGCTGTGTTGTTGTTGGCTGAATCTATTTATGTGTTGTTTTGGGTTGTGTGTCTGTGCGGTTGAATCGATTGGTTGTGTTGTTGTTGGCTGAATCTATTTATGTGTTGTTTTGGGTTGAATCGAGAGAGAGAGAGAGAGAGAGAGAGTGTGTGTGTGTGTGTAGAGAGAGTGTGTGTGTGTGTGTGTGAGGGTCCAAGATAATTAATATAATAGTGACAACCTTATTTTTCATAGAGTTTTTGTCTATAAAGAGCAAATTCGACCCCCATTAAATGAAGGCAAATATATATATTATAATTAAAAAAATCTTACGATTTACGATTAAATCTAAATTTTACACGTTACGATTTACGATTCACTAACATTGGGTAGTAGTGCAATATTATTCTTTTGCGGAATGGTGAGGCCCATACTTGTTTTAGCCCTGAATCAGGGTTCGATCTATCTATATTACACCTTCGTTCATTTTTTTATTCATTCATTTTTAGCTACATTCATAAAAAATGGGAGTAGTCATAGTATATTCATAAGTTAATTCTTACTATATTGTAAACAATATATATTAGCAATATTCCATCGCAGTTGAAACTAATTCACAGCCTGGGTCAAGTCAAATTCCTGGCTCCGCCCATCTATAATGACGTAATTAAACTCCGGTGCTTGCTCTATCTCAGTTGTTGATCCACCAATTTTCTGATTTTTAATATGGGGGTACAGATGTATGAATCGAGTGGGGATGTCTGTTTGTGCTGTCACCTTGGCCTTAAGCTTATTTGTCTGATGTGTAGGTGTTGTATGTACCGCCACCTGATTTAGAAGCTCGCCATGAGATATTGCGTGTACATACACGTAAAATGAAGTTAGGAGATGATGTAGATCTCAGACGGATTGCTGAAGGCACGACGCTCTTCACAGGTGCTGAACTGGAAGGCCTGTGTAGGGAAGCTGGCATGGTAGCTTTGAGGGAAGACATCTCTGCAACTGTTGTTTGTGGCCGTCACTTTGAAGCTGTCAGGGAGTCATTAAATCCAGCATTAACTAAACAGGACGTTGATGTGTATGCTTCATTCATGAAAAATCCATCGTCCAGGCTTTCTCATGAGGTTGAACCAAGCTCCAAACAAAGGCAGAACATGCAAAAACTACCACCCCTAGTTAAAGATGTTATAGTAGCCTTCCTAGTAGTAGGATTTGGGTGTGTTGTTGCTTATCTAATGATGGACACGGATCAAAGAACACATACTGTACCCAATACATGAGATGCTTATGTTTAACAGAGCATTTCAATACAATTTTGTTGAAAGTTCGATAAATTGTTGATACGGATGATACTTGGTCTCAAAAGAAGTTATTTGCTATTAAAAAAAGTAAAAATTGGTTGGATATGATAATATAGTAAACTTGTCTTTTTCTTTTCAATGTCGCAACGAATTTTCATAAATCGTTGATATATTCTAAAATTTGAACCATTTGCTCAAAACTTTTGACTGCTAATGTTTACATCATGAAGATTTGTTGCTGAGTGTTATGTTTCAGTATTACTTTCATGGTACTTCAATTCCACGACTTAATGCCTATACTAGTACATCTGTTTGGCTAGAAGCTTACAAGTTTTTACTGTGGCGTTGGTAACTAGAGAGAGAGCGAGTTTTTGAGATTGATATCAATAAAATTATATTAGATTAAATAAAATCCCTACTTCTGAATTAGCTCTCTCTTGGTTTAACCTTTTATAGTTTACACAAGATACAAAAACATTACGCTAAATGGCAGGCTTTTTTCTAACAGTCCCATTTGACATCAATCAATAGCAGCTATTGTCTATGTAAAAGACTTAGAGTATGGCTCGTGTTGTTGGCACTTTATATAATTTTATTTTTGTTAAATATTTTGTACTGATCATCTCTTTCACTATCCCTATTTTGGCTTTGAATCAGTATTAGTGTAAACTTATTTTAAGTAAATATATATAAATATATATATTATAAATTTTAGAGTTAGACTCGGTCAAATTTGAATCAGTTGGAGAAAAAATTTAAACGTCGAGAATGAGTTCTCCCCCAATCTTTGAATTCACCAAAATATGAAGTTTAGAGTTTTTGTTTAAATGTGCATTAAGATGTCCAACTCATTTTTTCTGGTATGATCGGCTCGTCTTGTTGCTTTGAAAAATATTATAAACGTGAAATACTTTATATGTTTTTTAATTATAGAGTATATATTTTTAAAATTTTAGCGCTTGTGTTGATAATTGATTTTGTTGAAAAGATCTTAAAAAATGCATTTCAACGATATTAACTTTACCAAAATCCGATAACAAAACACAATATTTTTTCTCTCTGCCACATGTACATTCCACTAACTTTTTTCAAAAGTTTTTCATTATTTTTGCTCTTTTACATATTTTATATTTACAATGGGAAATGAATCTCAACCATCAAATTCAATACATTTCCCAACTTTTAATTTTAATCATCTTTCATCTCTAATTCTTTTTATTTGACTTTGTCCTACTCAATAATAAATAGTAAAACACCACTCTGAATTGTAATATAGACTGGAGTATGCCTCGTGCCGTTGACACTTCACATAATTTTATTTTTGCTAATTATTTTATACCGAACACTTCCATCACTAACCCCATTTTCCCTCTCAATCCGAATTGAAGTGTAAGCCTATTCAGTCAAATTTGAATCAGTTGAGAAAAAATTTTAAAAGCCGATAATGAGTTCTCCCACAATATTTGAATTCGCCAAAACATGAAATTTAGGATTTTTGTTTAAATGTGCATTAAG
This sequence comes from Berberis thunbergii, assembly GCA_003290165.1. NCBI lineage: Eukaryota > Viridiplantae > Streptophyta > Magnoliopsida > Ranunculales > Berberidaceae > Berberis > Berberis thunbergii. The sequence continues at coordinate 499,784 of QNQO01000773.1, forward strand.
ATGCCCAACTCATTTTTTATGGTATAATCGACCTGTCTCATTGCTTTTAAAAATATTAAAGCCGTGTAATACATATTTTTAATATTTTGGCCATTGTATTGATCATTGATTTTGTTCAAAAGATCTTCAAAAATGCATTTCAACGATACTAAGTTTATCAAAATTCGACAACGATGTATATAGTTATGATAATTTTCATTTTGCTAAAAAAAACAATATTTTTTTTGTCTGTCACATGTACATTCCACTAAATTTTTTCAAAAGTTTTTTTCATTATTTTTGCCCTTCTACATGTTATATATTTACAAATATGTCATAATAGTAAATGAATTTCAACCCTGAAATTCAATACATTTTCCAACTTTCAATCCTAACCATCTTTTATCTTTAATCATTTTGATTTTACTTTGTCCCAATCAGCAATGAATAATAAAACATTAATCTGAATTATAATATAGATTACTTGTAATGCAGAATGAACCCGATTCAAGGATTCCGACATGAATTAGAAACTATATTGACTGAAAAAAACCATACCAGTCAGCAGTTAGGGCTCAGTTTGAATGAAGTTTTGGCCATTTGAGCCATTTGTCAAATGGAGAAAATCCTAACTCTAACATGGTACTTGGGAAAAGAAATATCAAACAATTGGTTTAATTATGTGTATAGTCATGATGCCCCCTACTACATAATCCCTCAAATAATACAGCAATGTTCTAAAGTACGTGACTCGATCGTCTGCTTCAAACCATTAGGCAGGTTAACTGGTGGGAGCTTTACTAGTGTAGACCATTCCCCCTGTGTCCCTTTCTATTTGCTGGATAACTTGGTATAACATTCCACATTTTGAAGCCATTAACTCTAGAGTGTATTTGTTTGCATATTCCATAGAATGCAAGTCATCTTATTTGCAGAGCTTCATCATTTTTGAACAAATATAGGAATGACATTCTCAATTTCTGCAAAATATGAGAATTTCAATTTTTCAGTTTGAGCCAAAATTAAGTACCATTAATGGATTGGAGTGACTTGATTGAACCACAACACCATGCATCTTGATGAACATTCAAAATGGACTGCATAGTTTTCTGTCTTCTCTCCAGGTTTCAAAGGAAAGATGCGCATGTGTTCAAGTGGTGCAGTGGGGTGGCTTCTGATCTATCTGAGACATACTGGTATTGCTCATTATCACCTTGGAAAATTCTAAATAAAACCCTAACAACTAAAAAACAGAGGCAATATCTCTCAACTCTATCAATTCTAGGCTTTATTATTGGAAGTGAAATGACAGTTGATGGCTTTCTCCATGTCCACAAAAGAGATGGCAAAAAACAGAAATTCTAAATGGCGAGGAAACGAGAAAGAGGGGAGGAAGGTGGAGGGGGGGGACCGTTTACCTCCTCGGGATGTGCACACAAAAAATGACGGCATGCATCCCGAGGGGGGTGAACGGTCCCTCCCCTCCACCTCCCTCCCCTCGCTCGTTTCCTCGCCATGTAGAATCGCTCTGACAAAAATCAGATAGCTTCTGCTGATTTGACATTTCAGATTTTATAGTGTCAGTTTTAACCCAATCCAAACCAAAGGCCTCTGCTGATTTCAAGTGGAGTGAGGCTACCTGTCGAGGGAGTGGGTGAGGAAATCAGCGAAGGGGGGGACCGTCCATCCCTCCGGGATGCACGCATGAAATTTGACTGCACACATCTCGAGAAGATGGACGGTCCCCCGCCCACTCCCTCAACATTTAGAATTTCTCTTTCAAGTGAGAGCGATCTCTTGGGATCAGAGGCCAATAAGCCCCTGACTTTCTCTTGCATCTTGAGGCAGATTTTAATTAACTTTTAGGGTTAAATGCGATATAACCCTTTTATAAATTGTTAATATGAGATTATCCTCAAAACATATCGATATTTCAGTCTCCCCCTAGGATTAGTAGTCTGCACTTATTAATTGTTTGTTTTCAAAATGTTCATATTTAGATGACCAAAATACCATTTAAAAATCTAAAGTTGTTTTGTATCTTGAACAACTCATCTCAAGAAAATCAAAGGGTCCAATCAAAATAGTAAGCATATATCGAGGAACCTCCCACGATTATTGAAAAACTCCATCCTATTATTATTGCCAGCATCATCATCAATTTATTGGTCTTCTTTTTCTTCTTCAGTCTTACATTGAATTCCTCCTTTGTTGTTGCTCTCACAAAAGCTGCTTTTCCCAAACCCCAAGCTCTTGATAGAAGCAGAATTTGAATCGAGAAAATCATTAGACGTTCCCATTGAACTACTCAAAGTAGCAGTCATATACCCATTGAGCTACTCAATAGCTGACCTCTCAAATTCATACTCCTCATTCTCCTCTTCAAAAGGGAAATTGTTATCGCTAGAAGCAACATCGTTAACCTCCTCCCCCTCTCACTGGAGAGGGGGAGAGGGGATTGGTGGTGGTGAAATTGAGAGGTGGGGTGGTGGGCTAAAACAAATATGCAGAGAAGGTGGCGGTGATTCTGAAACATAGGAAGAGGGAGAGGGGGCAGTGTTGTTGCGGTAGACGAAGATGGGAATGAGGGGGCAGTGGTGGTGTGGAATTTCAGTCAGAGAGAGAGAGAGGGTAAGGAAGCAGGAGGAGGAGTTGGGTTGGGGAAGAAGATAATTGTTTTAATAACCGTGAAATTTTTCTCGAGATATGTTTAATGTTTTGATTAGACCCTTTGATTTTTTTTAATATCGATATGTTCTAGTGATAATCTCATGTTAGCTATTTATTATATGAGGCCTATCGTAATTAATCCTAACTTGTGCGATGATTTTTGTGGGTTATTTGGCTTTTGACTCTTGCCAACTTAATAAGAGCATCTTCAGCAATCCCTTTAAAAGGAGATGGCTCCTTGTCTAGGTGGCAAAATGGAGAATGAAAAAATAAATGCTCCAAGAGACTTCCCATGAGATACTACTATCCTAGGTGGTATGGGGAGCATCCAATGAGCTGTAAAACGGCTAGCTACATTTAACTAGTGAAGAGAAGCTCATTGGAGGCTCCCAATGCCCACCTAGGAGAGGTGTCTCCCATGGGGAGTCTCTTGGAGCATGGTTCTTCATCCTCAACTAGCTAAATATTCAACCTAGACAATGAGCTCCTTATACGGAGGTTGTTGGGAGATACTCTTACGGATCCTAAAGTCTATTTTACCTCTAGAGGTTGTTCCTCTTAATAGATTATTGCAAGTATCCAAACTCTGATTGTGTCTTCTTTACTAGTTTTGCCCATCCTACGAATTTATGTATATAAAATATTGGCGGTGTTTGTTGGAAATTTTAGAGCTCATAAAATAATAAGGGAGGGAAAGTGGACGCGAGACAAGGATAAGCAATAAATCAATGGAAAACCAAACTTGGATAGTAGGGGGAACATAACAACTGCTCAAGTTTATGAAAATGAAAATGTTGAATTTATTAAGGATTCAAAACTAGCTTAAAGCACTAAATTTATCTTTGTTATTTTTCTTTTTAATCTGTTCTCGGAGAATAGTTGCCTAAAAGTCATCTAAGACATTAGGAAGGTTGTGTCAACCCTACAGTCCGATTCATCGAAAGATCCACCTATTGCCAGGCTAGCTTAAAAGCCCATCTCGCTTTGCAGTGTGTTTGATATATAATACATAAATTCTAGCCGACCTGATTTTGCTTGTCTGTCTGGCTAGAATTACTCTTTTGTCCCTCATTTTTAAAGTGTTTGTGGTTGTATTTTAAAGAAAATGAACAAAATGTGTAAATAAACCAGCCAAGCAAGCAAATCAGGCCGGCTAGAATTACTGATAATATAGTGAGGAATATTTCTCTCAAGCAAATCTTCCTTCCCATGACTTGGGTTGGAAATTGGAGCTTGAAAAAAATTTATTTGCCTTTTTTTCAACCTTGTACATGCCTACCTATCATAACAAATCCTCGCTCCCACCCTCGTAGTATCATTGTCTTGTCAGGACACCATGACACACAGAGAAACTGGAAGGAAGATTGAAGTGACCCATTAACAGATAAAGCTTCCACAACATGCCATGCATAAAATCCCTACTTCTCTTGTCCTTAAGGAAGCTTGGGCATTGGCCGACCCGCTAAGGAGCGACGGGGCTCAACTTTTAAAATATATTTTGTATATATACTTTAGTCTTAAAACAAAATCGATTATATAATGTAAAATACAATATGTAAATTGTTTATATAAATATTTGAATGTCTTTGTTGGTGTAGTTGTTGTAGGTTTATTATTTTTAGTAAAAGACCTGAGTTCGATACTCTTCGAGTGCATTTTTATTTTATTTTTAATGAAATTTTATTAGTAATTACAAACATTAAAGAAATGAATTATTTTTACAAATGAGATAATTGTATAAAACCTCTAACAAAAAAATATTTAAAATTAATACATAAAATAATAACTATAGAATTCAATGAAATTATATACCATTAACCAATTCGTACAAAATTTGAGCCTCATATAAACTATTTTTTCTATGAAATTGTATTATGATCATATCAGGTTCGCAAATTTCAAAAAAAAATTAGCTTCACCTAAATACTTATCCTAATTATTTTGCAATATTAGTTATATATTCTAGTTATTATGTTTTTTGCTCCTTGCTAAAATTATCGATAGTGACTTTATTTTGGCTTAAAATTGGACTACAATGAATTCAATTTGATATATGCAATGTATTTTTTATAGTTGTATTTTTATATTAGTTACTAGCTCAGGTAGAAAAAATATGGCTTTACCATTGATAACTACTATTATCAACTAATAAGTATATTCCATTTCGCCCCCCTCGACTAAAATCCTATGTCCGCCCCCTGAGCTTGGGATTTATTTACTTTTTATTTTACTTACTATGAAAATTGTATTGTTGATGCATTCACATGGAGTTTTCTTTCCTTCTTTCATTGTTGTTCAGTAATTTTCAAGCTGAATCATCTCATACATCAAACTCTAGCTTTCAATTAAATTCAAACAAAATATGAAAAATTCAAACTTTGTCATTTTAGGTTTTTTACATATATAATGAAAGGTGTAATATATAGATGGGCCTTTCAATTATGTCATGAAATCCATATATATTTTTTCTTTTCTTTTATGTGGTGCTAAACGAGTTGGGATGGCAAGGTATAATTTGGCAAGAATGAACTTTTTGTTCGTTCGGTTCAGCTCCTTGAGATTCATCTCGAGGGTGATGGGTGGTTACATCCATCCTTCGCTCCCTAGAAGAGCTCACTTACAATATATGTAGTCATAACAAAACAAATTTGAAACTTTGCAACTAAAGTTAGATCGAACATGTTTCTTCATTTTTTTTACCTTACTTATAGGTGACATTAACTGTTTGCATTCTGATTTTGAATTTCACGTTTTTTAAAATGTTATAAAAGCTAAAATGTTGCACAAAACTGGGTAAAAGTGCAATAACAAAACACACACACACACACGCACACACACACACACAAAAGTGGGTTTTAACCTATTTACTATGAATAATTCTAGAGAGCCCGTGTTTGTAGCTTGGGAGACTGTCCGGACCCTCCTGGGCACATGCCTGGGAGGGTGTTTGGCACGTAAACCCAAGCCCAAATTTGGGCTCCAAGACCCTCCTCTGCTCCGCTCACTCCTCTGCTCCAACATTAAAATCATTATCTAGCTACTAATTGACTTTATTGTAGACTCAATAGTGATATTTTAGTCATCCCTAACCCTAATTGTTCCATCCTTGATGTCTATCCTATATTATATATACAGAGGAGCGAGCGGAGTAGAGGAGGCGTGAGGAGGGTCTTGGAGCACAAATTTGGGTCTGGGTTCACGTGCCAAACACCCTCCCAGGCACGTGCCCAGGAGGGTCCGGACAGTCTCTTAGGCTACAAATACGAGCTATCTAGAATTACTCATTTATTATTGACCTATTAAAAGTGGGTTTTAACCTATTTATGAATTGTCATAAGCTAAGCTATAGAAGCTGAAAAGTAACTTATGATTCTATAAACCTAAAAGCAAGGGATATGATTCTAGTTGTCAACATTTTAGGGGGTGTGTTTGGTTGCATGGAATACTAAGGTGGGAATTGAAATTCCATTTCATGGCATCCCATGCTATGAACTTGATCAACTTTGGTGTTTGGTTGTCCGTGGGAATTTGATTCCAATTTTTACTGTGATTGTTTGATTGCCCAAAACTAATCATGGGAATTTTTTTTTTAAATTATGAAGATCCACAATTCTACTTTTATATATAAATTAGAATATGATTTTGATTTTGCTTCCTGCAAAACATCCTTACAGTATAATTTTAAACCCAGCGTCTGTTTAAATCTTTCAATAAGAAAGCAAAGTTCAATATTGGTCTTCAAAATTCTAGTAAAAAAAAACATTAGCAATATATATTTTGACTAAAATTTTCAAAATGAAAGTATGTTTACTGCATAAACATAACAAGTTAGACTTTTGTTGTCAATTAAACAATAAAAAGGGTTAAAGACAAAGACCAATTACTAAACCACATACTCCCAAACACCAATTAAACAAAATCCAAACTTTCTAACTCCTTGATTACTAATCAAAACACATAAAAAGGTTAAAGACAAAGAAGCAATTACTTTTGCTACAATCTAATTCTTTTCTAACTCCGCAAGAACCCAACCCTCCCTTGTTTCTTCGGTCAATCCTAAAAAGAAAGTACCAAGCTCTACGTTCCCATTGAACTTCCTCATGATTTTCAAAATTTGACATTGTGTATGTCCAGGAACCACCCTTACAGCCTTCTCAACTTCTTGCTAAGGGAAGGTTTCCAATCGTATAGACATAGCATTCGTTTGTTCAAATGCCTTGCATATACTCGATATGGTCTTAACAAACTCGAGATCATCGTTGTCACATGTTCGCTTGCATTTGCGAGACGATGTAGTAGAACCCGAGGCAACATCTTCTCTGTCTCCAATGTCTGTATGGACACTTTCACTTGCTTCAGCCATGGGTAAGTTGTCATCATCACGACTTGCTATATAGCGATCGCCAGTTGCTTGATCATTTCCTATGATGATTGCAAGGTCGCCATAATATGGAAAGATTTTGCCACGAACTTTCTTTGTTTCCTTGTGTGCCCAAATAATGTTAAAAAATATAATTGAGAAAACAATCTAATTTAACAAAAAGATTAGAACAATCAACAAAATAAAGATTATCGTTCTAATCAAAACCAAATCCATCGAATTATTCCATTGTAATTTGGATGCCATACCTACAAAACAAAATAGCTAATCAGTCCCGAAAGATGGTGTAATAAATAATGTTTTCCTCATTGGCAAATAAAATTTACAATCAGATAAAAATAAAACATAACTTTGTTAGTAGTTTTGACATCAGTAAGTACTTGTACGCTGTAGTCTATTTTCATTTCTCATTTCTCGCCAGCCAAGTGAATGGAGGGAAGATTCTACCTGTAGTACGGGTTAGAAGTAACAATTTCTTTTGGGTTGGATGTCACAACATATTCATGTACTCTATTAGTAATTTCTCCAGGAAGAAATTCAGCAAACAAAGCTTCTCCAGATAACAAAAGAAAATGCACCTTTAGGAAGATATCATCTTGAGAAGTAAAGTTTACAAAAACACCATATAGTACAGTGTGGTAAAATGGTGCTTCCTGTCAAACCAAGCATTTGAGCCAAAACCCACAGCTCGCTTGCATTTGATATCATCGTCAGTGTGACGACCTGCCTCCCGCACTGTACAGATACTGTCCGCTTTGGGCTACCATTCGGCCCGCACGGCTTTAAAAGGCCTCTGTACAATGAGGAGATGACCCTGCACATATAAAGATCATCAACCTCCCCTACCCAGGCGATGTGGGACTATGTTTCCCCTTGGTAGCTCGCCCAACTCCTCTTGGGATCCACGGGCCTGTTGGGCCTATTGGGCTCCAACCCTCACCCTCACCCTCCCCCTCAAGTCCGCCCACACAAGGGTCTCACAATCCACCCCCCTTAAGGCCCAACGTCCTCGTTGGCCACACAGGCACAACGTCCACGTTGCCCGAGGGCCCACCTCCACGTGGCACACTTCCGGCTGGGTCAGGCTCTGATACCAAACTGTGACGACCCGCCTCCCGCACTGTACAGATACTGTCCACTTTGGGCTACCATCCGGCCCGCACGGCTTTAAAAGGCCTCTGTACAATGAGGAGATGACCCTGCACATATAAAGATCATCAACCTCCCCTACCCAGGCGATGTGGGACTATGTTTCCCCTTGGTAGCTCGCCCAACTCCTCTTGGGATCCACGGGCCTGTTGGGCCTATTGGGCTCCAACCCTCACCCTCACCCTCCCCCTCAAGTCCGCCCACACAAGGGTCTCACAGTCAGTGTGAGGAGGAATATAAAAGGTTAAAATGCCAAATATAAAGTAGAAATGGCAGGTACGCTCCCTGTCAAAATAATAAAATCATCTAACTATTTATCAGTGTGGAAACATACAATGAACGACCTGTTTGTCTAATATTGCAAGAAACACATCAGCAACAAAGAAACAAATGAGAGACTCATCAATGATCAACCAGTCGAACTCTTTTGGTGTCAAGGTAATAGCTATGAATAGTCTCGACTCTTGGGAAAGGGTAGAAGAAAGGACTCGTTCAATTCCTAATGAAATGTACGTAGCAATTCCTAATGTTTTATTGGGGTGGTTGGATTTGTGTCAACAATTGAACCAGTGCTCTTCTGTTCTTATTTCCTTGTGTTATAGAGTCGAAACAATTTCCCTTAAGAATATAAATAATTCTTGTTGTATTCCATTCTGAAAAGGTAATGTATTTTACTAATGGAATTTTAAGTTTATATACATACAATCATAAAATCCAAATGTAGTCAGGTTTTACCATTTTATCTGTAAGCAATATATTCTCGTTAGCATATATATGACAGCAAAAGTCACTTCAGACTGTGTAAGGAGCTACAAGTCAGTGAATAATTACATATGTAGAATGATTCCAACAAAAAAGCTAAAAAGTTACTCTGATTGTTTTTTTTTTTTTGGGAAAGTGAGCTGGGGTTTTTAGGATTTCTGAATCTTATATTAATAAAAAGATGATGATAAAGTTTACAATCGCTCATACATTCACTCGTTTCATCATCTACAAAACAATAAACTTGCTTCAAAACATCAACACATAACCTAATTAGTTCTAGATTCACCGTCTCCAGGTTAGGGAGTAACCTTGCAAAGTGTTCTGCTACTAAAATGGTTGCATGATAGACCTGCCATAACTTTTCTTCCTCGTAATTACCAATCAATCCTTTTAGCACTCTCATGACCTGATTTATATCTAATGTGGGCCCCAGGATGTATGAGAAGTCGTCGTAAGGAATCGAAACACAATGAATCATGATATAGAAACCATTGAATGCTAGCACTAATCTATCATCCCTACAAGGTTCTAATAAGCATTTGCATTCTACCTGTATTATCATCATCAGTTATCTGAATTTAGGATTTGTCTTCTTGCTTCGAGAAGACCTTCGAGGAATATATTCTGTGGGGGGCTGTATTGTGGTAATCTCATGTTCTTCTTCGATAGTGTTTGGCCCCACCTTTGCTGTTGTTGTTTCAAGTAAGCTTTTAATTTCGGTGACCAATGTATCCCTGCCTATTCTTGCAATTTTTGAATTCAAAGCATTGATGTCTTGGGTTGTTAGCCAATTCATGGCCGCTAATGGATCTTCCCCTTGTCTTTCATCAGTTATCTCTCGTCCTACTTCAGGAAGTGTAGAAGTTGATTTTGGGGTTGCATCAACCTCTTCACTGTATCTTTCCTGACTTGGTGTTGTTAGCTCTTTTCCTATATGGTTATCCTTCATGTTAGGGCTGAACAAAAAACCGATCAAACCGACCGAACCGATCAAAACCGAACCAATCGGTTCAGTTTAAATTCGGGTCGGATCGGTTTCGGTTTAAAAAATGCAAAACCGAAGTGGTCGGTTCGGTTTCGGTTTCTATGTGATTTAAACCGACCAAACCGAACCGAACCGAACCGAATATTTAAATATATTATATTATTTATATATAAAAATAAAATATATTTTATATATAAATAGTATAATATGCTTAAATATGCGGTTCGGTTCGGTTTTATTTCGGTTTTGGTTCGATTTTAGTCGGTTCGGTTCAGTTCGGTTACGGTTTGCATAAATTGGAATCGGTTCGGTTTCGGATCGGTTTTGTTAATGGTTGGTTCGGTTTCGGTTTGAAAATTTTAAAACCGACCTAAGTCGGTTCGGTTCACGGTTTAGGTGAAAAACCGAACCGACGGTTCGGTTTTCAGCCCTACTTCATGTTGTCTGCTAAGCTAGGTTCTTCACTATCTTTATCTAGACACTCAAAAGTGTTGCTAGTGGCTATTGTTCCATTCTCCATCATTGAATCACTCTGCTCCTGGGCCTCCTCCACTAGTACTAGTTGCAAATTGTTAGTTCCATTGGGTGTGCACTCATTGGTTTCTCCTTTTGTAGTCTCCATTATGGTCTGTGTTGTTGCATTATTTGCATCAATTGGCATCTCCTTTGTTTGCTTGTGCGGCGTGAATGCTTTCTTTCCTTGCACAGTTATCCATCCATCCTCATTCTGTCCTTCAGCACGATTGGGTTTAGTCACTGGTTTCTAGACTCTCTAGTCAACTTTCTTAATTAGTGTGTGTTTGTTTAGTGCATTGCTACCTCGAGTGCCCAATCACAAAACATGTGCTGCATTTGCTTGGAACCCATGCATAATCTACCTCTACTTTCCTTGTACTCGATTCATTAATCACCACAGATATCTCCCTAGGTAACTGATTTTGGATAGAAATTTCAACACAGACCCTAGCGTAGGCCATCCTGGTGCCTTCTTATGTCTCCTTGTCTAGCATGATAGGAACACCTATTGCGCTTGCAATCCGTTGAATGCCCTCAGGACTCCATAAGAACAATGGAACTTTCTTAAAAGTTACCCAAATAGCGATTGAGGTAAGTGTCTCTGCTTCCTCATCCATTGTAGGAGACCATGTCCTTATGATAAAAAGCCTACTGGCTATATGTAGAGATCCCATCTCTAACGCTTTGTTCTTGTCTACCCCCTCTTTAAATCCGAACACAAAGTTCTTTTCACCATGGATGTGCATATCAAAGTTTCTAGTTCCCCACGCTTTGATAAGAGACTCCTTCACAAAGTTGTGACCTAGCCGCTTCCTACAAATCAGCTTGTGATAAGTTGTTCGTACTCTGCAATCCTGTGAGTGAACTCTTCAGTCTGTATCTGGACTACTTTCCTACCATCTACTAGTGTAGGTGGTACATACTTTAGCCTGGTCGATCCAGCATATCGTCCCTGTGTGAACTTTGAAGCTCAACTACCATTAATCATATTAGGCTGCATACTTGCAACTGCAGTTGAATCAGTTTTGGCAGCCGTATGGGTTTCAACCCCTGTCTTAGAACATTCAGTCCTCTTCTACTGACCTAGGTCAGGGTGTTTGAGCAGTCTTGGGAATGTCTCGCCTTGTTCTCGATTAAGAGAACCTAGTATCTCCTTAGCTTGTTTGTCATATTCAGTATTTGCAGTTTCTAGTGTACCAGATCCCCCTTCATGCAAACGAGTACCTCCACAAGGGGTGATGGAGGAGACTATTTCATCCTGCATCATGGTATGCTACGTCAGCAGCTGTCAACAGTGAGCAGCATCATCCAAAACCCTAGTTTCGCCACAATCGCCCAAACCCTAGCAACTTCACTCTGATTGTTAATTTGCAAATGCAGGCAAAAACAATGCATATTAGGGGTGTGCACGGGACGGGATGGGATGGGACGAGATATACCCATCCCGACCTCGTCCCATCCCAAACGAGTTCGGGACGGGATCAGCGTGCTGCCTGTGAGTGCAATACCTAGTTCACATTTACAATCTAAGTTTTGTTTCCTCTCTACAAATACTTCAACTTTCAGCTCCATTTGCATGTTCCCTCTTCAACCATGGCTAGAATGTCAACTAAATCTCTATTTCTTTTTCTTCTTATGATTCTGGTTGTCCTATCTCACTTGGCCAATCTTTCTCTTGGCTACCAACAAGAAAGTTTGAGAATCGATCTAGTCCATCGAGATTCACAACTTTTTCCTTTTTACAGTGCTTCAGATACAAAACCAAACTGGTTCAGAAATGCAATGTTGCGTACCAATGGCCTTCGTGGGTCGTCTTCAAGTCAAGGAATCTACTTGGTAAAAATCTTTATTGGTAATCCACCTTCTCAAGTCTTACTTGTTGTGGATACATAGACTATGCTGTCATGGATCCAATATCAGCCTTGTCAAAACTGTTACAAGCAGAATGCCCCCAAAAAATCTTCTACTTATAAGGAAGTGCCTTTCTGGTTCAATTTATGTTCACACTCATGTATAGACAATAGAAGCGAGTCTTGTGTATACCAAGCATCCTATTCTGGTAAATCATACACTTCTGGAACAATTCTAGCTGATACTTTGATCATTGCTTTGGCAAGTGGTCAGTCTATTGTTTTTCCAGAATTCATACTTGGGTGTGGTCACAACAACAACGGTTCTTCAAACATTTCTTGAAGTAACATTTCTGTTACCACTGCAAACACCATGAGTTTATGTCAGTCATCTGGAAGTTTATATGAATAAAAATAAATAAATAAATAAAAATATTAATAATAAATATTAAAAATTAGCTCGGGACGGGATGAGATTGGCGGGATTGAAAATCTTCATCCCATCCCATTCTAGATCGGGACGGGACGGGATCAGGATGAAATTATTCAATCCCATTAAGACCCGAAAAAATCAGGATGGGACAGGATTGGGATCGCGGGATGGGATGCCCACCCCTAATGCATATGCATATGCAGGAAGCAATACCATCCACAATGGCTCAATTGGTACGAGGAAGTAGTGCATACACCAACCACCCACTGGAGTCAAACCAAAAGGAAGTTTCCATTTATAACCTAGTGCTCAAAACCAAACAACAACTAGCTCAAAAAATTTAAAGAACCAGGTGACTACATCCTTATTTGTCTATCAGTCTATCTTATCACCCAAAAATTAAATGACTATGTGACTATGGTGAAGGAGATCGAAAACCATAGGACCTCAAACATGTTAATGACATAAGCATTATCACAAAAATAACACATTACATGTATTCAACGGGATGCTAATTCTTAGCCAAACAGAAATGAAAAATCCACACACATAAAATGAAAAGCATATACACTTGAAAAAGATTGGACTGAGACGTAGAACATGGAAATGCTACTTTGCACAAAACATCAAATCAATAATATTTGAGCAATTTTAGCAAGATAAACACACAATACTTGCAATCTGCGACTAAGATGTAAACATACAATTACCACTTTGAATAATACATCATCCATAGTTTTTTCAAAACATACCAAAAATACCAATTGCTACATCAAGTTCAAAGCAATGTTCAAAACATGTTGGCATCTACGTTATTTTTTCTTCTCCAATAACTCGTAAAAGAACAGAAGATCAAACAAAATCCGAAAAATAACCAAACACGTACTACATCTACAACATACCCTTTACTTCAGATGATCTGATTCACTAACCCATTCAATTCAAACACCACTAATCCTAGCTGATCTTCAAAATCCCCTAGCCCCTGATCTGCGCCAAGGAGAAGAATAGATGAAGAACACAGGAACAAATGAAGAATGGAAAAGAAGAAGAAGAAGAACAGATGAATAAATATGATGATGGAGGGTCTTGATGCTCCCCTCGCACGGATCTAGCGCTAGGGCCTTGCTCTTAAGAATTGTTGGAAAAATATTTTATTTCCACAATTTGATTAACCAATAATGGAGATTATTTATAAAAATATTATTTTATTTTTCTTTGTTATCAAAGATTTTTATTTAAATAAATAAAAAAATTGTGTATTAAAATATCTAAATAAGATCATAGCAACTCGTGGAGGGCTCAAACTCAAGCCTAGACAATAGTTATCGAATTTTCGAATTATACACGTTTAACGATTTGTTCCGTATAGGTGATTCACCATTTAGTATTCACGTCTATATGAAAAATATCGTATAAAATTTGTAAGTCTAATTAGTTTCATATAATAGATGTTTAAATAGAAAGCATTTCATTCACCATTGTTTTAGGGGAGACAAATTTTTGGGGAATTTTTAAAATAACTAGTAATGATTTAATTGGGGTATTGTTACGTGTATTCGACTATTTGGCTTGATTGCACCAATTTTTTGTTACACCGTGAGTTTGAGATGTTTTGACTTTGTTTTATTAACTTAATTAACACCGACTTGTCATTTTTTGTAATAATAAAAATCATTTGGTACAAAATTTTCTTGTTTATGAGTGTTAATTAGCTATGGAATGAAAGAACAATAGTAACCATCATTTATAAACTACAAACTAAAATTCAGTAACGCATTCATTAAATTTCAATGTGTTCATTAACCAAGAAGGGGTTGACAAAACAATACATATTAAAATAAAAAATACAAAAAATATTAATCAGTAAATAAATTTCAAAATTATTACAATTATTATATCAAATTTCAAAGAAATTCATTCAAAATCTAAAAAAATATGGCATCTAAGCATTTACATTAAAAATCTTTTATGCAAAGTCCTCAATCAACAATATGAGTAACGTATTTTATACGTTAACAAATTTTGGTTGAGTACACCAAACAATTTTTAAAAGCTAAATCTAAAAGATAAAGTTGAGGACTTTGAGCCAAACAATCAGGTACACGTAACAACTCCCTTTAATTGTTGTGAATTTTTTGTTAATTAATTATCACAATAAATATTAAGAAAAAAATCCATAGTATAATGATGATGTTCGTGACGATATGCTTCCAACGATCACGGATATACTTCTTGGCTTTATAATATTGTGGGGATTGAGGTTTATACATTTAACTTTTTTTTTTTTTAGATTTCACTTTAGTTATTTTTTGAAGTGGTTAAGTTTATTTTTATCATGCAAAATGTGAGCAATGGATTAACATTTTTTTATGTAATGAAACTTACTTTATTTTGTTTTGATAATATGTATGAAAAAGTATAATTTTTAACTTCGAATTAGTTCCGATGTATCATATTGTATACGAACGTATGTTGCATGGAATATTTAATTTCTTCCGTATATCTGACTAAAATTTTGACCAAATTGAATTATTGCAAAATTGTATTCTTTCCGAATTTAGTCGATTAGAATTTGTGTCCGTACTCCAAATTGATTACTATGGCCTAGACCCCATATGAGGTGAGGTTGAGGGGAGGTGAGCTAAAATGGGTAGCTTGAATTTGTTTTACGCACGTGACAGTCTCATATTTAGGCTTCATTTGTTTCACGAAAAATAAATATTTAAGAAAAATAAAATTCTATAAAAAGATTCAAGAATTTTATTTTTCAAAAATATTTTCACGCTTTGGTTGTTTCATGGAAATATTCAATGATAAAATATTGAAGTTGATTGTGGTGGTAACGGTGGGGTGGTGTGGTTGACTTCGTTAAAGTGGCATTAAGAACGATGGTTGTGATGGTAGAGGTGGTTGTGATGGTGGCGATAAGGTTGTTACAGTAATGGTGATTGTAGCAATATATACAGTACAATGATGATGGTGGCTACGAATATGTGGTAATGATATGGTGAGGTGGTGCTGGTAGTAACAATAATAATGGTGGCTTGTACTAGTGTAGCGGTTGTAGTGGTGGTTGAGGTAGAGCAATATTGGTTGTGGTGGCGCTGATGATTGTGCTATGTTGGTGGTGGTGTCCTATAGTGTAGTGCTAAGGGTGTTGGTGACACGGTGGTAGCGATGGTGTGTTATGAAGTTGAAGCGGTGGTTGTAAGGGTAAGGGTGGTTAGTGGTGGTGGATATTCAAAAATTGAAATAGTGAGAATAAAAGCTAAGAAAAATCCTGAAAAATCAACATCCCGTTACATGAGGCTTTTTTTCGAATAAAACTTTTCTAGAAATTTATAACTATCCGTGAAATAAAAACTGGAAAAAATAAAAATAAAAGCGGTTTAAATTTCATATAGAATGGAAGAAGGTTTGAACAATCAACAACCTCATTGAATTAATCCTACATTTGTACAAATCATCAATACACAAATTGCACAATCATCATAGATTACCCTTAAAATCACATATAGCAATTCAGTTCATTCCAACTGATACACAGAAATGAATGGCATCACAACACTTCCCATCCTTCTCATCCACATCACTAACCAGCTTAACTACCTTCCCTTTGCCATCTTCCAACACTTGCAAGAGTGACCCTTCTGGGCTATACTTGATTACACAGCCAATGTGTTTGTCGCCATTGTTTATAATAATTTGGTGAACTCTGGGTGGTATGGGGAGCAAGAGTAGGAATGTTGTTAATTGAGGATGATGTGCCAATGTATGAGCATACGAGGATCTATGTATGTGTGTGGATTGCCAAAATGATCGAGCTTTAATTAATTACAATGAGTTTGTTGTAGCATCAAGTGTGGCTTTAAGGTGTTCCAGGGCTTCTCTTGCTGCTCTATTTTCTACGATGTCTCTCTTCTTACTAAAACTTGTTGTTGCCACAAGTTTGCCTTCCACAAATACAGTTGCAGTTGTCGATTTTTCCATTGTCTTGCTCATTATTTGAACCTGCAATCTGTTCTTTTGACACAATTCTAAAAGCTCCGTCTTCGGGTGCACTTGGAGTGTCTTTGGTGTCGTAAGCGGTTCCAATAACTTCTTGAATACCTACACGAAAACATTAAAACCAAAAAAATATTGCAATTGCTATCATGTTTGACAAAAAGTATATAAGCTCATTATACCTTCCACACTGCATCGGTTGAGTAGTTGCTATCGATGAAAACAGCACCTATTGTTGCTTCTACAATATCAGCTAGAAACTTTGGTACTTCAACAAGCCCAATTGAATTCAAGGGGTATTTTAGAATTTCTTCTTCGAATTCTTTAACCTAAAAAGGAGAAAATGACCACAATGGAATTCTACATTAGCTAACTCAATTTCTTTGAATTGAACACTTCGAGATCCATGTTCGTACATCTCGATGTGCATGATGTCCTATTCCAATTGAAAATTCGGCCAGGCTACTCTCATCAATAAATTTTGCTTGATCAGCAATAACAACTTAAAGGCCTTATTGGACATTTTATATGATCTGATAAATATAGACAATTGACTTAACAGTATAAAGGCACACAATGTGCATTTAAGACTCGTAAAGAACCCCAAGGGAGACCCTAATTAACCAACAACATAGGGTAATAATTTTTACAGAGAGTCTTGTAGTACTCAACTTGATTAAGAAAAAAAAAAATATATATATATATATATATATATATAATAGTCTCAAGTGCTTTGTTTTGTGATGAATAAAAAAATCCTACATTACTTTCGCTTCAGACTAAACTTTACAGACTTGACTCGCAATAGATTGTTTGGAGTTGCGAGTCAAGACCTAATAAAATGGGAGTTACAGAAACCAAATCTATGGGACACTAAGATTGACAAAAATATCTCAATTACAATTACAATTTATAGTGATATTTTACTATTAATTGCTGACTATGATAAACAAAAAGTTGAAACAAAAAAGAGCTATAATTGAGAGTTGGGTACATGTTTGCAATTATAAAACATGTGGAAGGGAAGAAAAAAAATGGTGAAATTGTTTTGTAGAATGTACATGTGATGGAGAGAGAAAATTGTGTGTGTGTGTTTTTTTTTCTCAAAATTAAAATTGACATAACTATATTCTAAGTTGTCGGATTTTGGTAAACTTAATATCGTTGAAATGCATTTTTAAATACATTTCCAACAAAACTTATGACAAATACAAACGCTAAAATTTTAAAATTATATACTTTATTATTAAAAAAACGTCTAATCCATTTCACGCTATAAGTATTTTTCAAATTTTTTCAGATGAATGAAATTAGTTTCTAAATGTATATCCAAACAAAGAACTCGAATTCTAATAAAACTAATGATCAATACAAGCGCTACAATTTAAAATATATATTTATTATTAAAAAAGCTTTTAATACCTTTTCACGTCATTAGTATTTTTCAATATCATATCAGAAAAAAATGAGACGAACATCTTAATACACATTTAAACAAAAACCTTAAACTTAATGTTTTGGCGAATTCAAAGTTTGGGAGAGAACTCACTTTAGACGTTTGAATTTTTATCCCCGACTGATTCAAATTTTGAATGAGTCTAATCCTAAAGTTTATAGTATATATTTGTAATTTAAAATAAGCTTGCAATTCAAAAGTGACAGTGAAGATGGTGACGGGGGTGTTAAGGACATGTTATTTAGCAAAAATTTTATGTATTTTGTTGGAGTGTTAACGACTCGGGTATTATACTCTATCTCTATTACAATTCAGAATGATGTTTTACTATTCATTGTTGACTAGGACAAACAAAAAAGTTGAGACAAAAGAGAGCTAGGATTGAGAGTTGGGAAGATGTTGAAGGTTGAGATTCATTATCTATAATGACATGTTTGTAATTATAAAACATGCGGAAAGGGTTTTTTTGTGAATTGTACATGCAGTGGTGCAAAGAGAAAAATTTTGTGTTTTTTTTTTCTTCTCAAAATGAAAATTAACATAACTATCTTCGTAGTTGTCAGATTTTGATAAACTTAATATCGTTGAAATGTATTTTTGAAGATCTTTCCTACAAAACCTATGACCAATACAAACGCTAAAATTTTAAAATTATATATTTTATTATTAAAAAATGTCTAACCCATTTCACGCCATTAATATTTTTCTTATCACATAGAACTTAAAACAATAAAAGTGCATGAGTTCAATTCTCATACTCAACTTTTTTTTTATATTTATTTCTTTTTGTAATTACATAGAACTTAAAGCAACAAGAGTGCACAGAGAATACCCTAGTTTATATATATATATATATATTAGACAAATTAAACATTACCTATATGCATTTTGGAATGGTGTGATTTCCACCATCGATTTTAATGTTTCGATTAGGACCTTGGACCTAGGTATGTAACGTGAGTTAACAACACACGTGATCCAAGCTCAAACCCAAACTCAAACCCAAATCCGACCCATTTACAACTATAAGTGAAAACTAAACCGATGGAATGATCAAAGTTTTACCTGAAAAATAAGTTGGGGAACCTTATGACGCAGAAACTGAAACAATCCATGCTTGACTGCAACCTTTGCAAGTTTTTCATTATCGACATTTGCAGCTCGAAGCCTAGTGAGTTGTCCTGGACTAAAATCCGTATATATCGAATACAATTCCTTGCTTATAACCGAGTTAAGCACAGAATCACCTAAGAACGCCAACGCTTCGTTGCACTCAATACTATAAGAATGGTGTGTCAAGGCATTCCTTAGAAGCTTTATGTTCCCAAACTTGTATTCCAATATTTCCTCCAAACCTTCTATACTTAGCCAATATATCTCATCTTCCTTGAACAAGTTTGAAATACACCCAAGAAATGCTTCTCCTCCTCCTCCTTCTCCTTCTTCTTCTTCTTCTTCTTCTTTTTCTCTCTAACACCCATTGTTTTTTTTTTTTTTTCTTCTTCTTGTTTGATCTTGTTTTTATTTGAAAGATTTGAACAAGTGGATATTTATTAATTATTTATGGAAGTTGTTTAGAAACTTATATTAGTGGCGGTATCTATAGAAGTTGGAAGAAGAAACGTACAGCTATGAACACACAAGAAAAGACAGGAAAAAGTCTTTTTTGCTTTTATTAGTGGGTTTTAGGGTTTGGTGTGTTTATTGATTTGGTCTTACAAGTCGGCTTGTGCAATGTGAACTTGCTATATATTTTTTGACTTTTATAAAATCGGATTTGATTTTAAATGAAATTGAAGGTCAATAGATTGGTGTGCAAGGCAGTATGGCTTAGCTAATAAGCCAATGTGGGCTACATGAATGAGCACATTCGATTGGGTTGCGCCGGACATAAATTAGGTGAGTATATTTATCTGGATCATTCGCTAAGTATCGATAATGTGGATGTCACGGTTACGTGGTACAATGTACAACCATGACACATAACCACCCTGGACAAATTGAAAGATTATAATTTATTCCATGATATAAATTACTAGTGTAACACCAGACTATATTGAGTATATTTTTGAAGATACTTGATCATGGATATAAAGTGTATTTGTATTGTGCATGAGCTTTGCTACAGAGCGAGGGAGGGAGCGAGGGAAAAGGGGCGAGGGATGGGTGGTAACCACTCATCTGCCTCGAGATAAACGCATCGGATTAGAGATACGTGATGGATCTTATCTCGAGGCGGATGAGTGGCTACCACCCCATCCCTTGCTCCCTCCCTCGTTCCCTCCCTCGACCCCTAGAATTTTTCATTGTGCATATAGATGGTTTTAAGCTTCTTCATCCTTTACACAAAATGGGGAGGAAATTTGGGGTTTTATATAAATTTGAACAGAAATTCTAAATGTCGAGGAAGTGGGCGAGGGGAGGGAGGTGGCGGGGTGGAGACCGTTCACCTCTCTCGAGATGTGTGCCATCTTTTTTGGCGCGCGCATCCCGAGAGAGATGAACGGTTCCCATCCCGCCACCTCCCTCCCATCGCCATTTAGAATAACTCAAATTTGAAATATTTTATTGAAGTCTTAAGAATATGGGCTTTCTTGGGTTTGAAATCCAAAGCCGAGGCCTGTAAAATGAATCAGCCCATTTGAAAAGTTCCCTTCAGGTTCCAACCATAACCCTCTAGGTTGCAAGAAAACTAGTCCTTTTTCATTTTGGTTTTGTATTGGGCTTTGATTGAATCATTTAGGAGTTCCCATTTGACTTGCTAATCCTCCCATCAAAACAACAAGGGGTTTTTTTTTTTTTTTTTTAAATTGGGTGGTTGACCCTTTTTATTTATTTATTAATTCATGTTCGAAGGCTACATGACTGACTCTATAGGGTTAACTAAACCAAGCCCGAATGCTACAATATTGTTGCCACTTAATGTTCTCGTCGCCTCCATCTCACATAGAGACTTGCTTTCGCTCCGGTCCATCGCCTCCACCTTGCATGAAGACTTGTTTTCGCTTCGCTCCGGTCTAGTTCATCTAAGCAGCTGCATTCAATACCCGAATACTTATCAACGGCAGAGCAAATGTGCTCCTAATAAACGGGCGAAAACTCACAAAATCCTAACTTGTGAGTCTCGAACCTGTGACCTCTCATAAGGAGAGTGAATGCCCGACCGACTGAGCTACAATTGGTGGACAAAACAACAAGGGTTATTTGCACTTTCCCCTTATAATAAATAGTTAATTCAAAGTTACTCTCAGAATAAATTGGTATTGCGCTTTGCCCCCAAGAGTAACAATCAACGTGTCATCATTCCGACCATTTTAGATGACGAAAGTACCCCTCACGTGTATCTCACACATGATGTAATAACATTTGATTTCAATCATCCGTTACTTGAACCATATACATGGACGATCAAGGATTACATCTTGCTGATCGTACCCTTGTAGAGATGGAGAGTGGATGTATTCAAAATGGAAAAGATGAAAAAGTGGTTGGCTTGAGCAAATGTATTAAAATTCAAAGCTTACTATGAAATTTGAGTTCCTCACATATTATTTCGATGTAGATCAAAGGTATTTGAAGTGGAAAAGCTTGAGCAAACCCAAGTTTTAAGTTAGGATTTCATTAGGGCTTCATTTCATAAAGGTTACACAAATCCTTAGATCTGTGTCAAACTCATTGCACTGTTGTTGGTCCTAGCTCAAGGTATATGATGACTCTTGAAACTTTATTTAGATGTTGTTCGAGCAACATTTGATCTCATATTAGTTAGAACAACCTTCTAAAAAATAACTAGGTTTCACTGTTGGCAGTTCATTCGGAGACATTCGCTTTGGAATAAGATCAGTAGGAACTAAATGAGTTTGGTTTTAATCACCCAGGATGGACATCACTCAGATGCATCTATGTCAGGTTTTGCAAAGTAAACCAACCCCTTAGACTGCTACGACAAACAACATCGGATTGAAAAGTAGCACGATCTAATTCGCAAATGTCACCCAATTGAGCACATCTAGCATATTTTTTCACATTTGATTGCATTGTAATATATCAGGTTTTGCAAAGATGTTATGACATTTGATTACAATGTGTTATTTTCAAACTTTATTGCAAGGATGTATTTACATTGTGCTTTACATGTATATCCAATGAGTTTGGCTTGTTAAAACATCTTATTTGGTTTTGAACTTCAACATGTTGCACATTCCTTCAAAATCTTACATACTTCAAACCTCCTCTTCACTTGTATGATTGTGTGGATGACAATGCATGCATAGGATTTGCAAGGAAAACAAAATTTTGTATTACACTTTCCCCCTTATAAATTTATAATATATATTGGCAATAACTTAACTCATATAATAAATTTGAATTTAAGACTGCCCCTTGAAACATAATAGACTTGCAAGAAGTTGAGATGATTTGCAATTCTAAACAAATGTCCACAGAAATGATGAAATGAAGACAACTAACTTGAGTTACCTCTATGATGGTGTTATAAACTGAAATCTATGAATGAAATAACTGAGATCCAAGGATTGAGTAACTTTATGTGATGAAGCCCTAACTTCAAAACTTGGTTTTGCTCAAACGTTTCCACTTCAAATATCTTTGATCTACAGTGAAATAACATGTGAGGAACTCGAATTTCATGGGAAGCTTTGAATTTGAATATCATTTCTTAGGTCAACCACTTTTCCTTATTCCTCCATCATTTTGGCCATTTTAAAATCAACTCGTGCATTGACAGTCAAGGCACGTTGACTACTAGTCTTGGAGGCAAAGTGTAATACCATTTTATTATGAGATAACCCTGAATTAGCTATTTATTATAGAGGATAAAGTGCAAATGACTAGAACAATAATACACAATAGTTATGTAGCACCATTGCCATTGAGGTCGTGACCCGTGACAAGTTAAGTAGAAATACCAATGTTCCTCCTCGACATATCTCTCAAAAAATACTCAAAAACACCTCAATAATAAGAGCTTGTCTAGAGAGTCAGGCTTGGCTTGCACCAGGATAGGCCAATGTCGTCCACATCCTCGAGATGCACATCTCTAAAATGATAGACGATATTGGGCAAGCCAGGCCTGACTCTTAAGAATTTTCACAATAATAATGTTTCCCATGGACATAACGACCTTTTCGCAAGAATACCATGACACAAAATCGATCTCTTTATAAAATTTCATATTGATGGAGTTTGGTATAGAAACTAAGAACATAAATTAAATGCAAACACAACTTCATCCAAGCATTTGTTATGTTGAATGAAAAAATGGTGGATGCATGTTACTTGTATTCCATCATGTTTAGTTTTTCAGAAATTCTAAATGGTGAGGAAACCAGCGAGGGAGGGGGGTGTGACCGCTCATCTCCCTCGAGATGCGTGCCTGCATCCTCAAGATGTGCAGAAGTGCAAATCTCGAGGGGGATGAGTCGTCACACCCCCTCCCTCGTTGTTTTCCTCGCTGGTTTCCTCGACAGTTAGACAGGCTCTTAGTTTTTTGTAGGACTCAACGACGACTTTGGACCTAACATTGCAATTGGGCTCTATGAAGACAATGTGGATAACTGATATCAGGGTCCACAAGGTGTTTCACATGCCAAAAAACCTAGAGAGCTAGGCCCTGGTGTCAGGACAACATTAACGAGGCTTTTTGTTCGATTGGACCTATTGAGCATCTTTAGGATGATAGAAAGTATTGGGCCTGGCTTGGCGCGAGCCTGACTCTCTAGACAAATCAAACACACAACGCCAAGCCAAGATTTTACTAAACCTGATAATAAAATTCCAATCCAAACAAGTAATTAATTTTCTTTTTCCACAAAACTTCTTCTCATTTTCCATTACTGTAATCAACATAGAAAACATTTTCACCAAAAAAAAAAAAAACAAATCAACATAGAAAATAAAATGACGTTGATTTCCAAAATAAAATATGGCACGTGCAGCCATGTTTTATCTCGTGCTTGAGGCCTAACTACACGTGTATCGCCATTTCCCGAGTATTTGAAAAAAAAAATTATTATCTATTTTTATATAAATATATTGGGAATATTCGTTGGAGGGGCTTATATTATATGGTGAGATTAATATGGTCCAACCAAGGACATATGATTTGGATGATAGCTCACTTTTTTTTAAGCTACGGGGACCATTGCCGTTCCATTGGCATTGGTTGTATCAGTCAAAGCTGTTTTGGACTTTATACATCCACTTGTATTTTTTTTTTATATAAGTTTGTATGGTTAGCGGGGCTTTAAAGTTATTTTTTTGTCAGGTTTAAATTTTTTATTTTTTATTTTATACTTTCATCATTTATTTTTAAAATACAATTACAAACATTATTTATAGACATTATAGAAAAAATCTAAAACCTAACAAAAAAAAAGGCTATAAAATCTGACTAAATAGAATTGAATTTTTATTTATTTATTTATTTATAGAAAAAATAGCTAGGTGAGTGGAAATTAAATTGCTGGAATAAAGTAAGTGAGGTTATTAAGGCATGTTTGGATGCATCATATGAGAAAATATAAAATCTAAAAGAAATGAAAAAGGGAAATTGGTTAGTAGTTCACACTAAAAATGAGAAAAAGGCATGAGTTGGAAAATAATCTCAATTATTATGAAAAGAATTAAAAAAAAAGGAAAATATTCTCAATCATGTTTTGTAATCTCATACTCGAAAAAATAACTTGTATCAAAATCGATAAAAAATTATCATTTGTCGTGTAAACGCTCAATATGAATGTTGTTTTATTGCAAATCAAGTCAAACATGACATGTCAATGGGTACTAGTTCAGTTGATAGGCTTGTGACAGATGATATCACAAATTTAAGATTTAAACTCTATCGGTGGCATTTAGATGGAAAGGGCTAAGGGATAAAAATATTTTAAAAAAATAAAAAAAAAAGGAGTCAAACACGATATAAAATGAGTTGGATATGGATCTTGATTTTTAACAATAAAAGGTACCTACGAACGAATCCAATCCATTTTTAGGGTTAACGAACTTATCATCTTCTTGTAAATGCAAATGTATCGGATCTTCTGTGCTTGATTCCGAATCTAATTAGGTGGTGACCCTTTTCTCAATATTTTCCAAAAAGATGGATTAAATTAGTCCTTAAAAAATCTAATTTTTGGGGTCCCAAAAAGGCCACTAGGTCATAAGGCAAACGTAAGCCGTATTTCTAAATTCCCCGAAGAGGGTGGAGATTCTTTGCCTTGTGCACAAATCCACTCCACTAGATTCAAAGACCAAATACAGAGTGTCCCTTTCCCTAAACATCACCTCTTCTCCAGCAGATATTTCTAAGATTATTTTGATTTTCTGATAATAATTTCAAGTTATTTATTTATTTATTATATTATTATAGTCCATCTAAAGTAAAAATCCGTCGGCTTACGATTGTTATTATTTTGGTAAAATAACAATCGGTTAAAATTTTACCAGGATACAAGTCTACGAGTATTGAAATGATGTATAATTTTGTGAGCTTTGCTACAGAGCGAGGGAAAGGGGCAAGGGATGAGTGTAACCACCCATCCTCTTCGGGATGAGCGCATCGTATTGGAGATGCGTGCGAACGCTCATCGCGAGGAGGATGGGTGGTTACACCCATCCCTCGCTCCCTTTTCCTCGACCCCTAGAATTTTCGATAATTTTGTAGAATTAATAGTGTTATAGGTTTTAATTTTAGAAGAAGTTATAAACTATAATTTGTGATTGAATGCAATTGGTTTACATTTAACCTAAGTATTTGTTTGGTTGCACAAAAATAGTTATGGAAATTGAAATTATTTTTGTGAATTCAAATCCAAATCCTCTCTCTCGGATTTGAATTGTCATGAGTATTGGAAAAATAATTTTATGAAGAATCGATTTTATGTATGTAAAAAAAATAACTAAACATTGAAAATTTGCATAGTAACAAAAATAAATTATATTTTTCAAGAAAAATAGCTAACCAAACATATCCTAAAAGAATATGGGTTTAATTCTAGCTCAATACAATCGTGAACGCATTTTTTTCGAGAATTTTATTTATTGGACAATGACCCAAGTAAAAACCCGAAGAAGCAAAAATTGTCTCATGGCGGCTACTTGGTATATCTACATTCTCTAATAACTTTGTACCTTTTGAGTGAAGATGACCTAATTAGAAATCATCCATAAAATATAATATAAAAATAAAAAAACAGCTTTGAAAATTTTAGATAAGTATGATATAAGTATGATAAAGTCGAGTTATAAAATAATATTGTTCCTCAATTAAATATTTTGGTCGATACCATTACCAAGTCCCAACTCCTCGGCAGGATAGACAAATTAGAAACTTGTAAGTACAATGTATTTATTTATTATAAAATTATATACATTTATTAAAAGGTGGCTAAATATCTTCTATTTGTATAAGTGGTCCTAATATAAACCCCTTTGGTTCCTCTTTTGTCATTTCCAGTGTTTGTATGCGGACTTGTTGGAATTGAAATTTCATGAAAAATCTTTTATTTCTCAATTCATCGATATGTTGAGATTTATTTATTTATTTATTTAGTTTTGTGAATTTAAGGGGGCGCGTCTAAGAGCATCCCTACCTATTGAATTGATCTAAACCACTAGCCATATGCTTGTAATTCCTTTGAAATATGAGGATGCTATTTGCGTGTTTGGCTAAGCTGACTCCGAAATGGCCAAATGAGCACGTACAACCTTTAGAAACTAAGCTACCCTTCCCAATTTTTTTTTTTACAGCATTACCACAAATTAATGTGAACGACAACAATTTGTCAATGCAACCCTCCTTCTGGGTTTTGTGAGCTGTTTGAGATTAGCTTAGTTTTAATGGGATTTAGAAGTCGCGCTACTCGCTATTAGGGGTAAGCATCTCATCCCGCAATCCTGAATCCGTTTCGTCTCGTCTTGATTTTTTTGGGTTTTTTTAGAATTGATCAAACTCATCTCGATTTCGTTCTGTGCTGATCTATAGTGGGATCGGGATCGGGATGAAGCTTTTCAATCCTGTCCCGTTCCAAATTTATTTATTTATATTTTATATTTTCCAAAAATAAAAACCCGAAGAAGCAAAAACTGTCTCATGGCGGCTACTTGGTATATCTATATTCTCTAATAACTTTGTACTTTTTTAGTGAAGATGACCTAATTAGAAATCATCCATAAAATATAATATAAAATAAAAAAAGTTTGAAATTTTTAGATAAGTATGATAAAGTCGAGTTATAAAATAATATTGTTCCTCAATTAAATATTTTGGTCGATACCAAGTCCCAACTCCTCGGCAGGATAGACAAATTAGAAACTTGTAAGTACAACGATTTATTTATTATAAAGTTATATACATTTATTAATAGGTGGCTAAATATCTTATAATCTCCACATTAATTATGAGAATGGGGCATGAACCAAGCCCTTGTTTATCTCACTTGTTTGATGCTTGCATATACATGAGCAATGTGTATAATAATTTGTCCGAAAATGTTAAGAAATCATGTTTTTGTAATCATGTTTTATAACCATGGTAACGTGACGTGATCTTGAAAGAATGATGAAATTTTCAAAAAGTTTATGTGTATCTCGAAGTTTTAAAAAACCTCCTCTAACAACGTCACGTCATTCTGGTTATAAAACATGGTTGTAAAACCTGATTTTCTAGCCTCACTAATACCAGTAGGGCAATTAACATTCATAATTCAAACAAACAATTCTTGAAAAATATGTTATCCTGTTGATTTCTCCCCTATATTAAAATGTTTTTATGAGATAAAGCTTGTGAAATACAATACTTAGTTTTCAGATTTTTCCATGATTGATCATTATATGCTTGAGTTCATGCAATCCAAACAATTGTCTCCTACTCAAAAGATCAATCTTTTGATGTTACCGTTGCTTGTAAAAAGTATAGTATGTGGGGCGAATTTGATGTGGGTAGTGTGAGTGTGAAAAAGTTGTCCGACAAGGGAGATTGGCTCTTTCCATTAGACAACGCTATTAGAAACAAAATTGACAGAAACCCTAAATTCATTTAACACTGATCAGAATAATTCCAAATTTAAATGTCTTAAGAGTCTAGATGGATATCATCTATTTAATTTATAGTATTAGTTTCTCGGAGCATTCATTTTTGATTTGTTCGTGTTTCAAATTGACGTGACATGTAAAGTCAAATATATGTATGGTATTTTGTTGTTTGCGATAATAGACCGGACTATGAAAGTTTATGGACCTCCATCCCTCATTTTCACAAACCCTAACCCTGTGGGAGCCAACGTGCTGCAAAATGCACCGTGAAGAGCCAAAATTTTAGAGCCAAGCTTTTATTTAGGAGGAAAGAAACACAAGCCATTCATTGGTGGTGTATAAGTGGTCCTAATATAAACCCTTTTGGTTCCTCTTTTGTCATTTCCAGTGTTTGCATGTGGACTTGTTGGAATTGAAATTTCATGGAAATCTTTTATTTCTCAATTCATCGATATGTTGAGATTTATTTATTTATTTATTTATTATTATGTTATTTATTGTAGTTTTGTGAATTTAAGGGGGCGCGTCTAAGAGCATCCCTACCTATTGAATTGATCTAAACCACTAGCAATATGGCTTGTAATTCCTTTGAAATATGAGGATGCTATTTGCGTGTTTGGCTAAGCTGACTCCGAAATGGCCAAATGAGCACGTACAACCTTTAGAAACTAAGCTACCCTTCCCAAATATTTTTTTTTTTTTTTTTTTTTTACAACATTACCACAAATTAATGTGAACGACAACAATTTGTCAATGCAACCCTCCTTCTGGGTTTTGTGAGCTGTTTGAGATTAGCTTAGTTTTAATGGGATTTAGAAGTCGTGTTACTCGCTATTAGGGGTAAGCATCCCATCCCGCAATCCTGAATCCGTTTCGTCCCGTCTCGATTTTTTTAGAATTGATCAAACTCATCTCGATCTCGTTTTGTCCTGATCTATAGTGGGATAGAATCGGGATGAAGATTTTCAATCCCGTCCCGTTCCAAATTTATTTATTTAATAATTATTGTTATTAATTTTAATCAAAATACTCTTCTAAATTAAAGTTTAGGATGTGTTGAAATTAAATCAATGTTTGACAAAATTCTATATGAAATCTAAATGAATTGAATCATTAATTCTAAATAAAATTTAATATTTATTTGTTTTTTCAAATTTTGTATATTTATTTATTAATATCTATTATTATTTATGATGTAAATTATCTATGTATAAATTTGACATTATTGAC